>JAPFRF010000004.1:61000000-61365000 GCA_029282475.1 Phrynocephalus forsythii | reverse complement strand
GACCAGCCAGCATCTTTTCATCTGTATACTTTCATGAAATGCTGCATGTCCCATTTCATGAAGTCAAACATGTTACTGAAGAAATGTCTCCATGGGCAAGTCAGCCTGGTATCAGTTTCTGCAAAACTTAGCATAAAATACACAGCTTGATTAAAATGTGTAGTAGGAAATACCTTTGATATGGAAATGAACCTACCCTTCTTGGTTGGTTTGTATGATAAAGGTTAGTACAGCACATGCAATATGCAAAATTCTTAATCCTACTTTGGGAAATCCTAATTTGAATTGTAGATGATATAACTCCTAAGAGTATAATTAGCTTCACACACTTTCCAGAGCACCCCCCCCTTTCTGTAAAGGGAAACTAAAAAACCACAATGAAGAACAAAGCAGAAACTGGGGGATAATGTGAGAGTAGGCTTCTGTTTGCTTTCTAGGAAAGAAACACAGGTGGTGGACTTTCTCAACTAAACTGACCTATAACTGAATTGTAATTCTTGAAGTAGTAGATTCCCTCTGGCCTTTCCAACACATGTACAGCAAACATCATAATACTACTCTCTGTAGTCAGCTAATTTAACCTAATAACTTGACTTGTGTTCCCATTTGGACACAAACAGGCTCACTACAGTTATCCATTCTTTCACCTCCTTTTGTTAGAGTTGCTGCAGTGTGTTACACATGGGGCTGCCTTTGAAAGCAATCTAGAGACTTCAGTTGGATCACAATGTAGCAATGTGATTGTGGATGAAGGAGGCAACCATGCTGGCACTGGACTGGGCTCTATTTGCTGGAGTGCTGTTTTAAATTCCATTGTAAACCGCCCAGAGTTCCACTGGAAGATGGGAGGTATAGAAATAAAATAAAATAAAATAAAATAAAATAAAATAAAATAAAATAAATAGATGAATTCAAATCAAAACCCAGCAACGACATGATGTAAATCTCAATGTCAGGATGCCCATTGTGAAATTGTCTCGTCTGAGTGTGGAGTGTAAATAAGCAAGTCTTTATTTAGCAGGTCGGGTGGCTTAAATTTGTTCCAGTTGATTTGACATTGCTTTTATCTGCTTTCTGTACAGAGTTATCACCTGATCCAATGCAAAGGAATGCTTGGAAGGGCGGCAGTTCCCCTCAGTGGAGCACCCGTTGTGGAACAGTGGTTAAATGTCTGTACTGCAAATAAAACTGTGCTCACAACCTGGGGTTCAATCCCAGATAGCCAGCTCATAGATGACTCAGCTTCCTGTTCTTCTGAGGTTGGTAAAATGAGTACCCAACCTGCTTGGTGGGGGCAATGTGTAGCCTGCATAATTAAATTGGAAACTGCCCAGAGAATTATTGAAGCTCTATAAGGTGATATATAAGCAGAACACTTTCTTTAAAATAAGATTTGAAGTAAACACTAGAATACTCTATTAGAAGAGCATTTAGGAACACTAATTTAAACAAAAGGTGGAAATTGCCAATTATCACCTTCTCAGTACCTGATCAAAAACAGCTTCTGCTGTTGGAGCTCCAAGCAAACACAGCTGTCTTCCTTGGCCTCTGTTGAACTCTACTGATACAATCATCGCTGCAGGTCTGTACTTTTGGACCTGCAGTACCTTCCAGTGTCCTTCTCCACAAAGTGCCAACTTTAAAATTCTAAATGCCCAGGTAGGTGGTATACAATATTTCTTTTTAAGTTCAGACAGATTTTTGCTGGAGCAGATGGGAAATGGAAGTACCTGTAAATGGTAGATTGAAGCAGGCCCAATTAAATTTGGATTGGTCTTCCTCTTCCTTCATTACCATACTAACACTTATGTAGGAGACACACTGGTAGAGCAGGGGGAAATGAAGGTTCATGGCTACAGTAGCATTGGAAATAGTAATCAGGACTGTTCCCCACTATGCCCCAGTGCAAAACAAACAAACAAACAAATAATAAAATAAAACAAAATAATTACAGTACCATTTCTAGAAAGTTCCAGGGATGAAACAGGGAGTGAGGGGTGTCATTTAATAGCAATCTATTCTGTTCTGTTCTGTTCTAAAGGCTTTTTAATGAGGGGCTCTGTGGTGATTTTGCAGGATGCAGAAATGTCATTTGAAATGGCCAATGGTCCATTGGTTTACATGTTGCCTTCCCACATATTAGCTATCAGTGCACTCTGTAATTCATGATTCTTGCCCATAAGATGGCACATGATTTGTTCCTTCCTTTCATGGTTCCGGTGCTTTTTTATTGAATGCTGCTTTTGCTGTCAATTTAGATTTTGTATTGATTTTTTTTAAAAAAAAGTTTATCTGATTACAATTCGAATTATCCTTATTTTAATATGTGAGCTGGCCATAGATTTTGGATGGTAGAAAAATGGTTTAAACACACACAAGTAATCATGAGAAGCATTCCTGACATGCAAATTTATTTGAATAATAAACATTTAAATGCCCCCTTTTTCATTATTGGGATTCGTCATATCCTCTTTGTTCTGTTTTTTATTAACATCTGTTACAAACTGTCACATTTTAAACCCACTGAGTAATGAAAGAGCAACCTGAAAAAGCAGACTTCATTCTGCAACTTTTTGTGCAGCGCCTCAGTGCAGCTCCTCATGTAGTTTGTATTCTTTTGCTCTCATATATATATCCTGCTGAATTACAAATTATGCTCTTTGAAATATAGATCTTTTCAATGTCCTCTTTTATTGAAGTGAGAAGCTTTTCCGTTGATGGATGGCTAAAAATGAGAAAATGTTTGAGTTTTTATATTGCCCAAGAATGAAATGGAGTGAAGCGAGATGGTAGTTTGTAATTCCCCCAGATTTTCAGCAAAATGCAGACTTCAGATGGAAAGCTGGGGCTTGGCTTTTATGAAGAGATGGAACTAGCAAATCATGAAGTAAAGAACAAGAAGAGGGATTCTGCACATAGAAAAAAAGCATATGGAACACCACTGGAAGAACCCCACCTGCTATCATCATCAAATTTCATGGAGAAGGAAAAAATTTCCTTACGGATGTAATATAAGCAATGGTTAACAAAAATTAGCTTGGAGTCTTCTGGGTCTGGAGATGTTGAGCATAAATGGCAATCTGGAAAGGATAAACTCTGGAAGTAAAAAGGCAAACACATGCCCGGCTAGAGTCAAGGGGAAGAAAATTGAAAATCATGCTTTATGAATTCCAGACTATAAGCAAAAAGTGTCCGGCATGGGGAAAGGCGAGATACACTGTGTACTATTTCAACTTTGGTTTCCATTCCAGGAACCTAATATCCTTTTAGGAGTCCTCTTTTGTAATGATGCAACTTGACATTAATTTTGGCATCGTGTTCAAGAGTCCCTCAAGTTGTAAATGCTTGAAGTCAGCACTTGGATTTGGAATTTTGTTATGAACTTCAGTCATGGAATTTTTACTTGCACTTCACATTTTGGAACACTTAAGCTGCAAGCCTGTGCTCACTTAACTTAGAGTCAATTCTCTGCAAACCTAGTGGGGCTCCTTCTTAAGCAGATATGCATTTTGGAATTGCCCCAAATATGCATACACTACACTTTGGCACAAATGTGACTTTGGGACATAATACAATTAAAATACACAAACCTGCTCAGCTTGCTGTCTGTGTGTGCTTTGCTTCCCACGGGGAAAAGAGGCCAGTTTCGCACGGTGACAGCTTGCAAAAATCACAGAGACTTTTGACAAGAAAAACTGGCACTCATGGAGGACAGGAATCTCATGTGGTTCAAAAATCTCTTATTGAGGAGTCTTGTCAAGTCCAAGGGAGTGTAAAATGGCAGGAGCTAAGAATTTAGCAAATATTCTTTGCATCCTTGGTTGACACACATATAGATTCCTACTAAGGCATGCACCACTGAAGAACTGCATGCATGTTAATAACTATACAAAACCACAAATTGGCCTGTGTCAAATCACATAAAAAGTTCTGGGGCAGTGGAATAATTATTGTGTGCTTCATAAAGCAATCAAGACTAAGCAAGGAGGGAAAGATACTTTAGCGTTCCTGTGCTTTCCCCCCAGCCCTTTCACAGGCTATTGACAAGCACCACTTCTAATATTCCTCTCCCGCTACCACCAACTAGCTTCTCTGGTAAATTAATGCTTTGACTGGTTTGAAATTCAATAAAGATAAAATTATTTATTTATTGCGAAGTAGAGTCAAACTCATAAAGGGTAGCATGCTTAGGGGCAAATAAAAAGGAAGACTATAGCTCAATGACACTAAATTTATGTTACTGACTATGCTGATCACTTGCACACCCAGCTCTTAAGTTTTCAGACACTCATCACTTAGTTTTCCTCACAGAAGTTCTAAATCCTATCTCTTCTCTCTCTCGTAAGTATAAGTCTCACAATCAGACCCGATCTGTCCCTATCTGATTCTCTCAGACTCTATCAGATTCCCTAACTGATTAAATCAGTGCTGGTCAGAGCCTTAAATCCCCTCAGGCTACTTCCCCAGACTCTCCCATTGGTCAACAACCAACCAATCAATACAGACACTTCACATGAATTATTCACCACTTCAGGGATAAACACCACAGATGCATCTCTACTGGTCCCCAGAATGCCATTTTCCATAGATGGAATTGGCATAGCTTGGAATGTTACTTCTGAAAGGAACATCTTGTGTTATACATTGCTTTCTGAAAATTATCTTGCCATTGCCATTATTATCAATACAGTTGGATGTGTAATTTGTCCCATTGCACATAATTGGCTGAAAGCCTGTAGTAAATCACAATTTGAGTAGTTTGAGAGAATTAATGGAGATTTGGTGAACCAACTCATCTGCAAGTTTCATTAATTCTATGGATGCACTCAAGCTGTGACTTCCCATTGGATTTCAGTCATTAAGTTGGCTTCCCTAGCATATCAAGGTAATACTCTTGCCATCTATTGGCCACTTCTGATATAGTTCCTTGAAATTATTTGTGCTAGAGATATGACTAGGGATGGGCAGCTTACAAAAATGACACTCTGTTTTTTTGTTTTGTAAGGTTTTGAAATAATTCAAAATGAAACAAAACAGCAGACATTGTGTTGTCACAAACTGAACCAAAATTGTGTATTTGGTTTGGGAGGAACTGAACTGGGGAGCTGCCACCAGATCTTGTTTCATGCAAGGGGCTGCAGTGAGATCCAGTGGCTCTTTTCCAGCTCAGTTTCCACCACCACCACCACCCAGCTGGTTTTGACAGCTCGAGCTGTAAACAACCCAGCTGGGAGAAGGGGTGGCTCAGGACAATGAAGCAGGCAACAGTAAATTCAGACAGTGCTCCATTTGAAATTACTACTGCCTGTTCTGTTCTCCCATGCTCCCCCTCCTCCAAGGTAGGTTTTCCGGACAGGGAGGGCTGTTGGCAGTGCAGTCTTCCCCCACTGCTCACAGCCCTCCCTGTCCAGAAAACCTCTCTGGGGAAAGGGGTTACTTGGTAGAGGGAAGAAGGCAGCAATAAATTCAAATGGAGCCTAAATTACCACTGCCTCCTTCCTTCTGCTGTGCTCCCCCTCCTCCAATGTAGTTTTTTTTGACAGGGAGGGCTGTGTGGGCAGCCCCCACTGCCCACAGCCCTCCCTATCCAGAACACACACACACACAGTTTTCAGGATAGCTCCAATGGTGGGGAGTAGAGATGGGCATGACTTAGCGGTATTCCCGTTTCCATTACTCGTATCCGTTACTCTACGGAAACGGTAACGGGAATTACTCTGCCAGAATTCGAGCTTGAACCGACGAACGAACAATTTGGTCTGATTTGTCGTGCTCGTTACTTGCATCGCGGCAATCGCGCAATGCCAAGCGGCACAGAAAAAAAGTTTTTAAAAGTTTTTAAAAAAACCGATTCCCGGCCCTAAAAGTAGGCGAAAACTGTCTGAGGGCACCTACCAGGCCAGAAGGGTGTTTTATTTGGGGGGGGGTTCCCCGCCCCCCTCTCCTTGGCTATTGCTACTGTTGCGCTGCTGGTACCAGGCTGGGAGGGTGCATCCATTTGCCATGCAGTGCGGGGGATCCAAAATGTCGACCGCAATATTTTTTTTGAAATCGTTGCCCAAAACCCCACCAAAGCACCACAGAAACATACGAAAATTAGCTATTTTAAATGCTTGAATTTTTACAGTAGCAGCAGTGGGTTTTTCTTGCAAAAAAAAGTCTCCATTGATTTTATTTTATTTTATTTTATTTTATTTTTTTACACCTGCACATTCGCAATGATGGGCTCGCCCATGGGAGTGAACCATGCAAAGTTTTGGAGCCATTCCACCAATCGCATGGCCAGGTTTTGCTGACTGTACCAGGTTGGGAGGGCGCATCCATTTGCCATGCAGTGTGGGGGTTTTTCTTGAAAAAAAACCCCACCAAAGTCTGCAAAAATTAGCTTGATTTTATTTTTTTTTATTTTATTTTTTTATTTTATTTTATTTTATTTTATTTTATTACACCTGCATATTTGCAATGATGGGCTCTCCCATGGGAGTGGACCATGCAAATTATCCACCAATCGCATGGCCACTTGGCCAGGTTGACCACAGAGACTTCTGGGATGTGCCAATCGGGCATAAACAGCCCACTAATCGTAGCCCAAACCCGAACCCTAAGCCTAAGCCTAACCCATACGCCAGTACACTGTCCTTCTAAGTGGGTCAGAGAGGCACCCAGAGGTGCACCCCAATACTCACCCTAACCTCACCCGTAACTAGCCTAACCCTAGGCCTTGCACTAACCCATCTTAACCCTAAGCCAGATCTACTTGCATTGCACTACATGCAAGTACATGAGACACAGTGGGTGCAAAGAGTCTGCCATTCCGTCACTTTTGGCTCTGGCTGACTCCTGCAGCTCCCTCCAGGAGCCCGCTACCCCCCAAACCAGTACTAATGACAACGAAAAAACAAAAAAATGAACCGACTAATTTTTGCGAAATTTCGTGAAAAACAGAAACGAGCCGAAACGGACTGCCTCCGACACACGACAACTCGAAAATGTCATTTTCCCTAGTCATGCCCATCTCTAGTGGGGAGTCGTTGGGCTTTACTCGCCGTTGGCCCCTCTCTCCACAGCCACAGCTGTCAAAAAACCAGCTGGGTGTTGGTAGCATTTTTCATTTCTCATATTGTTTCATAACAAATTTGTTTTTAAAAAATGTTATTTACAAAATGAAACCGAAAGAGAATGAGAAACGAAATGAAACAGTATTTTTCAATTTCCTGCCCATCCCTAGATATGACAAAGCAATGGATACACCCAATGACATAAGAACATAAGAACAGCCTTGCTGGAACAGGCCACAGTATATCCAGTCCAGTATTTTTTCTCACATAGTGGCTCACCAGTTGCTTCAGGGTATTCCCTAGCAGATATCTTCAGCTGCTTACGATTCCCCACAAATGGCATTGAGAGATATCCTGCCTCTCTCTCCAACCCGGAGGTTGTCCTTAGGCATCCATAATGATAGCCATTGATGCCCTTGTTCTCCATGAACTTGTTCAATCCTTTCTTAAAACTGACAAGGCTAACAGCTGTCACAACTTCTTCTGGCAGGGAGTTCCATAGACCAGTGATCCTCTGGGTGAAAAAATACTTTCTCTTATTTTTTGAAATCTAGCACCCAAAAGTTTCATGAGTGCCCCCTAGTTCTAGTGTTGGGCGATAGGGAAAATAACTTTTCCTCATCTACTTTGTCCACACCATGTATGATTTTATGATTTAATGACACTTCAGAAAATGACATAAACTTGCTTGTTTAAAATATTCTGAACTGGTAATAATTGACGATAACTATATTTTACTCATTGAACTCAATTCTTCATATTTATAGTGTTTTTCTGTAGCTGCAGGGTTCACTTTTTGGATCCTGAAATGCAGCTTTGCCCAACTGACCACATCTTCAGGGCTCAGGTAACGAGTTGCATGTCCTTATTGTCAGTGTCATGCCATCTTTGTTTTGGTCACACACATGGCCACTGGCCATCGATTTCCAGGTGGTACACAGTTTGGGCAAAGGTGGAAGGTGTGGATCTGAGGACATGTCCATGCCAGCAGAACCTGCTTTCTTTCATCTTCTCTGTTATTGATACCAAACATAGTTGCTATTGGTTAGATTCATTAGTGATGTGGTCATGTAGTGATATACCCAATATCCAACAGAGTATATGCATTTCCATGGCATGGAGGTCGCTCTGTACACCCATTGTTGCTGCCCTGCACTCTGTGCTATACAGTGCCACTGGGCGAACTGTTGTGTTGTAAATCCAGGATTTGAGACAGATTGGCATTCATCTGTTGCAAAGCATACCCTTGATTTCTTGCCATCACAAGAAATGTGATGCCACCATCCCCTTGGAGATGGCAGCCAAGATACCAGACAATATCCACCTTCTTTAGGTTTTCTCTATTTGGAGTGTCCCATGGGCAGTAACTGTCTCTAGGTACTCAGCTTTCTTGATTTTTATGCAGAATGCAAAATGGAAGCCATTCCATGTCTGAACTTGTGGCTGCAATTTGTTCCTAGTGGTATTAGTGGGCATGACATTGGCTGCATATAACATGATCCAGCGAACATTTTACTGCAGGTCTTGTGTGATGGTATAAACAGGAGCAGTGACAGTACTAGAGCTTTGGTGCACTCCAACTGTCACCACTCATTCTGAATCCTTTGATGAAGCTGCATTGGTTGGTGGTGAACAATGTTGAGAATGCACTGGCCATAATAAAAAAATAGTTTATCCTTAATTTTCAAAGATGACCATCTCCATCAGAGTCACTATTGAGGGGGAAAGAAAAGAAGTTAGCCATTAAAGCTGAGGAGACCTCAACACAGAGATGAGATATATGGTCCTAAAATGGACTGTTCCGTCACTTGGGGGCTGCTGAACTCTGCCACTGCTTCAGTTCAGCTGAGAGAGACACTATGCCTTGAGCTGCCTGTGTGCATTTTCCAGTGTAACAGAACCTGCTACTGGGCTGCTTACCCTTCACCTCATGGCTTTTGAAAAAAATAAAATAACTAATACTGTAGTAATGGGATAGATTACTGGTATACGAGTTTGTTTACAGTGAGGAAGACTTGCAATGCATTGGCCTCACTTTCTTCTCCTAGTGCCCACCACAACCAGTGACAAGATTTAGTCAAGAACACTGAGGATGGGACTGAGTCCAGTGGCTGACTGGAATTTCCTAAATGCCCCTTCCTCTTTTTCATGTAATATAAATGTGTCCATGGTTTGGAAGACTTTTAGTTAGATCCATAATGGACTCGTCCATTTGCCATCTGTGCAAGTCTTCACATGCTGGGATAACTTAAATGTTACTCATTACATCTAAGAATAATTTTGCTAATATTACTTATTACCCAAAAGCTAACCACTTTAGTTGTTTGGATAGCTCAGTGGTTCAGGTATCTGGCTGTGCAGGCATAGTTTGGAGATCAGTTGCCCACTGTGCACATGGAAGATCAAAGAGAAGCAGGGTTTTATGGGCATTAATTTAGAAGAAAGTACAATTTGTAACATTTCATAATATCAGTATCTATTGATCACAAGGTTCATCTGTTAAGATTTTTGCCTTATGTGCTGGCTTTGTGGAATTTATATCAAAGTTAGATAGATGTATCTATCATTCTAAGATGACACTTGAGAAATAATTGAATATCTATATCATTTATTGAAGGAAAAGAGCCATGAAAGTAGAAGAGTGAGACTGTCAGAAAAGTATGGAGCTTCCAGGACCAACCTTTGCCACTTTCGTGATAGTTTCTTAATTCGGAATTGAATTCCTTCCCTAGTCTTCATCTTATTTTACAATGACACACATTCAAAATCTTGAATGAAATTATGTGCCTTGTGTGGAGACTGGTGTATAATATGACCAAATCTCTGCATGTAATGACTTTACGAGGGTCTACATTCTATCTCAGCATGCTAGTGGTTCTAGGAAAGATAATTTCAAGCTAATTGCATACCATAATCATATACAGTGGTAGCTTGTATAAAGGAATTAATTCATTCCAAATGAAATTCTATTAAGCAAATTTTCCTTTGTACAAATTTCACATAGGAATGCATTAAAATGGATGAATCCCTAATCACGACCATTTTTCTGTTGTATGGATTTGCCCCATAGGCGATTCTGTTAAGTGATTTTCCCCTATCTCCAGAAATTTTTCCTTTAAGTGAATTTTCTGTTAAACAAACCAGTTGTTATACGAGGGTCCACTGTATTATGCTTTTCATGGTGAATAATATTTTTGCAAGGATAGAACCTCAAAACAAACAAAAAAAAACCAAAAAACTAAAAAAACAACAAAAACAAAACAATCGTTAGAAAATGAAATGAGAAATGAAATGAATCCCCCTCTGCACCAGTGCTCAGTCTAGCTGATGTAGCAGGGGATTCAAAAGCCTCTTGCCCACCATCCCTCTCTAGATCTTCAGCTCCATTCTTGTCTGTCATTGCCTCCCAGCTGATTTTGACAGCTCGAGCTGTCAAAACATCCCAGCTGGGAGAGGATTGGCTAGGAAAAATGGAGCACTACAGCCAGGCAGAAGTAAATCCCCTGCCAACTGCTCTTTTCTCCCCTGCCACCTTCTCCTCCCAGGGTGGTTATTTAGACAGGGAGTGCTGTGGGCAGTGGTGGCAGCCCCCACTGCCCACAGTGCTCCCTGTCCAAAACACGCACCCAGGAGGAGGTGAAAGGAGCAAGGGTGGTAGAGTAGAGCCTTTTTAAAATGTGTCATCACGACAGGGAGAGTGCTCTCGCTGTTGCAGGGGCACATTTTAAAAAGGCTCTCACAGTGTTGGCGAACCGATGGCATGGGTCCCAAAGGTAGTACTTGGAGGCCTTTCTGTGGGCACCCGGCATCACCCCTTTACAGCCACTGCTATTCAGGTTAAATTGCTGTATTGGAACTTTGTGAAAAATTAGTGGGTTTTGAATTGCAGTTTGGGCACTCAGTCTCTAAAAGGTTCACCATCACTGGTCTATCATATAACAATTTATTCAGGAATTCAACAGAATTACAATATCACCCATTTAGCTGGGCCCTTCTTGGATTTTAGAGGTGACACTCTGTGCCCACAAGGAACTTTAGCTGGGCTGAATCCCAAGTTTTATTTTTAGAAAGTGCAAGTTTCCAGCCTTGATAGAACTGGAGATATAAGACAAAGCATGGAGTCAGTGTTTTGACCTATTGTTTGTGAGAAACAGTTTTTTCAGTGTAATTAAACTGGAGGGTGAAGCCATAGTTATAAAAGTAAATGCTGTGATGTTAAGAACATATTGTCCTTTCACAGTCAGCTGATATCTGATTATAGAAATCTGTTTGTAGAGGGGTAGTACAAAGAAATCAATTAATCCATAGTAATGAGTGCTGACTAGAGGATTATGGGAAACTCATATAAATAGAGTTCTTCCAAGCTCTGATAGTACTCTGAACTTGATGAACTATAATTCTATAGGTCTTGCTGAAATAAAATGCCATAGGTTATTATTCTGCTGATAGAGGCTTCAAACATTGAGAAGAGATTAATTTTGCATGTATTTGTCTGGTATCGCTTTTTGAACTTTTTGCTCAGGTATATGTTCTATTAAATTAAATGAGTGTTAAACTTCAGTAAATGTTCATAGGAATTTGATATGTCTGTATTTATTATAAAGCTGAATTACTTAGACTACAATTCTACAGCTTGCCCTCATTTATGCCATGTTATGTAGTATTCTCACAGATGTGTAGGAATAATAAAACAAAATGATGGCAAAAACATACTAGCCACCCCATGAAAATATTATACAATTGTGTAGTAAAATGTCATTATTCATTTAAACCAGGGATTTACATAGTTGTTTTACAATGCTTCCTATCTCCATTTTAGTCTGTGAATGCTGCTGCAAGGACTATGTAACAACTGAATAAGGATTGAACTGTGTGTCTTGTTATAAATGTAATATTCAAACTATTGCACAAGTAGCCCATAATAATGAGGTAAGTAGGTGTCAATGGGAAATTTTCACAATGGAGAGAGGTGAAAAGCGGTGTGACCCCGGGATCTGTCCTGGGACCAGTACTTTTCTATCTGTTCATAAATGACCTGGAGACAGGGATAAGCAGTGAGGTGGCCAAGTTTGTGGATGACACGAATCTTTTCTGGGTGGTAAAAACCAGAGAAGATTGTGAAGAGCTCCAGAAGGATTTCTCCAAACTGGGGGAATGGGCTGAAAATGGCAAATGTGTTTCAATGCAAGAAAATGTAAAGTGATGAATATTGGGGCAAAAAATCAAAACCTTATCTATCAACTCATGGGCTCTGAGCTATCTGTGATGGATCAGGAAAGAGATCTTGGTGTGTTGGTGGATAACTTAATGAAGATGTCTACCCAATGAGTGGCAGCGGTGAAGAAGGCCAATTCCATGCTAGGGATTATCAAAAAGTGGATTTAAAATAAAACAGCCAACATTACAATGCCATTGTACAAAATGATAGTAAGGCTGCACCTGGAGTACTGTGTACAATTCTGGTCACTGCATCTCAAAAAAGACATAGTGCAACTGGAAAAGGTACAGAAGGGAGTGACTAAAATGATTACTGGGCTGTGGGATCTCCCTTATAAGGAAAGGCTAAAACATTTGGGGCTCTTTAGTCTGGAAAAAAGGTGCCTGAGGAGGGATATGATTGAGACGTACAAAATAATGCAGGGCATGAGTAAAGTGGATAGAGGGTCACTCTTCTCCCTCTCACAAAATACCAGAACTAGGGGACATACACTCAAATTGTGGGCTGGGAGACTAAGAACAGACAAAAGAAAATATTTTTCCCAGCATGTTGTTAGTCTGTGGAACTCCCTGCCACAAGATGTGTTGTCATCTGGCCTGGATGCCTTCAAAAGGGGACTAGACAGATTCCTGGAGGAAAAGTCCATCACAGGTTACAAACCATGATGGTACTGCAAGGGCCAGATGCAGGGGAGTGGTATCAGGAGAAAGATATCTACTCCCAGACACATTCGGTGGGGGCACTGTGAGATACAGGAAGCTGGACTAGATGGGCCTTTGGCCTGATCCCTCATGGCTCTTCTTATGTCCTTATGTCCTTATGTTCTTATATTCTAAAACTGAAGAGGTGGGTTGAAACATGAGCCACAATTTATCATAAACAATCCGCGTGACATCCCCTTTTCAAAGGGGGCCTAGTGTAGGGAAGAATCTTGGTCTGCAACTGGGGCTGTCCTTGCCCCAAAACTAGACCTTCCTGGTGAGTCTGAGTACTCTCAAAATCACAGGCTCCTGGCTCCAGGCAGGCTGTGCCCTAGAGACCCCTGCCTTCTCCGCTCTCCCAGTGCCGAGTCCTCCAGGCTTTCAACACTGGAAGGTGGGCTGGCATACACCCCTATAGGTGGCCTCTTGTACTTACCTGTCAACTCATATCTTCCACCACAACTCAACTTTATTGCAAAATGGTGTCAAATAAGAATGGGAGGGCAAAAACACATCTGGTACTTCACTGCCAAGCAAAAGAGCAATACAAAAATGCCCATCAAGCCCTGAAGCAACCAGCTAATATTGGTCTTAACATAGGGTGGATGGGTGGGATGGCTATAACAGAAAAGGCTTGGAGTGCCAGATGAGTGGCCTTATAAAAGGAAGCCTTACCTGGCCCCTCTGGGCTGCTGTACCCAGCCCTTGTGCACTCTCCCAAGCTTCCCAGCATGGAGACCCGGGCAAGGGTGGGGGCGGGGAGGCTTGTCTTTGCATTTTACTCTCCAGTCATACCTCTCCCAACCTCCCAAGAGCACCATAGCCAGAGAGTAAACTGGGTTGGAGATGGATCAGGACCGCAGTATGTATGTGTGAATATTTTCCCAACACATGCATAACTCTAAAAACTAGGTGCATCCTATGGTCTGGTGAGTCTTATGCAAATCAGGCTGTAAGGATTTGGGGAATTGGAGTATTCCACCTTGTAGTTCACCAAGTCCTACCTGTTTTCTTGGTTCAGCACATTTATTCTGCCTTTCTAACACTGGGAATAAATTAAAGCCTATGGAGAAGTAAGTTAAAGATCTGTGCTTCGTTTGGCACTAAAATGTTAATGTTGAAGCAGCCAATTGAAGAAGAAAGATTACTTTCTCTTTCTTAAGTTCTTTTAAGAAACAAGAGCCCAAGGCATAGAGAAGCTGACCTCAGAGTCTTCTGTATGGTACAGTGTTAGTTAACAAGACAAGGATTAGATGCCGGGTTTAAGAATTACCCTCTCTTTTTTGGTTTAAAAAATAAAGTAAAGAAAAACATACAACTCCAGGGATTATCTCTCTGGATGATTTTTTTAAGTAGCAGCCACTGAGCATAAATAAAACTGATAGGCTTAAGAAACAAATGAGTCCTGAGAAGATCTCTAATCCTTCCTTAGAATAAAATACAGACCCTTCTCTTGAGCTCCAGAAGAATACCCCAATGCCTTAGGCTGACTATCTGAAATACACACTGTGCACACACTGAAAACACTTCAAATTCTTCCTCTGGCAGCTTCCACTTTTGTTATTTGGTCCACTGCAACACAGGCCTGCTCTGAAGTCCATTAAAGTCAATATGTGTCACTGATCCCAACGAGCTTTGCAAAGTACTCCAGACTCCAGATTAGCTTCTGTTCGTGTTAACTGTAGGAGATTGACAGTATATTCAATTTCCTATTAAAGAAATGGACTTGGAACCTCTAAAAGATAGATTTCCCCATACTCCCTTGTGCCATTGTGCAGGGCCAAGGTCACAGCAATATCCTGAGGAAAAGTAATTTGTAGAGACTCACCTTGCTTTTTTTAATTTCAGCATGCCAGAAAAGGAAGCCATGGGGTGGGGGGGTGGGGAGAGAGATGTTCTCCTTCCTTCCCATTCTTTGCATAGGGATAGTCAATGACTAAAAGAGAACTGGTCTTTCTCCACTGTTTGAAAAAACAGCAAGGCCTGGCCATGGGGCACAGCACTTGTTCCCAAAGCTAGGCTGTTTCAACTGCTTTACCTTTAGTGCAAACGGAAAGGCGGGAATCAAATATAGATGAACTGTCATGAATCATTTATTTAATCTACACCCTACATTTCCCCTCAAAAGTGTCTCCAGATCACTAATAGCAGTAGAGTTTAATAATGACATCTTCATTACAGCATCACAAGGGGGGGACCCATATGCAATTTAAAAGACAGAAAAAGACACAATCAATAATAAATTGGTTAAACACCCCAGGTGGAAGCCCTGCTTACGCATGAAATGCTCTTCCAAACAAAGATGCATTGTACTGCCAGCAGAATGACAAAAGCAAAGGAACTACCCGTATATACTCAAGTATAAGTTGACTCAAGTATAAGTCAAGGCCCCTAATTTAAGCCCCCCAGACTGGGGAAACATTGACTCAAGTATAAGTCTAGGGTGGGAAAAGCAGCAGGGTCTGGCAGCTCTTCCTTTGTGAGCTAGGGGAGCGGTGTGTGATGTTTAAAATGACTTTTAGCCACCGAGGTACTAAAAGTCATTTAAAACATTGCCCGCTGCTCTTCCACAAATGTGGGGGCGGGGTCAGAAGTGGCACACAATGTTTAAAATGACTTTTAGCCACCAATCCAAGTACTTGCCTCAGTGTCCAAAAGTATTGAACTGAATATGTCGAGGGCTGAAAAACTAGACTTATATTTGAGTATATGCAGTAAATAAGCCTCCCTCAGGAGACTCTAGACTCCAGGAGTCCTCATCAGATGTACTTCCGGTGATGGTGTGGCTGGAGAGATGAAACTTCATTAAAGATCTTTAAGCCCAGGACAGTTCAGATGATAGAACAGATAGAGTACCCTTTGAAACAGGAGGATTCTGAGCCATAATTTATTTCTTTATTTATTTATTTTTGCATTTGTATACCGCTCCCATTTCCCAAAGGGAACTCTGGGCGGTTCACACAACTGGTTCACACAATATATGACATATATATGACATATATACTATAGATTGTGTCTTGCAATAGAAGGCTCAGGATCTTCCCATACCATTTCTGTTTTTTTGGCTCTCATTACATTTATACAAAGACATCTCATCAGTGGTTTAAGTCTGTGGCTGTGGAGACAGAGGTTGGGAGTTCAGTTCCCTGCTATGTCTCCCTGACATGATCTTGACTCCATGATCTACAGGGTACTTTCCAGCTCTGTAGTTCTATAATTACTAATATTTGTGCCAGAAAGAATAGCCAGCTGACCTATTGAAATTAGGCAGGAAATATCATTCCATCAAATGGTTATCATCCTTTCAGGAGTGTTTTGGAAATGGAAAATGTGGTGGCTGGAGACCACATGTTGGCCAGCACATACACTGACTAACAAGGTTTAAAGTGTTGGAAAAATCCCGAATGTCTTTCTTTGCTGCCAAATGCAAGACTTTTCTTCCATTCTTTTCAAACTCCAGTCTCCTCACTTTCCAGGTGCAAATCCTCATCCAAATTTGAGAGAGGGATCGACACACCTCTGCTTTTCCTGTTTGAGTTTAACAATGTGAAACATCAAGATGGATGGTGTTTCAGGATCTGAAATGCAGACCCCACACCTGTGGGAAAGTGAGAAGAAGAAGAAGAAGAAGAAGAAGAAGAAGAAGAAGAAGAAGAAGAAGAAGAAGAAGAAGAAGAAGAAGAAGGATGTTAAGGTGTAAAATAGAGTGTGAGGTAGAGATGGGCACGAAATGAACAATTTTTCATTTCTGTTTCCGTTTTTTCATTTCATCATGCAACGAAACAACAAATGAAATTTATCTCCAAAATGAAACAAAATCAACAGAAACACAGGAAATTTTGTCGTGCGTTTTGTTTCCATTACTGCAATACAGTGAACTGCTTTAAATGCTAAAAAAATCACAAAAATGGAAATAAACGGTAACAAAACTAACGAAAACAAAAACATTTTTTTGCAAAAATTCACGAAAAATGGAAACAACACGGACCCTCCAAATGACAAACGACAAACGAAATGTCATTTTTTTATTCGTGCCCATCTCTAGTGTGAGGATATTCCTGATTTTATCATGCATGCCTGGTCAACTACTAAATCATAGGGAAGGACCAGGAGTGTATTTGGGGGATGACAAAAGGGTACATCTGCCCCAGGCACAGCAATCTGTAAGCACCTGGAGGAGGAGCAGGAGGAGGAAGCCCATGCACCTTCCCACCGCCCAGCAGTCCTTCTTTCCCCTAAGGGTTGGTGATGGCACTCGCTCTGCCTGTTCCGCAGTGCCCTCCTCCTCCTCTTCCTCACCTTGATGGGAGATGTGTAAGGTGAATGCACCCACCCCACACCCACAGAGTTCGGCCCCACGTTGCTGGAAGGGTGTTATGAGGGGGGGGGCAGGAAGAGTGAAAAATGAACTTTGTCCCCAGGTGCTCCTAATCCTGGCTACACCTCTGGAAAGGCCTCTAGCTCATGGGCTATATCTGATAGTGGAGGGTTTGGGTTCCCTAGTTCTCTTCCACTGCCCTCTCCTGTCCTCGCCCTAAACACCTCCTAGCATGTGGAAAGAGGGGAAGGATATCCCAGCTGTCTCCAACCAGTGTGAAAACAAGAAACACACACACCTTCTCCTAAATATATCCACACTTGGACAAATCTATAACTGTTTAATAGTCAAAGAGGATGCAGCAAGACCTTGAATGGCCAGGAACACAATGCTGGTTACTACAGAGTCATAGACTAATGTGTATTTTACAATCATTTTAACAGATGAGGCAGGAGGGAATTTGTCCAGCTCCTTGGTTACTATGCTAAAACTATATCACACTCTGGATGGACTAGGCTTTATTTCTACAATTTGCAGATGAATAACACCAATGCAGGTGGTAACACATACCTGAGCAATTATAAAATGCTCCCTGAAGACAAACAGTTAGCAAGATAATAGGCAAGCAAATTTCCTCTGTGCATCAAGACAGAAAAAAGGAAAAAATAGTGTATGAGGTGGCAGAAGATGCAAAGGGCAGGCAACAAAAGGCAAATTTATTCACTGTAAGTGATACAAATAGAAAATGCACTTTCCAGAACAAAAACTATTATGTAGAGATTGCCCAGATATAGTGCTTTGTATTCCATGACTATGATCCAGGAGTGTTGGTATGTTTAATCCACACATAGGAGAAAATATAGGATGGATTTCACATAGTTCCCACTAGGGATATGGAGGCATCTTGATAATTTCACATTGAACTTAGAAGGCAAGAACTGCTCCCTCCCTTTTCAGAAATGCACAGATCCCAATCTGACAAATGAAAAAAATCACTCTGAGGCCATGCCCCTCTTCTCATCCTCTCTATTCTCAAATTGTCGTATTTGCTACATGAGAAGATAGAGATTTTTCCTCTGCTACCTCATAGTACTTATTAGAGATGGGCACGAAATGAAAAAAATGTTCCGTTATTCATTATTCATTTTGTTACATAATGAAACGAATAACAAAAATTGTGATTAAATTGGAATGAACCAAACAGAACCACAAAAATTAGATTTGTTACATTTCATTTTCATTAATGGCGACATGCAATGAAATGAGCTGTTTTAAAATGTTAAAAAACATCCTGAATATCCATAAAAACCCAGCAATAATTATTTATTCTTTCTGATAATACCTACCAGGGGGGTTGGGGTCCTTAAAACGTGCATTTATGTCTTTTCTCAGATCGCTGTATTTTTTTTTCCTTAAGGGGAGTTAGGGGACATCGACCCAAAATGGCACCCAGATGCCTAATATTGATTTCTTGGGTATTAAAATGCCCTGGACATCTGTAAAAACGCAGCAATAATTATTTGAAATTATTACCTATCGGGGGGTTGGGGTCCTTAAAATATTTGTTTTTGTCTTTCTCCCGTCGCAATATATTTTTTCTTTTCCCTTTAAGGATGACACAAAAATGGATTCCAGCCACAAAATGGATACAAGCCATGTGATGGGATCATGTAAATTCTTGGAAAATTTCAACCAATAGCATGCCCAGGTTGCAGACTGGGTAGATGTGGCAGCCACAGAGAGCATAAAAAGCTCTGGCAGCCCCCGTCCTCCTTGCAGTCTGCGGTGGGAGTTAGGGTGGGATTGCTGTCTCTGTGACTCGTTACTTTAGGCCAGCCAGGCAGGTGTGTGTCTCTGTGTTCCTGCTGGCTGCAGCCTGGCTCTTAGGGGAGAGAAAGAAGAGATTTCTCTTGCAGCCTCCCTGTGTACCTCCTGGTGAGTACCCTCCCCTGCCCTGCAGTGCAGTCACTCTGCGTCTGCCTTACACCCTGGGCAAAGCCCACCACTGCCTTTGCAGCCTCCCTGTGTACCTAGTCTATACTGTGTCTCTGCCAGCATCATTTTTTTAGTGTTTTCCCTTTGGTCTGGGGCATTGGGGGACGTCCGTGTGAGGAAATGCTTTAAATCGTGCAAAAAGCAGGTAAAAACGAAAAATGAAAAACAAAAAAACAAAATATTTTTTTCTCAAAAATTTCACGAAAAACGGAAACAAACCAAAACAGGACCCAAAATGAAAAATTAAAAACCAAAACATCATTTTTTCGATTTGTGCCCATCTCTAGTACTTATGGTATGGATTGTGTTTATACTCATATTAGACTTAGACTCAGTTCCTCCCATGCTGCTGGGTGCTTTGGGCAACAATTGCTTCCCACTGGGTCTGGTTTGCAGCTTCTATTTCTGCATGTTCCCATGTGATGTTCACTGCATTTAGATATTCACAGAAAGTTATGCTTATATTACAGTCCTACATATTAGGTAAAAATACAGGACCAAGATTCAAACAACAAAGCAAAAACCATGACTAGTTCCACGGACCCAAAGAGCACATGCAACTACCACTTTTATCATGCTGCATGAAAAAGTACTTTTGTGACTGAGAATAGTTTCAACAGCAGTTTGCTATAAGGCAGTGGCAGTGGCAGTGGAGTCGTCTATCCTAAACAAAAAAGCAAAACTCAGATACCAACCTCTGTGGGTGCATGTTTCTTTGGTTGTATCTCAGCTCACGTTGCCTGGGGCTGCACCAGGAAGGAATAAGAATTAAAAACCACAGTGAAAGCAGATTCCGTCCTCCTTCCTGTTGAAGGTTATCCTATTGGCTAATTGGATTTTCAAATTAGACAGTTATACCGATAGTTTAATTTAATTTGGTGGCTCTCAAACTAGATTGGATTTACTTTCCTGAAGTGATAAACTCAAGTTACTTGTTGTAAATGTTTTTGTAAGGGTCAAGTGGGATATTATTGAAAGTTACATGAACATTCTTCTAACAGAAGCTTCTTTGTTCTCCTTGTCTTCTTCATCGTCTTATCAAAAAACAAGAGGAAGCATATGAAAGAGGATGAAGTGCAGAACTTTTTACACAACCATTTTCTGTCTCTAAATATTTCCAAAGAGGGATCGGCAGCTTGAGGGGTGATTGTGAATGAAGAAACATTTGAGGAGGATATGAGTGGCACATCATGCCAGCATTCTGTAGTTTAAATTCTTCCAACAGCTGGGAGTTTTTTTATTGTCTTCTCTTTTTAACTGATTTGGTTGAAGCCAGTTGTTGTTTCCATAATCAACCCAAAATATTTCTTTCTGTGCTTTACCC
The DNA here is from genome assembly GCA_029282475.1 of Phrynocephalus forsythii. Lineage (NCBI taxonomy): Eukaryota > Metazoa > Chordata > Lepidosauria > Squamata > Agamidae > Phrynocephalus > Phrynocephalus forsythii. The sequence goes on along the minus strand of JAPFRF010000004.1, from coordinate 61,344,386 downwards.
CAGCTATGCTCTAGATTATATTTTATGAGCGTTCCTTAAGAAGGAATAGAGTTTTTAAAGAAAATGAACCAGAAGTGTGTATATGAGGCAAAGGAAAATTGAAAGAAAGGGCCTCTTTGTGTTTTCCCCCATTTGGGTAAACCTGAAAGTCCTATTTCTAATGAATGTCTCAGACAGACACATTGGAAAAGTGGTTTGGGTTCCTTTTCCATATGGCTTCAGAACCACTAACTACAAACTTCCATACCTGTTTCAATTTTTCCATACTGCAAAATGGATTCTTTTGATTTCAGTTTTGAACCATAATACATTCCATTTCTTTCTTCGCCCACATCTCCCTGCTCTTTCCTTCTCATCTCTTCCCCAATGCTTCAGCCGATGTCTCCACCCCTCTATATATCAATGGAGGGGATAACACCCCCCTCCTGCTGCCCCAACACCCTGGGTGCAACCGTTAAAATATTGCACAAGCAAATTCCAGATCTGGCAGCAACAGTGCTGTTGTAGATGATGGTGGTCTGCAGAGCATGGACAACTGCCACTTCCTCTCCTTCCTTTCCATTGGTGGGCTAGGCTGGCACTGGTTTAACTTGTGCTGGATTCCCTTACTGGAAGGAGCTTGTGTGTGAGCGTGTGTAAGGGAGATCCCATTGCAGGGGATGCAGTGACTTTTCACAGAGCAGAAAAGGTGGGGCTGGCAATCTAGACAGAAGAGCGCAGCAAAATAACAACAATGAAGCAAAAGAAAACCATCTTCCGAAGCAATGTGGGAAGGATCGATTGGAGTCTCATTTAATGTCATGGAGATCTGTAAAATGAACCCAAATCAATAATAGTTTTGTTGCCTCTTGAGCTGGCCATGTAGCTGTTGCGATGATGTGGGAAATTACCTGGGCTTGAAATGAATGCACTGATGGTCCACAGTCACCATAGTTCTCAGCCAACTGCTTTGAGTTGTTTGAGAATGACACAATGGGCTGCTGTGTGTGTTGTTCCTAAATCTTTACCCAACCATTTGATATGCAGAAAAACAAAAGGTACATCTATGTTCACTACTCCCCCTATTTATGCCTCCCTGAACATTTGGAAGTGAATTCTTATTTTGCCTAAAGTCATATGCAAGTCTTCTCCCCTGCACTGCCACTTCAAATAAATCAATGGTCGTCCTGCTTGCAGTTGTCAAGTCTATGATGAACTACAGTATCGCTTTGCAAGTGACAGATAAAGGAGGAGGTAGATAGTGGGATTTTTCCCCCTTGTTATGATGAACAAATAAGATAAGCCCACTCTTAAGCAACATCTGTGTCCTTGCTTGATATCTTTGTTCCCTACACGTTCTTTGGCAAGGATATCATGAAAGCAAACAAGCTGTCATTCAGAGTTCTGGCACAGCTCCAGTAGCAAGTTACTTCATCGTTACACAGATTAAACAAAGAACACACTTATGATTTGTTCAGAAAAAAAGCCATTCCTCAGTTCAGTGCCGCACACATGCACACACACACACACACACACACACACACACACACAAACATATGAGTTCACAGTCCTCGTGTAATTTAACTTATAAAAGCCCACATCCCTTCCAGCCTGCGATTGCATTAATTGGAAGTAAATTGTGAACTGCAGTGAAATTGACACTATGTGTCAATGAAGTGAGGTCACCAAGAATTTTACAAATATGTTAAAAACATATAACAAAGTCATTAATTTCTAACCCCCACCTTTTTTCTTCTTCTCTTCTCTTTTTATTTTGAGTGAGAAGAAAATGCCAACAATTATTGGGGCTTTCTTTTTCAAACTGAAGGAATTCCACAGGCCATGCAATTTACTAAATTCCGCCTGTATTAAAAGCAAAGAATAGTTGTTCAAGGATTAGACAGCAATATTTTTTCTGCTTGAGATTTAAAAGAAAGAATGAATGAATGACCAATGCTCAGATGGAATTGCCAACAGAAAGTGTCTTAGCTATTCTCTTGCCTGTACCTTTTCAATTGGTTTTTTTACACCCATAGAAATACTCCTAACTTGGAGGAAAATAAGGAACCAATAGGATAAGAGACCTTAAAACAACATGGATGACCAATTGAGTAGGAAGTCAGCTCTGTCTGGCTGACAGTAAGAGAGAAGTCCTTATGAAAGGATGTCTGAAAGTTGAGTTATGGCAACTGGACTAATTTTATTGTGAGATCGAAACGTTTCGCTACTTCTCCAAGCAGCATCCAACAGACTGAAGAAGCTGCTTGGATGAGTAATGAAATGTTTCAATTTCTCAAGAAAAGAAGTCCAGTTGCCACGACTCAACTTCCAGATAACCTTACCAGGATGACCGAGCATCTTCAGTGACTGGACAATATTATTACTTGTGTGCTCCAGTATAAGTCAGATGTCGTGAATTGCATAAGTATATTGCCATTAGTTAAGAAATTGAGACTTGTATCTTTCATCAGGCACCAAGTCAAAATGAATTATAAATGTTGTTTTCTTCACTAGCAGCAACTTGCCACTGTGATCTATGCCACTGAAGTTATTCTGATTCACATAATTAATAGGACTCTGGTCACGCTCTTCAAAGTATATATTTATTTTATCTCACCATCTTTAAACAGAGGGTTACAGGTCATCTTAATTTGATACACTACAGATATTACTGTTCTACAGATCTATTTTTTAACTTTATTTTTTTATCCATAATGGCCAACATATTTACTTTTAACCATTGTAATGGCAGAGATATGAATAACAGAATTTCAAAACATTAATGAACATTATTAATTATTATCAAATTTTAAATTATTTGTTCTTCAAACATGAGAATTCATTGTGTTCCCTAATGTGTTCCCAATGAATAATGTAATATGTTATTTGAAAAATAATGGATAATGAGTAACATCAGTGAATTATTTTCTTATAAGATATATTTTCCAAGCTCTGAAAATTCCCTTGTGACTGCAAGATTTTGTTTATAGCTTCTTGCATTCTTTAAAAAAAATCTCTCCACTTTATGGATATTATGCTTCTGAATTCACCATTCAAAATGCCAGGGAATAGCCTGATATATCTGCACAACATTGTGCCCTCACTGCCAGTAAAAAAAAAAAGAATGCCAAGTTTTAAAACTGTCTTTGAGCCACTGAAGGAAGTGGTGGCAAGAGGCAGTGTAGTGTTTTAAGGAAAAAAATGAAAAATGAAGCAGAATGACAAATGAAATGAATTTTAAAGTCAAAATTCAGTAAAAAAAGGAATGGAATGAAATGAAGAAAAATTAAATAAAAATGAAACAAAAACAAAAACAAAACAAAAACGAAACGAAATGCCATTTGTTCATTTCATGCTCATCTCGAATGGGGATCAGAAGACCCCATATTGCTATTATGTTTTTTGTAAGAAAGGGATGGGGAAAACTGTAATAGATGGTTCCCCTTTAAACAGGAAGAAGAGTGTAGGTCTAATAAAAAAATGCCATGAGGGTGATAACAGCAATTTGGAGGGCCACACAGAAAGAGCTCACATGCAGGTCACAGGCCACAGGTTGGGGACCCCTGCTATACATAAACACTCCTAGCAAAATAATTTCATTGATACCTGACAGTTCAGTATGGATGCAAAAAAAAATGAAAAGAAAAAAAAGAGGGAGAATTAAAAGTTTATTGAAATAATTTGCCTTAGCACTTGACTCCTCCTGTGAGTAGCAGTCTTTAGAATTATAGCCAGCACACATTGCTGGTTTCCAACCTGGTTAGACAAAACAGTAATGTTCATTGACATAGTGGTAGCCTTCCAGATTGTGAATTATAGGAATAATAATTTATAGGAACTGTAAAAGTTCCTATTTTAAAAAGTCTAAATCAGGATCCGGTACTTAGAGAACTAGCAAAATTCAGATGTTTATATCTGAGAGAATTTTATATATATAGGAAGGCAGAACATCATCAATAACCTTTCTACTAACCATCACAAGGCAACACAACAAACACACCATGCCACACACATCAGATACCAACAACAATCATGAAGCAACAAAAGTGGCGGCAGCAGAAGACAATATGCATTTTCCTTTGTAGACTTAAACTGCCATGGTTGGGTGAGCACTTAGAATGATTTTCTACATGTGTCCAGTAATATGATTAAAGTCTAAATTTTAAAAGCATTGATACAGTATTTCAACAGATGCTTCTTAACTGTGTCTTTTTAAGTCTATAAGTCTATAAGCTCCTGGGAACAAACCAGTAGAAAGAGTGAGAAGATGATTTGGAATATGATTGCCTCCCCTATGGGGCAGGAAATTCTAACAGCCTGGAAAAGAAGATGATGGGAACAACCTCCTGGTACAGACACAACTTCTTTGAGCCCTAAGCAACAGGCCAGTATGGATAGATAGATAGATAGATAGATAGATAGATAGATAGATAGATAGATAGATAGATAGATAGATAGATAGATAGATAGATAGATAGATAGATAGATAGATAGATAGATAGATAGATAGATAGATAGATAGATGAGATGAGATGAGATGTAAATGTTTGGAAAGTTGCTACAGCATGAACCTGGGATGTTCCTTATACAGAAATATAGCACTTAGGGTTATGTCACCCTCTGGAAAACAATAAAGAAGTGTTTCCACAGTTTTTGACCCTTCACATTAATCACCAGTGAAGAACCATCTTGGGGTTAGCAGCTGATAAAGGAGGTAAAAAAAGGCAACCAGAAAGTGGGAAAGTTTAGAGGGGTCAATGGGGGGGGGGAGCCACTGGACCCTAACAGAAGAGGCTTTCTCCCCTCAACCTTTCTCCTAAAATCTTGGTTCCTGATCTCTCTCCCTTTCCAGTGAAATGACTTACACCAGTGAAAATGAGGCCCTTTTTAACCCAGTGGGTAGGAGAGCATGGCCAGAAATGATATTTGGCCACGTACAGGTATAATTAAATGGAACGATTTATTTAAGTTTAACACAAAGAACAGCGAGAATTTACAAATGTCTTTCATTAGTTTAAAAATAATGAAACATTTTGAACTAGAAATCAGAATAGAGAAAACACTAACATTCACTAAAATCAAACCAGTTGTTACATACAATACTTTTCCCACACAATGCAGTCTATGATTTAGGAATGTGGTTAAGACTTAAGAGTAATCCAGGAATGTAGGTCCAGTGAAGGCCATGTAGTTTGATTCCACTGAGAATCAAAGACTCTCTTTTATTTGTTTCTAATAATATAGGGCACCTACAGTAGTGAACAGATGAAAAGATGATCATGTCATTAAATTGTGCAGAGTGCAAGAACAAGAGGATGAAATCCAGAGAAATATTATCACTGCATTTCATAAAACACAGGTGCCTTTAAAGGAATAATGAGTAGATATGAAGATGTTACCACATGAAAATATAGTAATAGACATAGCAGTCTCTGTAAGATTATTACAAATATAAATTACTTTGTCCTAGTGACTTATTGTTTAATAAGAACTTTATAACCTTAGAGACACATTGACTGTAAAACTTATTTCCTGTATAAGTGGCTGCTTTCTGAAAACAAAGTTTAAAATCTCTAGAGACATTTGGTTAAAGGTATGGAAGATTTTTTCTTATATTTGGGAGTCTGGGACCATTCCAGGACAAATGTATTCCTGACATCATTACATTACAACAATTTTCAGAAGAAGGCAATTTTCAGAAGGAGGTGGTGTTTTTTCCCTTTTTAAAGCCTTTAGTGCAATTTTGTTACCATCTAGAAACATGACTGACAACAGTAGGTTGGTTTCTAAAAATGTGCAGAATAGTTATCTAAAGGTTTTATAACTGCATAGATTAGTCTTAAGAGGATATGTGCTGGAGCTATTTTTTTTGGGGGGGGGCATTAAGTTCCAAAAGCTATACTGGAATTATGCCCTTATTAGGACAACCACAAAAGTATGCATGCTTGAAAGAAGACTATCCATTAGTTAAGCAAAAGTTATTTGAGGGTTCTTGTTTCACCTGAGATGATTCCTCAATGGACGACAAGCATAAGACAGGAGACAGGTGTGAAGAAGTCAACTATTTATTTAACAAGAACTGTGGAGGCTTATCTACCACTATCTCCATAGGCTCATTAAATTCTTTAATGAATGTATCAAATCAAAAGTTCCTTAGGTTTGGTGGTCAGACCTGTTAAGTGTCATGGTTTGGACGGGATAGTAACTTTTTAAGCCTTTGTCCCACCGCCTTCCCAGAACATTTGTTTTCCTGGAAATGTCCCAGGTGGCGGCAGTTGACAGGGAGGCTTTTTGTGAAGCCGCCAAGCTGGGAAACCTGGGTGATGGGAGAGTGGGGGTGACAAACCAAGGAGGACATCCTGTTGAGTGTCAGGAGCTTTGGCACAAGAAGAAGGGCTCTCTGCGGCCACCAACCCCTCTGCACTATTGTCTCTGACACAAATGGTTCATCCAGCTGAGTGAGTCCCCACAGCCGACTTCCCTGACGCCCCTCTTTCCCTTGCCTGCCAGCTGCCCATTCGCTGGTGGGAGAGGCGGAGGCGGAGGTGGGTGGGCAATGGGCCAGTGTAGCTCCAGGTGGGGCCGGGCTCGCTCATGGCGTGGCCCGTCTTGCTGAGAAGCACTGGTCTCTTCCCCACTGCGCCTTCTGAGTGCACAAGTGGGAGAGGCAATGAGGGCTCGGAGCCTGTGGCAGGTGACAGACTACAGTGGGTGATGCAAGGGCTGAACCTTGTAACAGCTGTGCTCCTTGGGTACACATATAACATTGCCCACCCACCCGGAATAATGAGACGAGGCAGTAAGGTGGGGTGAAACTGGGCCACACTTTATTAACACAACTTTAAACCAACAGCAACCATAACTGGGAGGGGCCTGGCTTCAGCACTCATGGTCGGAACCCCGGGGTCATTACAGGCCCCTCCGACCGGGCAGCATGGGGTGAGTTTGACCCCCGGGTGGCGTGGTCAAGCACCCACGCCACCCAGGCCAGCCTGATATTGGCTCTCCCTGCGTCATTATGGCTTAAGGCTGGGTTATCCCCTGCGCAGGGAGGCATCCCCCTTTTCCCCAGCCAGGCCCTGTGACCTCTCGATCGGCAGGGCCTTGGCTATCGGGTATCTGGTGACAGATGTTTAAGCTACTCACCGCTGCCCTGATCCGCTTCAGCCGCCAAGGCTGAGGGCCTAGCCGTGCTATGGCCCCGGACCCCCCACCCGGCCAGCTCCGCAGCCAAACCCCCTTGTAAATCCCGCAAGAACATATCCGTACACCACGTCGGACAGGTGCACTCCATCCGGCCTGTAGAGCTCGCCCCTGCCCGCGTTGAAATCCGAGTGGCCCACCACCGCCCCAAAGTTCCGGTGCACCACCCAGCGCACCTCCTTGTTCACACCCCGCCGCGAGTGATTCAACTTGCTTGGGTCACAGTCCGCCGCCCAACGCTGGTGGGGTATCATATTTGACCAAACCAGATGGCAGGCCGGATACCTGGACTTCCAAATGCTGAAGTCCCGCAAAATCTCCAGCACCAAAGACTTACCGGTTTGTCTGGTCAAGTCGTTGCCTCCCAGGTGGACAACCAGCATGTCTGGAGGCCTGCTGGCAGCGGCGGCCGACACTGCCCCCAGGAATTCCCTCCAACGCATTCCCCGCTTCCCCCACCATTCTACGGTGACCTGGTAACCCAGCCCCAGGTTGGGCCCCCAGCCAGACCTGCGAGCATACCGTTCGGCCCAGTATACATAACTGTGGCCGATGAACACCACTCTGGCTCGGGAGTCGCGGGAAAGCAGGTCTGGGAAAACACAAGAAAACAGGTTAAAGCGCCGGCAGCGGGTGCACATACCACCGGTAACACTTGGAGGACCACCTGCCCAGCCGGCGAATGTCACCCTGCCCATACCCCAGTGCCGCGGCCGTGGATGCTGCACCTATCTGAAAGGAGTGCGTGCTGAACCGCAAGGATCCCAAGCCCAACTCCCTTAGGACCCTACCGGATAGCTGCCCGAATTGAAATTTAGTCAATGGCCTACCATCTTTGTGTTGAAAGAGGTAACCCTCACTAGGTCCCCTCAGGGCCATATAGGCCTGAAGGGCACTGACAGGACATATGAGCTCCTGGGAGCAGGTGCCTAGATGTATGAGCGTTCCCCTGCCTTTCTGGTCCGTTTTGGATTGCTGGACATGAATGGTGAGCCGGCAGGGCTCGAGGGTAACATCCAAGGCGAGGAGTGCCACAAAGGAGCCATCCCGCTGGCCCGCCGCTACCAGCTCGCGCACTCTCATGGCGCCAAAAAAGGCCAGGAGTGACGCCGCTTTGAAAAGGGCAGCCTCGAAGGCATCTCGGCACACCATGTGCCACTTGGCGCACATTGCCGCCAGGATTTGGGGGGTGACCGGGAAGCGGGAGTCCGGTGTCTTTCCCCTCTCTCTACTCCACCCCGCGACCATACCCCTTATTCTAAAGTCCCCCGTAGGGTCCCCATGACCCCGTATCTTAGAATGGAATGCCAGGGCCGCGAGCTTTCCCAGCATAGAGCTCAGGGCCAATCCCTTCCTATGGAGGTATACGAGAAAGATACGCAGGTGGTCCACAGGCAGGGGCCATATTTGGCCCAGCCCTTGCGCAGCCCGGAAGGCTTCAAACTCCTCCGTCACGGCCGCGTATCCCCTGCGTGTCCTGGGGGCCACCGAGAGGCAAAGCGTCCTGTCCGCTTCATGTCGCCAACCTGCCATACCTCTGTCGGGATCTCCACTGGAAGCGCCGCCACTCCTGGGGCGAGAGCCCGGAAACGCTCGGCCTGTCGGCGGGACAATGCGTCAGCTATCTCGTTCTCCACCCCGGGCACATAACGTGCGCTGGCCACGATGTTATATTGAAGCACCCTAAGTGTGAACGCCCTAACCAGACCCGTCACCCTGGGTGAGTGCGACGTTAGGCTGTTAATGACGTGGACCACAGCAAGGTTGTCGCACCAGAAGCGAACAACCGAGTTGGCCCAGGCCTCCGCCCAAATATACAATGCGGCCCAAATGGAGAACAGTTCCAGGAATGTTAGGTCGCGTGTGATGCCGGCCTCATGCCAGGATGCTGGCCAGATGCCACTGCCCCACTGCCCCTTCCAAAATATGCCAAACCCAATGCCCCCTGCGGCGTCGGTCTGCACCTGAAACTGGGCCCCTAAGTGCAACTCGTCCCTCCAGAAGGAAACCCCATTGAAACCGTCCAGGAAGATGTGCCAAACCGCCAAGTCTTCCCTCATGTTGGCTGTGACCCTGGTCCTGTGTGTTGGCCTGCGTAGGCCAGACATGGCTGCACAAAGGCGGTGAAGGAACGCCCGCCCTGGGGCATCCACCTTGCACGCAAAGTTAAGGTGGCCCACCAGCTCCTGCAGCTCTTGGAGAGAGATCTTCTTAAGTGCCTGGGCCTCCCGGACTCTGCTTCGGAGGGCCACCAGCTTGTCCTTGGGGAGGCGGCACGCCTGCGCCCCGGTATCGATCTCGATACCCAGGAAGGTAAGAACCGTCAGGGGGCCCTCCGTCTTCTCTTCGGCTAATGGCAGGCCCAACTGCTCCGCCAGCGCCCTAAAGCAATCCAGCAGGAGCTGACACCTGCCCGACCCAGGGGGCCCACAGAACAAGTAGTCGTCCAAATAATGGGCTGTACTTGCCCACCCCGAGACGTGGCGCAAGCGCCACTCCACAAAAGTGCTGAACTTCTCGAAGACCGCGCAAGACACCGAGCATCCGAACGGTAGGACACGGTCCATAAAGTATTGGTCTTGAAATTTGAACCCCAAGAGTTCAAAATCCGTGGGGTGGACGGGGAGGAGGCGGAAGGCCGACTTTATGTCACACTTTGCCATCTCTGCGGCCACCCCGCATGAGCGCACCACGCGGACCGCTGCGTCGAATGACGTGTAGCGGACCGCACAGAGCTCGTGTGGGATGCCGTCATTCAACGAGGCCCAGTTGGGGTGGGAGAGGTGATGGATGAGCCGAAATTCACCTGGGGCTTTCTTGGGAACCAGTCCCAATGGGGACACTCTCAGATTGGGCACCGGGGGGTGAGGGAAGGGGCCGAGTACCCGGCCCTCCCGCACCTCCTTCCCAATCTTCTCAGCTGCCACGACCTCGGCCCCCCGCAGGGACCTAAGGTTGTGGGCCATAGTGGGCCACCTGGGGCCCTGGAATGGGATACGGAAACCAAACTCAAAACCTGTAACTAGAAACTCAGCTGCTTCCCTAGCAGGGCACTCCATGGCCCACCGCCTCAGCACTTCAAGCTTGATTGGGCTGGGGCCCTTTAGGAGGGGCGTTATCCCCCGGCCCTGACTTTCTACCTCCTGTGTCCCGCCCCTTCCCCTGCTGTGGGCGGGCCCTGCTGCAGTTGATCGAAGGGTGCTGCCCTCCGCAAACGGAGCACTCGTGCTTGAATAGACACGGCTTCCAGTTGCACGCTCCCTGGCCATTGTAGTCCCAACAGACCAGCCGGACTTGAACCGACTGGCCCGCCGACACACGGGCAGTGGGGTTTTGGGTCCCCTTGCATATGAGGTGACCGCTGTCATAGCGCTCCCCAACGTTGGGCAGACTGGGGTCATGAACTGCAGCCAAACCGGTGGCAGTGGCTCATCCCACCTAAGGTAGGGGTCCAATGCTGCTCTACGACGCAACTCCTCATCGTATTGGAGCCAGGTATGGCCAGGAAAATCCACGAAGGCCCGGTAGATAAGGTCCAAATATTTTAGCATTGACTGCGCCCTCCAGGGATGGGCCTGCAATGTCAGGGACATGTAGATGAGGTACGCCGGGAGCCAGGTAGCCCAGGAGCGCTCCGGCTTTTTGCGTAGCCTCCGGTCCCTGTCCTGTGGATCTTCCTTCTCTAACTCCTTAGTGTCCAGATCACGGTTTAAGAGGCCAAAAATGTCAATGAACTCCCCCCTCCAGATTTTCTCTTTCGTGGCCTGTGGCAGGTGGTGTCCAAATGGCGAAGCGTAGTCCCCATAAGGGAGCGTGCCAGCAGTGACCCCCGCATAACTCGGGATGGCCACCCTGGAGCACCCACGAGCATCTGGCCAGGCGCAGGCCAAGCGGGCAGGTGTCCGTGGGGCCAGCCGAGTGGAGGGGGGCAGGGAGCACGTTGGCGCCCCCCATCCCGAGGGGGCCCATCTGCCAACCTGACATGGGCGTGCCCGCCCCGGACACCACCCCGGCGACGGTGGCGCAGGGGCGCTCCAGGGAAATCCTGCACCCGGCGTAGTCGGCATGGGGCGAGCCTCCTGCGTGGGCCAACCCGTCGGGGCAGGCAGTCCCAGGGCGGATGAAGCCAGTGGCCAAGGCCACACAGGTGCGGGCACTGGTTCCGGTGCACTAGCCAACTCACTTGTTGAGGGGGTCTCCGCCGCTGGCTCCACGCTGTCCTCCTCCCTCATGCCCGTTGCCACTGGGCTGGTGGTGGCTGCCGGCAGGCCACGTGGTGTGGTTCTCTGGCACCGTGTGGGAGCAGGTGGGCAGCCCACTGCCTGAGCTGTTCCGGAAGCTGGCTCCATTTGCTCCAGGGCTGCAAAGTGAACAGAAAAATTCTGCACCATTTCCCGCAGCTGGGCCCGCTTCCGGGCCTTTGAAGGCCTGGTCCCGATTCGTGGCTGCACCCCCTGTGGTTCCTCTGCCCCCTGGACTCCCTTGGCTGTTTCTAGAGCCACCAGGCGTGACTCCAGCTCCAGCCAGATGGGCCAGTCCTCCTCGTCAGAAGAGGATTCTGAGAGCTGGGGAGCAGACCGCGGCCGCTGGCCGGCTGCTTACCCTTGCTCTTCCCCTTCCCCTTCCCTGGGGCCATCGCAGCCGACCCTCGGGGCCCTGGTTCACAACTTAGCCCAGCCCCGGGCCCCAGCCTACCCACCTTAGCCCACCTTTGGGGTCCCCACGTGGTCCAGGTACTCAAAACAGGAGGTGTATGTGTGTGGGGGGGTCACTTGTTCCCACCATTCTGGCTCCCTGTCCCTGCAAGTGCAGCTGAGAGGCAGGGGGTCCAGGTGGGCCCAGGCTGCAGGCTCCCTTCGGGCCTAGTCCGGGCCTACGCTGGGCCCGCTGAGGGCAGACAAGCCGGCCGGTGTGCAGGTCGGTTGCCCTGCTATGGCTCCCTGGCTTAGAAGGGGCAAGGGCTCATCCCCCCACAGGCTACCCGCCGCGGCCACCCCCTCCTGGGTGCCCTCCCTGGGGGGGTGCCGCCACGAGACAGCGGGAGTTTGGGGTCCACCCAGGCAGCGCGCTCCTCTCGGCCCGATCCGGGCCCCGGCCGGGGTCCGCTGGGGAGACCCGGGCGGCCGGGCAGCCAGACAAATTGCCCCGCTAAGGGCCTTTTTTCCTTTCCGGAAGTATGGGGCCGCGACCCGGTGGGGTGGGGTGTGGGGCTGAAGGGCCCTGGGAACACGCCGCCACCCACGCAGGGGGAGGGCTGATGCCGCTCCCCCGAATCCTCCATCCACGTCCCTCAGCCCGTCCGGCGGCATCCGTCCGACGCCTGCCACACAGCCCGGGCCGGCGGCCGGCAATGCTGCAGCCCAAATCCGCTCCCCGGTGGCGCGGCTGCTGCCGCCGCCACGGGGCTTTCACCTCCAGCAAGCTCGTGCTTAGGCGACCCCCCCAGCCGGGGGAGGCCAGCCGAGCCCGGGTCCGCGGTTTCAAAAGAGGCCGCTCCGCAAAGCGGCCTCAAAATGGCGTCTGCCCCATGCCGCCGCCTCCAAAATGGCGGCCGTGCCAGGAGCGAGCAGCAGGACCTCTCCTGCTGAATGCTCCTCCGAACAGGATGTGGGAGGGGGTCGGAGCAGCCCTTTTCAAGGGCGCTCTTCCCCCTCCCCTCTGGACGCTCCATGCGTCCTGCCTGTCTCTCCATCCGGGGAGGCAGGCAATCACGCCCCGTGGGCGGAGTCTCATCCACGGAGCGACCATTCATTCTAAGAGCTCCACCTTGCCCAAGTCCATTTGCACACTGAATGTCTTCTCCCTTAGCTCCCCTGTCTTTTCTCCTTTTTCTGCCCAAATATGTTCCCCTCTCATCAGAATCCCTTCTATGATTGGCTTGCTCTTTCCTGCTCTTTCTTTACATTCCTTTACTCTCTCTTTCTCCACCACCAATAACACTTGCAATAATGTGTGCATCGCTTCCTCCTCAGCCTGCTTCAACAAGGGAAGAGAAGCCTCACTCCTGAGCTCTCCTCCTTCAGCACCTGTCCATTCACAAGTTACAAAAGAAATAGGGAGTTAGGGGGAAGTTTTCTTTTTGGTCCTTTTAAACTCTGTTCAGGTGTAATTGAACTGAGTACCATGAACAAGCTCAGAGGAGTGCCTAGTCTTACCATCATCATTGCCATGTTCTCCATGGTTACTTCACTTGGTGTTAAAAGGAGAAATTTCTGTTGACATATAGGCTCTACTTGTAAGCAAAAATTTGGGATAATTTGGGACCTATATGTGAGCAGGATTGCTTGCTTGCTTCCTTGCTTGTTTAATTAATTTATATACCTTGCCATCTAGCCCAATGTTCAATGTTTATATGAGGCCGTTGGCGGAGGTCATCAGGAGATTTGGAGTTTGCTGTCATCACAGCTCTACCTCTCCTTTTCTTCCTCTGCAGAGGAGGCAGTACACTTCCTCGACCTGTGCCTGGAGGCAGTCTTGGAATGGACCAGGACCAACTGGCTCAAGCTGAACCCGAAGACTGAGGTTCTGTTCTTCAGGGTGTCCTCGTCCAGGTACAATTGCCCCCTGCCTAGCCTGGGGGGGGGGTTTCCCTCCAGCCTATGGATAGGGCCAGGAATCTGGGCATGGTCCTGAATTCAGCCCTCTCCCTGGAAGCCCAGATGATGGCAGTCTTCAGGGCTGCTTTTGTCCATCTCCGCAGGATCACCCAGATCCGCCAGTACCTCGATGAGTCCTCCCTGAGGACAGTTGTGCAGGCCCTCATGATTTCGAGGATCGACTACTGCAATGCCTTCTACATGGGGTTCCCCTTTACCCTTGTCTGGAGGCTCCAGTGGGTGCAGAATGCGGTGGCCAGACTGGTGGTGGGCGCTCGTAGATTTGATCGCATCACCCCAGTTCTGGCTCGCCTGCATTGACTGCCCGTTGTCCTCCAGATAAGGTTCAAGGTCCTGGTTTTGATTTTCAAAACCCTCCACGGCTTGGGACCAGAGTACCTGTCGGAGCGTATCTCTCAGAGGTAAACTGGGGTCAGGTCCACTAGAATGGTGCAGGCACTCTCACTTAGGGTGGCCACACACAGGGAGGTGTGGAAATCTCTCATGCGTGACCGCACCTTCTCTGTGGTGGGCCCCACACTGTGGAACCATCTTCCTAGTGAGCTGCAGCTAGCACAGTCCCTGTCCGCCTTTAAAAAGGCTCTGAAAACCTTACTTTTTAAGAGGCATATGGTGACATTTTTATTTAATTTCTTTTATTTTTTTTTTTTGCTGCCCGTGTTGCCTACTGTGGAGGGTCTCTCCCTCCTTATTTTACTAGTTCTCTCTTGCTTATTTTATTTGTCATAAATTGTTGGTTTTATTTCAATTGTAAACCACCCCAAGTTCCTTCCGGAAGATGGGCAGTATAAAAATACAATAAATAAATAAATAAATAAATAATAAATAAAGTCTAGTCTTCCCATCAGGCCCTGCTCTTAGTCTATGAAAAGCATGACAGTGAATAGGGTGCAGTTAGTCATGCCATGAAATTTGTGGTGCATTGCCTGTAGAGGGCTCTAGCTAGCATGTTATCCTGATATAATGGAGGACAGAGATCTTACTTGGAGTAGCCCATAAACTTTCAGGAGGCTGAAAAGCTAGAAAATGTTGGCTTATTTATTTTATTTATTTAAAATAAATTTACTCTGCCTTTCTCCTTTTAAAAGGACCCAAGGTGGTGTACATCAATAAAATACATCATTTATAGCTTCATGGAATAGGGGTTGGACTTGATGGCCTTGAGGGCCCCTTGTAAATTTACCATTCTATGATTCTATGATTCTGAGCTTTAAAAAATACTATAAAATGTTAAACAAAAGCAACAGAAAAAACATTCAAAGTAGTAATTCACAACAATCGCTTTAAAAATCCCACTTGGTTGCTGGCTCTACTTTGTCCCCCCAGAACCAAATAAAGACTCAACACAATGGTTTATGGGTATAAAAAATTGGGCCACAACTTTATTATTGTTTGAACTTTTAATTATTTATTTATTTATTTATTTATTTATTTATTACACTTCTATACCGCACCATTTCCCAGAGGGACTCTGGGCAGTTTACAGATTTAAAAAATCATATAAAACAGTAATAAAAACGTCAGTAGAAGGACAGCAGTACGGGCAAGAGAGGGGGAACCCTCAAGAAGAAGCAGCAGACAAAAAAACATTAAATAGAGATAAGGTCACCATAAGCCTCCTTAAAAAGCAAAGTTTTTAAAGCCTTTCTGAAGGTGGGCAGGGACACAAGGCAAGGCACAACTCACTCGTAAACTGTAAATGAGAGTAAATGTAAACTTAGTAAACTGAAATGAGAGTAACTTGCCTCTTAAACAGATGGGCCTTCTGTAGTGCAATTTTTATTCTGTTAGCCAAATTGTTGGTCTCTCACCGTGACGTCAATTATCCTCTCCTTACAGTGGGATACAGTTGGATCGCCTTTTAACTCCTGGCAGCCATACACAGCCATTCAACTTTCCAACCTGAATTTCCTTTTAATTGCCTGTGGACCTCATCCTATGTTCTCTTAGGTTATGTTGTATGGCTGCCAAGTCCCTTTAAGGAACTTTATAATTTGATATCACGGGCATGAAATTTTCTTGCACTACCTGCTGGACAAAAGCATACTGCCACCTATGGGCCAATCTGGGTAGCAGCCAAAAATTCTTATTTACCCCCGCAGCGACCAGTTAATCTCATTCTCATAGCCACTAGGGAGGGAAGGTGGGGTGCTGCTAGTTGTGAATGAGGATGAGGCAAGTGCAGGCAGCCCCTTTATAGATTGCTCGATCCACACTCATCTCGCTCCACACAAAGAAGCCCCATTACAGAGGTAAGAACCCTCGTGGAGCTGCCATTTTAGACAATCTAAATGTCTACAGAAAACAGTAATCCAGTTTGTGGGATTCTTTATAAATTGGCAGATATGAATTTGTATACAGTCCTGCACTGCAATGTCAAAACAAATTACCAAACATTTAAACTAATTGTGATTTATTTATTTTTTGTAAAGGAAATTGTATCAGCTGTGGGGATGCAAGAAATTCAGGGAAGGTTTTGGAACCAGTTGTCATACCAGATTCAATGGTTTGGCTGAAACACCAGCTCAGAGAATGGAGATCTTACTGGATTCCTTCTATTTATTATAGGGCTGGGTCATCAGTCTACCCTTTGAGAAAATTTTAGCTAAAAACAGGAGTCCAGTTAAGTTAAAGGAGTTTATTTAAAACAATCACTTCAACAGAACTAAGATAAGGTGTTAAAAGAATTAAAGGTTCTGCCTTCACAACAAGAAAGGATGGAACACTTTCAAGTGAAAGTAAGTGGGTGGCCATTAGCCTTCAGAAGGTGTTGCTAGCTCAAAATTACACCCTGCCTCAACCTAGTCAATAGCTTTTATCCCATAACCAAATGGACCTCATATAATTAAGACTAATGAATGTAAAGCCATCCCAATAATTGACTGTCATCAGACTTTTACCCATGTTTTCCAGTAATAGAGAAGGATGCTAGTCCATCTGGCAGTGGGCATAATCCTTTCTTTGACCAGCCTATTTACTCGAGTTTGTCCCAAAGTGATGTTTTGACCCTCGAAAATACAGAGTCCTGCTATTGCTCTTACTATTACTTTATGACCAGACTCCTCTTTTTTGTTTTCCTTCTGTGTCTTGACCAATCCCTATTGTGTATAGTTACCACTGATAGATTTAATATCTGTGAATGCATCTGACTCCATCTTACATCTGTACATGCTAACAGCTACTAGTATCAACTATGCTATGTTTGGCAAAGTACTTCCTGAGGTAGACTGCCCAGACAGCATTATTGGATGACCTTCAGTTTCAGTATTGTGATGGAGGAATGTAAAAGTTCATCAGTATGCATCCAATAGCAACACACCAGATGGTTGGATAAGAACTACATAAATTGGATGCTTTGCTAGCAGTGACGTCTACAACATTTAGGTTCTAAGGCAGACATTGACACAAGGTTTCTTAAAGAGAGACAATGTTGAAAAATGAGAAACTGTGTAAATTATTTTGCTGACCATCATCACTCCTTCAAGAAAGTAGTAAAACAATACAGGGAATCTAACAGTGGCTAAGTTAACTGATTACTGACATCCGAATGATTTTATTATGTGTTTTATTGTAGTGTGTTTAAGTTGTAACATCTAACCTAGGTTTGGTTTTTATATTATTTTAAAATATGGTAGATATTATTTAATTATAACTGTGATTTATTGTTATGCTTTGCTTCAACTGTCCAGAGTGCTGCCTGGGGAGATGGGCTGTAAATAAATAAATAAATAAATAAATAAATAAATAAATGGTGCCTCCTCAAGCTTTATAAATATCATTTATTTTGTGTTTGGTAAAGGAATGCCCTTTAGTGGAAGACAAAACATCTTCCATTGACATAGGCCAAGTGGTACTCCTAATTAGATTAGGGTTTGATGCACACTATTAAATCTTCCATTAAATGTGAAAATCAAAGCCTTCCTCCATTCTGACACAGTTTATTATATAGTTTCATAGCTGGCTGTTACATTTCCATGTCTGCCTTTTGTGTTTCACATCCTTGATCCATCCCTGGCAGTCAACTAGTTTAACAGGTATACATTTCTATTAACAGTGGCACTTGTACAGTACATCCTGAAAAACTACTATTTCAGGCAAGGGCACTTTAAAATGACTCACATTTCACATAGCCACATTTGTAGGGGTTAGGAGTAATAACACCAGCAGAATCATTGCTATCAAGAGACAAATCAGCTTATTCAGTGATCTCACAGGATTCAGATACAAAAACACCATGACTTAATGTGCCTATGAGATGCAACTATTTATTCTAACACTTTTTGTGGTTATAATTTGGAAATTTCATCATTCATCTTGCAATTGACCTTGAACAAATATATGTCTGGCAGAAGACTAGTAATTTTGCACACACCCTTTTAATAGGTATGAACTACTCTTTATTGGGATTGAAACAGGGTTTCTTAAAGAGAGACAGTATTGAAAAATGGGAAACTGTGTAGATTATTTTGCTGACCATCATTGATTCTTCAAGAAAGTATTAAAATAAATCCTGGATCTCAAGGATTATACCAGTTGTTCTCAAACATATTGGATTCACTGCTTCTGTGAATGGCGGCAGTGGTGGCAGAGCAGGAGAAGTCATGTAGGGTAGAGCAGGAATTTAAAAAGCCAAAAGGAGCTGGAACTGGAAGATCAGCAGCAGTAGTGCCACTGCTACCAGCTCAGTGAAACCAAAGAGTCTATGTTGCCTTTGGCTGGTTTGGTCTTTCTCTGTCCTCACCATTATTTTAGTACCTCACGTGCTCCCTTCAGAAAGCTTACTTGCAACATCCGGTTTCTGCTTTTATTTTTTTAAAATTACCACGGCGTATCGATGCATCAATACCAAGGGGTTTTTCCCCTTGCATCGTACACCAGGAAGCTGTGGCTGAGAGTGCTACAATGTACATTTGGAGAATCACTGGAGCTTAGTGGCAGCAGCCAAAACTTTGTGTGGAAACTAATCAGCTCTGCATTGAAAGAATTTCCTTTCTTTCCTTTCCATTAATAATAATAATAATAATAATAATAATAATAATAATAATAATAATAATAATAATAATAATAATAATAATAATAATAATAATAATAATAATAATAATAAATTAGAGATGGGCACGAAACAGAAAAATGGTGTTTCAGTTTTTCATTTGTCGTTGAGAGGTCTGTTTCGGTTCATTTCCGTTTGTCATGAATTTTTGGAAAAATTTCGTTACCGTTTTTTGTTTTTTCGTTTGTTGTTTCTACCCGCTTTTTGCGCAATTTTTAAAGCATTTCCGTGTGCAGGCATCCCCCAATGCCCCAGACCAGAGGGAAAACACTAAAAAAATGGATGCTGGCAGAGATACAGTATAGACTAGGTACACAGGGAGGCTGCAAAGGCAGCGGCGGGCGTTGCCAAGGGTGCAAGGCAGCCGCAAAGTGACTGCACTGTGGGGCAAGGGAGGGTACTCACCAAAAGGTATGCAGCACACACGCACACAGGGAGGCTGCAGGACTGAAGCTAGAGTCGCAGAGACAGCAATGCCACCCTAACTCCCACCAGAGACTGCAAGGAGGATGGGGGCTGCCAAACCATTTTATGCCCTCTGTGGCTGCCAGACCTGCCCATCCAGGCTGCAACCTGGACATGCTATTGGTTGAACATGATCCCATCACATGGCTTGCCTCTATTTTGTGGCTGGTACAACATCCATTTTAAAGGGAAAAGAAAAATACATCGTGATGGGAGAAGACAAAAACAAACGTTTTAAGGACCCCAACCCCCCTGGTAGGTATTATCAGACAATATAAATAATTATTGCTGCATGTTTACGGATGTCCAGGGCGTTTTTTAACATTTAAAACAGCTCATTTCATTGCGCGTCGCCATTAACAGAAATGAAACGTAACGACCACAATTTTCGCGGTTCTGTTCATTTTCATCACAATTTTCGTTTGTCGTTTCATTACGTAACAGAAACGACAAACGGTAACAGAAATGAAAAAAGGTTCGTTCTGTGCCTATCTCTAATAATAATAATAATAATAATAATAATAATAATAATAATAATAATAATAATAATAATAATAATAATAATAATAATAATAATAATAATTTATTTATTTATTTATTTATTTATTTATTTATTTGTTTGTTTGTTTGTTTGTTTGTTTAGTAACAGAAACTTTGCCTTGATTGGTTGAATTAAATGCTCTTCTTTTTGACAGGAATAATCACACTTCATTCTGTTCACATGGATACCCAATATCCTAGAGAATGGTTGCAGGACTAAGATCATCTTCTGAGGATCTTCTCAATCTTAAATACAGCCCTCAGTGATATGCACTAAAGAGAGCTTGCTCTGTGACATCTATGTGTCCCATTTTACAAAGGATATCCCACTACTTGATGACATCTGTTTCTGAAGCCCTGCCTAGTCCAAGTCAGTTTGAAAGACAAAGAACCATAAGTGAGACCAAGGTCATGATTAGCTGGCCACTATCTTCCTCACAATGCAGAGAAAATTAGGAAAAGCCCAAAACAATACAAATGCAGAACAGCTGATACCTTTCATAAGTGATACCACTAAAAATGAAACAAACAAGAAACTAGATTTCTATAATAATAATTCATCTTCTTCAGGTTGTGCATCAAGTTCTGGTGGGCAGTTCCAAAAATTACATATACGCTTTTATTAAAAGGCCCAAAGTCTTGTAGCTATTGTTGGAGCCAGATTTAGCTTCTTAGAGAGAAGAGAGAGAGAGAGAGAGAGAGAGAGAGAGAGAGAGAGAGAGAGAGAGAGAGAGAGAGAGAGGTCTCTTGCAGATTGCATCTATTTCTTTGCTGGTCGTTTGATTTCTTTTGGTGGTCTAATAAAGGTATCATGGTGATAATTAAAACTTTTGGATACCCCCTCGTATCATGAGAGGAATGTAATAAGCTAAGACTAGAGGCTTATCATCTATCTATCTATCTATCTATCTATCTATCTATCTATCTATCTATCTATCTATCTATCTATCTATCTATCTATCTATCTATCTATCTATCATCCCCTTCTTCTGGGGGTTTCCTTGAACTGTGCTGCTTGCTCAAGGCCATAAATGCTGGCTCTACTTGCTAGAGCCTCAACAGGGAATCAAACTGCCAACCCCAAGCTCCCCAGCCAGATACCTAAACCACTGAGCTATCCAGCCAGCTACATTCAGCCACAGAAGCATTAGAATCAAATCAAATGAAACATTATCATAAAACCATGAAAATCAGCATCTACCAATGCTTAAAATTATCACAGTAAGTTTAGCAATATCCTAAGCCATGCATAAGCATTTAGTACCATGTTATTCCTGTTTCGGCCTAGATCATTCTCAAATGATTTCCCAGATACAGTAAATACTTTGTGCTGGAGGGACCCAAGTCTCTTCAATATTTTTGGCCCAGTGGCAAAATTTGTTTTCTGCAGTTCCTTAGCCACTTATTCAGATGAACCAGCTGCACATTTAAATTGGAATGAAGCTGCGTTTTGGGCCACCATTTTGTTCCATTATTTATGATGATACACATTTGCATATGATCCATAGACACTGTCACCCAAGGATTCATATAACAGAGAATGGCCAGCAGTTGGTCCACATAAAATCTCATTAGTGCTTTTTATTGTTTCTGACAATTCTTGGAAGAGAATGGATCATTAACATGCAAATAGAGATAACCCCTCTTTCCAAGCTAATTGTGATAGTGCATTTTTCTGCACTCAAATAATTCTGGCAATTTTCAGGCCAAACCAATTTCTGAGGCTAAATTATGAAAAGCATCCTTACCCAGGGTTATAAGATGGAAGCTGGTGGAAAGCTTAATTAAAGCTGATTATACTTTATTTATTTTATGATAAATGTTAAATGTTAAATTAGCCTATTAATCCCTGATAAATGCTTAATACATTTTAAATAACTGAGTAATCAATACCTATGGATTGGAGGAGAATCCATGAAATTGATGAAAGGGTGATATACAGAATAGTTATAAAGCAAATGCGGCTCAACCACCTTGAAGTGACAGGAATTCCATTGAAACGGTTCATCATCTTGTGCCCTATTGACTTATCCTTTTGAAGTATATTTAATAGCAGTAGTTTAACATATTTGGGGATGTCAGTGAAGATTACCCTGCAGTTGTCAATAAAAGAAACAAGATGCTGAACAAAGCTGATGAACGCCAAGAAGTGGGAAGAAGTAGTTAATTATGATTACCAAGGCCTAATGTCCACAGTCCCCTGCAGCCGATGTTAGTCCCTGGCAAGTAAGATATTTTTGAAGATATTTTCCACAAGCTACTGCACAGAAAAATGCAAATGTGGTTTTGCAGATGAGGACATACTTGTGTCACATTGTTAAGACTGTTTTCTTATAGATGAATATTGCTGATTAAGGATGATAAATGGTTTCTTGATCAAGGATCACTTCCTTAGAGGCATTGTCTTAGCACCTCTTCTTAACAACTTCCCAGAATCTCTGTGGCAACCAGAAGTGTCTGATGAGTGTTATGCCATTACCTCTTGGATGCTGCATTCTATAGAAATGGTTGCAAAGGGTCAGGCAGTTATTTATGGAATCCTTTATGGCTAGCCATGTGGTGCTCTTGTTGTACAGGAGGAAGCTAAAGACATTACAAAAGATGTAATAGAACTAAGACCAGCCACATTACTCTGAAATAATATGTTATTCCAGATCATTTATATCCTATAGGATATCCTATAGTTTTCCCAAAACTATAGCCAGACAAATCTGATATATGATATCATTTAGGACTAGCGAGAATAACATTTATATAAAGTTGAATTATGTAACTTTTAATGATAAAGTGTCTCCCCCCCTGTCTTCAAGAGTATATTTTCCCCTTAGTCTTCTTTTCTAAAGTCTAAACATGCCCAGTTTTTAGTCTTTCCTCATAGGGCTTGGTTTCCAGTTCACTGAAGAAAATTACAATATTTCAGTCACTTAATGTGCAATAACAAATACCATCTGCTCCAGGTTATCCTTCAAGGAAAAAAAGATGGGAAGCATGGTCCTGGGGGTGGTGGGTCAGATGAACATTCTGGCTTAAGAATTCAAGCCAATGGTTCACAGTGGGCACAACTTCTCTATTTAGAATAGCTTTAGATTTAAAAAAAAGATTATTTATTATTTATTTATTTTTACCCTTATAAACTACACGTACTTTCCCACTGGGAACTCTAGCCAGCTAACAACAGAAGCAAAATAAACAAAACAGATAAAAACAATAGTCAACATGAGTTTAAAAACAACACAAATGTAGCTAATGAAGGCAAGAGGGTGTCAAACAACCAGACAAGGGTAACAAAACAAATGTGTTAGGCTACTGATCACCAACATTTTACGAGGATATGTCACTTAAAGAAGAAGAAGCTCATCCTTGTTGCCCTCTTCTGAACTAGTTCCATCTTGTTCGAATCCTTCTTCAAGTCCAGAAGTGGATACAATACTCAAGATAAGGTCTAACCAATGCCAAACAGAGAACTAGTACTTTGCAAGATCTGGAGACTATGCTTCTGTTAATGCAGACCAAAATAGAATTTGCCATTTGCATAGTTGGCTCATATTCAGCTTTGTGATCCACAAAAATTCTGAGTTCCTTCTCACATGTAATATCATTGAGCTGAGTATCTCCCAGCCTGTAAGTGTACATTTGTTTTCTTTTTCCTTGGTGCAGTCCTTTGCACTTATCTCTGTTAAATTTTATTATTTTGTCTTCGGTCCAGTGTTCAAGCCTATGGAGATCTTGAATGGTTTTTCAAACAGATATTCCACCAAATGTTGTACCATCTGATTATTTGATAAGCCTTCTCTGCACTCCATCATCCAAGTCATTAATAAAAATGTTGAAGAGCACAGGACCCAGGAGCCTTGGAATACCCCATTTGTTGCTTTCTTCCTGGTTACCGCCTGAGAAGAATGCATAATGCTTACTAAAAATAATGAGCTGTCCCAACCTATGTTGAAATTCTGTTACCTAAATTAAGGTAGGCTGCCTGCTTAGCTCAATGGTTTTAGTATTTAGCTGTGGAGTCAGAGGTTGGGAGTTTGATTCCTCCCTGTGGTTCCTGCAAGTACAACCACCTTGTGTGGCCTTAGACTGCAGTCACACCTGGGTTTCCTTCGTATTTAAATTTTCTGCGTATTTTTTTCTGGATCGGTCACATGGTTTTTAATGAGCAGTTGGTGTCCTCTCCTCTGTGTCATACCTTCCTATTCTGGTTCTGTCCTAACTTGTGTTCTACGCATTTTGTCCTACTTTCTGGCTCCAGTTTCCAAGGCTCCTCCATCTTTTAAGCCGGGTAGAAATAGGAGAAACTGAATTTACTGCATATTTTCAGTGTCCTGTCGTTGCAACAGAAGCAAACAAGTAAGCATTTTTGAGTGAAGTTTCTAAATCCAGCCCCTGGTGGTGGTTTAGGAAACTTTGCTGAAACTGCTGTTCGAGGGACGTGGTCAGCCGGGAGTAGAATTTGCTTCTCTTCCTGGTTAGCACACAATCTTTTACTGCATAGTTCGCTGATGGGAA
The DNA here is from genome assembly GCA_029282475.1 of Phrynocephalus forsythii. Lineage (NCBI taxonomy): Eukaryota > Metazoa > Chordata > Lepidosauria > Squamata > Agamidae > Phrynocephalus > Phrynocephalus forsythii. The sequence continues at coordinate 61,320,023 of JAPFRF010000004.1, read as the reverse complement.
AACTACGCAGAAAATGCAGGTATGACCATGGTCATAGGCTAATTACACAGTTTCAGGATTCCCCCAGAAGTCTGTAAACTACCCTGAGTAGTTATTAGCTAGAGGGGTGGTAGAAAAGGTCAATAAATAAATAAAGATAAGTCAGAACTGATGTCAGACTTATGGTGCATAATTATTATCATTAACTTAAGGTGATTACAACTAAATTTCTGCTTCCTAGAAACAGCAGCTCTGTTTTTCTCCAATTATTCTTCTATCTAAACCAAAAGTGCATCAGACAGCTCTACTGCTTTTTTGAGGATTCTCATCTGCTGGGCTAAGTCATTGAATCCATAGAGGTTGCAAATCTCAGGAACTTCCTTCTAAGTGTAAAGAATCTCAGTGTAAATCCTCATCACTTTCCTTCCTATCAGAAAAGAGGTGGTTTAGAAAGTATACTGGGATTGGATCACTGTAGTTTTCTTGATGACTCAAGGCTCTACACAGACTTAGTAAAAGTGCATGGGCTATCAGGAGTTTGAAGGCACAGCGACCGGTGGGGGGGAGAGATATATCTTTATTTACATTTGTGCTGTTTTGTCCCAAGACATGTCACTACAATTCTGAATCCAAAGGCCTAAGGGTCCTTTCATTCTGTGCGTTGCTTAGGTGGAATTACTGTATTTAGAGCAACAATTATTTTTTTTATTTTAAAAAGTCACAAGATTGTTACTGCTGGAGGGATTTGAAAAACAAACAAGATTAGAGCAATCACTTAGGTGCACATGGACTTACAAATGGCTTTCACTAACATTCAGCAACACAGTCATAGCTCCAAGGCAGCTTTGTTTTTTTATTAGTGCATGTTTGCACTTATTATAGTAAAGTACAGTATTTGTATACTATAAACATTTAATGAAATGCAAGGAGTCTGCCTGCCAGATTGTTACACTGTGCTTTCTTTCCCATATTAAAATGAATGTCAGAAAAGGGAAAGGGGCTATAATTGGCAACATCAGTGCTAAGTGAGCCAATCAAGGCACCCATGGCTGTGGCAAAGATTTCATAGCATCAAGATGTTTCATAAAACTCAAGGAAGTGGTTGACTGCCTTGAGAATGTTGCCTACTGTATACCATTATAGCAGTTTGGTGCCTCTTTAACACCCGTGGCATCATCCTATGGGATTTCTGGATTTCTAATTTTATGAGGTACTTGGAACCCTTTGCTGTAGTGCATGCTGGAGGAAGAATGGTGATCTTATGGATCTCCAGTTGTTGAACTACAACTACCATCAGTTCTATGCCTTGCAACCAATAGTGAAGTGTCATGGGAGTTGCTGTTCAACACTGAGAGGGCCACCTGATCCCTATTTCTGTGCTCCATTATGCAAGTGTATTGGAGGCTTTGCCATTTATGTGATACATTTTTAAATGCAAAAATCACCGTCTTGATATCAAAAGATAAAACAAAACTTTGTTTGTATATTGGCACAGTTACTTCAGGCCACAAGGACCTGACATATCAAAGTTAAACAGGTCCTGAGTAATAAATAATGAACTTAGATGAAAAGAGTGATGACAGTGTTGAACTAGGAGTCGGCAGGTCTAGGTTTTCAGTTCCCATTCAACTGTGAAGCTCATTCAGTGAACTTGGGTCAGTCACCATCTTTCAGATTTATTTAGCCAGCAATAGCTATAAATCATGCCAGAAAGGGTATATTTAAAGATTAGTCTGTTCCTAGATGGCTTTCTTTTTCTTTTTCTTTTGTTTTCTGTTTTTCAAACAGTTACCTGTTAACTACCAGAAGTCATCTCATGGTATAGTGGTGGTTGACAATGCTGTGTATCACTGCAGTTTGGTGCTCTCTAGCAATTAGGCGAGCCTTGAAGACTCTCTCTAATTTTCAACTTCCTTACAAAGTAAGTTATAAGCCAACTTTTCCTAGCATCATTGTGTTTTCCAATAGGTCTTGTCTTCTCATGATGTGCCCAAAGTAATAATAATAACTTTATTTTATGCCACCTTTCTCCCCAAAGGGACCCAAGGTGGCTTACAACAAATTCATAAAAGTAACAATAAAAGCAGTACAATGTAAAAAACAACAACACAATACCTATAAAATACTATAAAATACTATACAATATAATACAATAAAAACAAAATAAAAAAACAATAGCTGCAGCAGAGTTTAAAATGCTCTCCAGCCAATGAGACTAAAAAAGCAAGATGTTATAAAAGTTGGTGAAGGCTGGAGGCTCAAAAGGCCTGCCTAAATAAGTAAGTCTTAAGGCCTCGCTTGAATATTTCACGGGAGAAGGCAGTTCTTAACTCAAAGGGGAGGGAATTCCATAGTATTGGTGCCACTACTGAGAAGGCCCTATTTCTTGCCACCACCCCTTGCACTTCCTTGGGTGGCGGTACTCACAGTTTTTACCTCTAGAGCAGTGTTGGCAAACCTATGGCATGGTTGCCAAAGGTGGCACTCAGAGCCCTTTCTGTGGGCACCTGACATTGCCCCTTCGCAGCCACATGTATTCAGGTTAAATTGCTGTATTGGCCCTTTCTGAAAAATTAGTGGGTTTTGAATCACAGTTTGGGCACTCGGTCTCTGAAAGGTTCACCATCACTGCTCTAGACAGATTTTAGGTTTGATTTGACCTGGCACCCACTTCTTTGTCTCTCTGGCAACCCCAGTATCCATAAAGCTCTCCTTCTAGGAAATGGAGTCTTTCAAAGTAACATTTCCAAACTCTGTTGAGAAGTTTTTTCAAATAAACATAACATCTTAGTCAGGTTTCTTATGAAGATAAATAGGGAGGAACTGCACAGACTATTCTGAGTTGCAAGGTTTAATCTTTTGCATCCCCAAGTAATGCTGAATCTAAAACGCTGGAGAGCTGCTGCTACTCACTGAGCATGGTGGACCAATAAATTCCTTATTCAGCTGTTATGTACCTTCACTGCAAAGAATCTCAATATGATGTACATAAATGCAACGTAAAACACAATAGAAACCAGTAAGATAGAAAGGACAGTGAATCAATAAATCAGTCAATGCAATGAAAACTAGGAGTAGCCACAAACTGAATGTAAAACAGTAGAAACGAAAATAGTGTTGTTTTTATACTAAAAAAGAGAGAATTTTTAAAATACGCAAAGAGGTAAAATCAGCTCTACAACTCACTTTAAGATGAATCTTGGCAAGAGTATATAGCAGGTTAAAGGACCTGAGAGGATAAAAAAAGCTTTTTGCCTCTTGACTTTGAGTACTTCTATTAGGATAGAAATAATGGATACAACGGATATTTGGCAACCAGCCAGTTGGACTCAGGCCGCATCTTGGCAGGATGGGTCCGGAAGGAAAGATCTTTGAACCGCCAATCATGCTGGAAAAGAGAGTAAGTGTCTGAGGGGAGCAAGGCCTGCCCGCAGGCATTCTGCTCCCTGAGACAGAGTACCCGAAGACTATTAAACTATTTTCAACACCTAAGGCAGAAAGCCACAGAGGCAAGTCTTCACCAGCCTGACAAATCACCACCACCACCACCACCACCACCACCACCACCACCACAGAGAATTTGCTATATTTTGCATTTCTGCCTGTGGTCCACAATTCTGTTGTACAATGACTAGAGATGGGCACGAAATGCCAAAATGATGTTTCATGTCATTATTCTTTTCTCCCCCCATTTCATTTCATTACTACGAAATGATTTTTTTAAAAAATTGTTTCATATTTCATTTCATTTCGTTTTGTTTTTTCTTTACTTTTTTTACTTTTTCTTTGTGCACCACTCCCAGGCCAGGTCAGCATTTTTTAATTTTTTTAAATTTAATTTTTTATTTTCCCAGGACTTTTTTTCCACAGTGGAGAGGTACTTGCTTCTCCACATGCCCCTTTTAAAAAAAAATATTTTGAATTTTTTTTAAAGGCCTCAATGCTGTGGCTTTTTTCTTTCTTTCTTTTTACAGCTGAGAGGTGCTGGCTTGGAGCCAGCGCCTCTTGCTTCCCCACACCATTTGCAGGCACAATTTTTTTTTAAAAAAATTATATATATATTTACATTTTCCAGTGGCAGCTATGCAGCCCCTGGGGCCTGGTTGGCACTATTCCCCCCCCCATTTAATTTATTGTGTCAACCATGCTGCTTCCAGACCAGGTCGGCACTTGTTTTTTTGTTTTATGTCCCCAATGCCAGGGCTTTTTTCTCCCCACACCTGAGAGGCACCTGAGAGGCACTTACTTCCTAGCATCCAGGGGCAGGATTTCCAGCAGAAGTGAAGGGGAACTCCTAGAAGACTCCACTCCATGGGCAAGGTACCGGTAAGTGCCAGGAACGAAAAACAAAGCGAACAAAACAGAAATTTCCATTTTGTTTCATTTTGTTTCATTTTTCTTTGATAGGTTGGTTCATTATTCATTTCGTTAACTAACTGAATAACAAATAATGAAATGAATTAAAAATTGATTTCGTGCCCATCTCTAACAATGATAGAGCATCAAGCCTCACCAGTGTAGTAATGCAGAATTTCCTGATTGTGTCATCACTGTTTCTTCTATTGAGCTTATTTCAAGGAGGTTATCAGTACCTTCTGGCACAAGTGGTGGTGAAAAAATGGTCCTATTTTTGCACAAGTGGTTTGACTCTTCAGATTCCTGTACATGGTGGTGTATCATACACATGACTGGCCTTGGAAGGTAGAATCCAGAAACCAGAAGCCTGTCAGCTACTAGACTAAAACCTTATTTAATTATTTGTTTATTTGTTTCATTTTTATACTGCCCATCTTCCAATCAGGAACTCTGGGCGGTTTACAAGTTAAAAACATTACAATACAAAAGAGAAAGGGAAAACCCTAAGCAAGATGGATCAAAGGGCGGGAGAAGAAAAAGAAAATAATTAAATTAAATTAAAGGTTGCCATATGCCTCCCTGAAAAGCATGGTTTTCAAAGCCTTTTTGAAGGTGGGCAGGGACTGTGCAAGGCGCAGCTCACTCGAGAGATGGTTCTATAACGAGGGGCCCACAACAGAGAAAGCGTGGTTGCGCGTAGCTGACCTCCGCGCCTCCCTGGGAGTGGGCACCCTGAGCGAGCGCGCCTGTTATCATTTGTGTTGTCACCTTTAAATAGATTTTTATTAGTATTGATTGTATTTACTGTTTTTATATAATAATTCATTTTCAAATGCAGTAATTCATTTTTAATGCTGTAAAAATGCTTGTTTTTATGTTTTTCTTTCAAAGCCCCCAATGAACCAGCAAACCAGTCTGTGGTTTCTCAGTTTCTAAGGGCCAAAATTATGAATCAAGTCTAACTGCGATTTTGGCAGTTTGTCCACATTTCAAATTACAAAATTTCTGTAATAAACTCAAACTGGTTTTAGTTTGGTATGTTTCTATAGTTTTGCTTTAGATCACAAGTTAGCACCTCATACCATTCTACTTTCTTAAAAGTCACTAAATTACTTTAATTACTTGTTAATCCGTGGAAAATAAGACCTACTTGCATAAAACTGCAACTGTAATGATAACTCTTTGAGAAGAGTTTGGAACTTAGTATAATTCAGGGCTGTCCAACTTTGAACAGACCGAGGTCTACTTTTTCTGGCCTGAAGTGCCTGAGGGCTACTACACTAATACCTCTACTTACGAATTTTATCCGTTCCAAGCACATGCTCGTACGTAAAAATAGTTGTAAGTAGAGCAGCAGTTCCCCATAGGCATGCATTGAAATCTGTTCCCTCTGGAATGGATTGATTTTCAGTGCATTCCTATGGGAAGGCTGTCCATGCACACACTTTCCTTGTACCCGCTCAATCATCTGGCCAGTGGGGGGGATCAGGGGACCACGCCATGGCCCTTGAACTGCCCCGCTCGGCTGAGACACTGGGCTGGCAGACCCAGAACTTTGCTTGGGCATGGGGTTCCTTGGGATGGGGGAGGGAGGGGTGGAAAACTTATCCCCTCACATTTTATTTATGGCTGGAAGGCTACTTTTGAACCCTTCACGGGCTACTGATAGCCCCCAGTCTACCTGTTGGGCAGGCTGGTATAATTAATTCCTCTTAGACTAGTAACATCATCAGTACTGATTGCAATCTATCACTGTGGTATCTCACATCTCTGCAATGCAGATAAAATGTTTCAGGAGGGTGGCTCTTGCCAAGGACACATTTTGTCAAGTGCTGGCCTGAATAATTCCAATAATTAAAATATTTTCAGTATCTTTGTTTTTGTTATGCATGAACATGATTTGATAAAGACAAAAGCAGTGAACACTAAAAAAATGAAACTATGGCTAGTGCAGAGCTTGCAAGGCTGAGCTTTTTTTTTTTTTTTTTGCAAGTACAAATAAATAGGCAAAATTGTATGAGGCACATGTCCATCACACACAGAGTCATGAATGTCACAGAAAAGCAAAAGGATGTGCCAGTTTTATGAAATACACACTCAAGACATAAGCCATGGAATAAATCACAGACAGATCTTAGTTTCCTAACATAGGGGATAAAGTCCCAATTTTGAGCTTGAAAAATATAGCTCAAAAAGACACTGAAGCTTAATAAATCAATAGCAAAACCGAAAGATTGCCAACTTGATGAGAATTGAAACTACTGCAACTGACAGAGGCTCATAATGACTCTTATGTTTAAAGCTCACATTTCACTCACTTTAAGTGCTTTAAAGGTACAAAAAGCAATGATATTTACAGCTGTCTTATCTAAAGAAAACACATACAGAAAAATGTACTTGCAAAACATTTTTAAAAGAATGTTCTTTCTGTCCTAGCTTGCTGCTGTAATGCACTACGCTCAGCTTCATGCATCAAAAGCTTTTAGACCTCTACTAAGACTTCACAGAACTGGGCAGAAATTACAGAGGAAACTTTTTTTTAACAATGGAAAATATCATTTCCATTGAGAAAAATGTTTGATGGGTAGAACAGAGTCCTCAAAAGAGAAATGTCACTATTGAAAGAAATGTTATTGCCAAGTTTCCAGTCACCTAAAAACTTACATTTTGTCATGGATTGGAACAAAGCATTAAGATTTTTGTTTCGTTAATTTATAATTCTACTCTACAGCTTCTCTTTTCCTTATAGTACACAGTGAATTTGTATATCATGAGGAAGCTTGTAATTGCCTGGCTATGTCTCTGTCTTCTCCCATCCAACAATAAAGCCTGAACGGACAGTTAAGGGAAACAAACTATCTGTCATGGATAGGAAGTCAAGCAAAAACTTTATTATAAATATTCAACAAAAAAGCTCTTCAAGAGGAAAGCTCTAATTCTACTAGCATTTAATTGTCTAATGCCACCTAATGACTAAATTGCATGATTGCATTGTCCACATATTATTTATTTGGTATTCTAAAAGAACCTTTCAATTATCTTTCCAAGTTTAGGTACAATAGGATATAAAACACACAGGCATTTGTATTCGATAGCTATGTTCCTTAGAGAATAAATTTATCATTAATAACTATATGAATGGAATATTTAGTGCTGGAGAAGATCACATGATCACAAGTGAGTGAATGCTGGCTCTATCTTCCTCCCTCCCCCTGCTGCATTGTGAGTGATTGTCTGGAACTTTCCATCTCAGGCAGCCTCCAAATCAGATGGAGGAGAGAGGAATAGAGTCTCCCTTGCACAAGCCAGGAATATTTTCAAAGGGGAGTGCAGGTTAGGGGTTTATTTTTCTTTATATTTTTATTTTTATTTAATTTGTTTTCAACATTCTTATTTTTTCAAACCATTTCCAGTCATGGGGCTGCTAGTCAAGTGTGTATAGGGCTACAAATTGCACTTTATTATTGTCACATTAAAAACACAGAGTAAATGCAACTGTTAGTAATGCATTGCTCATAACGAAGGTATTACTATATTGCAAAAATACAGAGATTACAGGAACCTACCATTTCAGAAGAAAATCAGTTTTTTGCATTATATATTACAATTTATGTCAGTCTTTGCACAAGTAATTGAAAGGTTATCTATTTTTCTATCTACCATCTCATACCTATACCCAGATATGTACTCCTGCACTTTATTTTTACAATGGACAACTAGATTATCAGCCATTTTGAGACCAATATTTGAATGGAATCAACAAATTAACAAATGGACAAATAACATCTCTAGTTTAAATTAAACAGAGGGTTTGTTACTGGAAAGCCAAATTATTTATTCAGTGAACACGCGGAACCAGATGTCAATATAAAAACTTCCAAGCCTTTCTTTCTACATAGAATAACAACATCTTCTATAAAATAATATTTCTGAGAAATCATTTAGCAAAATTCAAAAGTAGAGATGATGGTACATGTTCTACAAAATCACCACAGGGAACCAGATTTTAAATAGTTAGGCAAGTTCCTTACTTCAAGTAGTGCATTACCCTATCTTGCAAGGTTGCATTATAATCTCTTGATGCCAGGGAAAGATTCCTATGCTAAATGAAAGTAGCTTAGGCAAGCAGAAAACTAGTAGTACTGTATGCATGACAACACCTTCTGTCTAAATTACTTATAATAAATTGTCATTCCCTTCCCAAGCACACTCAATAAAAGCTATAGTCTTTGGGCGTTTATACACGACCCCTAAGCTGCGCTGCAAATGGCTCCCAGCTCCGGAGCTTAGAAATGTTTCCCCACCAGCTCCAGAGTTTAGAGAAAATTAAGTGTGACCACGCCCCCATAAGCGCGACCCAGCGCACCTTTCATGTACTTGCCCTCAGCAGATGAAAATTCCTTGATGCGGATAAGAGTGCCGGGCTCTCCTCGCTTGTCTGTTGTTTTTTTGCCTCCCACCCCTTTAAGAGCCCCTTGAGAAGGAACCAGGAAGTAACGGGGCTCGTGGCAACTTTGACCGGCATCGGCAGGTTAGTAAAGGCTTCTTTTGTCCTTTTTTTCCTCCCTCCCCTCACACAGACAGGAGCAGGAAGTGCTGAGGGGTGGGGACGCAGGAACAGAAACAAACTCCCAAGATCTCTGGTCCGAATTTAAGGGACCAGCGGATCTTAGGGGTAGTGTGAAAAGGCCCTTTGTCTTTTTTAAAAAAAATACAGCCATGTTTATAACTTGCACTTTATTACAGCAGAAAAACAAGTCTCCTCTGCTATTTCTGTCTTGGAAGACTTTTTCTGAAATGAGTTCAGGGAGAAATGCCACCCACTGTAAAATATGAATCATATCATGCTGTGCTGTTGGGTATTTTGTCTTCCTTCCTTCCTTTTTCCTTCCTTCCTTCCTTCCTTCCTTCCTTCCTTCCTTCCTTTTGAACTCAATCAGTTTTTGATTTCTGCCTTTCTGATCTGACAGTGTTGGCATTAACTTTGCGAGCTGAACTGTTCTTATTCGCAGTGGAGTTGTTGAAAAGTGCTGTTTTGATTTGATAAATACTGCAGGATTCTAACCCAGAGGAATTCTATGAAAGAAAATATTTGATGTTATTTCATTTCTCCTCCTTGCCAGAACCTTGGAATAACAAGGCCCACCAGGGACCGTTGTTGTGATTATGCTTCGGCTGATCAAATTTTTAGATGGGCAGCTTGTTGTGGTGTGCTTTGCCCTTAACACATGAAAATAAAATTTGCACATCAGAGTCCCTTCAGATGATGGCTCTTTGCTTTTGTTGTATTTGTCTCTGTTGTTGTTACTTTGCAATTTCTTTGTTTGGAATCTGCAGCCCATAAAGAATTCAAGGAGCACAGGCAGGTGCTTTTTTGGGCAGCTGTTATTAGATACGAGGATATAGGTTGTCACTAAGAATTATGACCATCATCTCCATGTTTTCTAACTGCTGCCACAGATGGCAAAGTAACTGTACCATCCAGCCCTTTTCAAAATGCAACCAGTGGCTGAAAAGATGGGTCAATAAATTGTGTTGTCCAAACAACATAACTCAATGAAATTGTTTTTGCAGCTGAATGGAGAGCACTCAGCTAGCAGAATACTGCGTGTGGCACAGTACTCTATGCGAAATGATAGTTGTGTGTGAGTAATAGGTTTTGCTCAACTCATATACTGCCACCCTCAGCATAACTGGCAAAAGAGAACTTTCAGATAAAAATAAGCAAATGGAATTTTAGTTTAAATGCTGATATAACATCATGCCTCCTAGGGTATATTCCTGTTCCTAAGATAATTTAATGGCTTCAGGAGATTTCTGTACAATGAATGTATGTTGAGGGACAGCAAGACTGTCAGTGTTCAGACAATAAACCAACCCACATAACCCTGAAAGGAAGTTGCAGTGAGTGATGAGGAAATGTGTTAATTTTTCACTGTGTGCTGACAAGATTCATATGCTTTTGAAGGATGCAGTAAAAGACAATTCATGAGGCATAGCTGTTGCCATCAAAAGTGGTGATTCTCATGTCAGCTCCACACCAGTTTTGCTCCCATGGACCCCTTCTACTTCTCCCACGTCCTGCTGCCTTTCTATTCTTAAGAACTCATATGGTACCTTTATTAAAAAACAGAAACAAACCAGACCCACAGTGTAATCTCAAAATTACATTTCACTGAGTATACCAGAAGTTACTACATGGTGAGTGCATATAGAATTTCAGCTAGGGTGGAGTAACTGGGTTGGAGTAATAACTTGCAATAATATGACTGGAAAATATGTGTGTGTTAGAATAGTATCCTTTTATTTGCCTCACAAGTGCATCTCCCATTCAAACAGAATACATCTGCACTTTTTTAAAAAATCATTTTTGTTTAAAGGACAGAGATTCTCCCTATGATGGTATTCATCACTGAAGGATATGAACACACAAGTACCACTCTCTGCATGTCCAGTTGTACTTTATATCATTGTCCATTCACTCGGAAGTTCTGCAAAAAAAGTGTACCTGGCGGACTGATCTCATAGTCAGGAGGACTATTGCCTTACCAGAGTTTCCAATCGTGTAACAAGAATTTGTTTGTAGATCTTTGTGTTGAGGTCTAGAATACAGCTGGACTTCTGTTCATGGCTGCATCTCCTGCCCATCTTAAGGCGTTTTTACACGACCCCTAAGATCCGCTGGCAACTTAAATTCAGACCAGAGATCTTGGGTGGGTTGCTCCTCTTGCTGTGTTCCCACTCCTCCGCACTCTCTTGCTCCTGTCTGCATGAGGGGAGGGAGAAAAAAAGGGAGAAAAGAATGCAGGCTCACCTCCGCTCTGCTGTCGTGAGCTTCCCTGGGAAGCATTGCAGTCTCTTAAAGGGGCGGGGGACAAAAACAAACAAACAAACAGAAGGCGAGGACAGCCCGGCACTCACTGCTTTACATCCACATCAGAAATTTTTCACCTTCGGAGACCAGGTACTTGGAAAATGCGCTGGGATGCACTTAGGTGGGTGTGGTCGTACTTAATTTTTTTAATAGTCCGGAGCTGGTGGGAAAACAATTTTAAGCTCTGCATCTGGGAGCCCTTTGCCTCGGATTTTAGGGGTCGTGTAAGAATGCTCTTAATTCTACCACTTTGTAGGCAAATGTTTGCACAGGTCTACAGTTTCAAGAGAGCTCTTGTGTTGGAAATTCGTAGCCATTTAATGTATACTCATGTGTGCTAGAGATCTATCTCAAATGAACCTACTGTAAGCATTGTATGCAAAAACAGTATGTGGGTTTGCAACCCACATTAGTCATAGTTCTAGTTCTGCTTCTTTAAGCCGTTTCTATGAACCATATGTTCATATCTGAAAACAGACCCGAGTTATAGCCTGCACTTGGACCTATTGCCTCCTCTAGAGCTATTACTTCTGATGCATATCTTCCACATATGGGAAAGGATGGAATAATACAGGCAGTTGCAGGCCATCATTGAACTCTTTTTTAAAGATATAAACATCTGGCAGGCTCGCATGTTCCAGGGAGCCCAAATTTTGTCTAATACTGAGGCTATTTATACATATGATGTTAAGATTTTTTTTAAATGAATGTACCTGATCATTGGACTGGGATGAAATTAGAAACAGCTGTGGAAATGAATTAACATATTTTCTTCATGTACTATAACATTTTAAAATCTCCATTCATCTATATGACTACAAGGGCTATACACAGTTATAGTTGAAAAATGATAAAACTATTAAGAAAACAAAAACCTAAAATATTGCATTAAGACAAAGAAAGGAACAAAACCAAGAAGTTACAGAGAGAGCTAGCTATTTTTAAAATGGCAAATAAATGTTTTGAGCTAGTACCAAAATAATTTCAATATGAGTGCTCCATGGAGGAGTACACCATGTTTGGGGTACCACAACTGAAAAGACTTCCTTGTTTATTGACACATAGTATACCCATGGTATCCAGGAAAGGGCCATTCTTAATTATCTTAAATCACAGGAGGCAAATATTCTTACAGATTTTAGATCATGCATGATATGTTGGATGTGGATTGCCTTCTTTTTATGCACACAGTCAGTCTTCTTGAGAGATACACGGTCATCAGATGTGTGTGGTATGGAAGTTGTACCCATCAGGATAGGAGAGTGCTGCACAGAATCATAAGAACTGCAGAGAGTATTGTTGGCTGTTCACTCCCCACACTAGAACAGATTTATACTACCAGGTGCCACTGTAAAGCATTAGATATATTAAGAGATCCATCACATCCTGGTCATCGCCTCTTTGAGTTGCTGCCATCAGGACGGAGATATAGAATACTGAGGTCAAGAACAAACCGTCTCAAAAATAGCTTCTTTTTTAGAGCAATATTGTCCTTAAACGGAAATTCTGGACTTTGAAGTCAGCTTATCTTATTTTATATGTCATCTTTTATGTATTGTAGCTGTTTTTAAATCTATGTGGAATGTTTTAAATGAGTTGAATATAGCAACCATGAAATTTCGTTGTTCCTGCAAGGGGGCAATGACAATACATATTCCTATTTCTATTCCTATAACCCTTGTTTGCTATTAAGAAAGATAGCAGTCAGGGTTTTCTTTAAGGCTAGGCCTCTTCTTTACTTAAAATTATTGTGTCAGATGAGCAGGTCTCTGTTCCACCCATGATTAGGCCACAATGTTGGAAATCCTGTTGGAGGAGCTGTGCTGCACACTTTGAATAATGTCATAATCTTCACACATGCTGTTGTAGTACCAAGACCAGGGTGGCCATTTTCTGGCTTTAAATAATTTCCTACAGCGTCTGAATGCTTCCTCAGGACAAAGAAGATCTCTAGAATCCCTGGAATCTAGGGGGTAAGTAGTTCTTAATTGTTAAAAAATTGCCCTAATGACATCAGCCATGTTTTTCAGTGAAAGATGCCCAACAGGATTTCAGCCAATATGTCTGTTAGTCCAGGATGCTATGAGATTCAGTGGGCAAATCCAATTATTAATAGCAACTGCAGTGAGACTCATCATCATCAACACTTCTTTAAGTGTTGGCTTAAATAAACTCTATACAGTTGATGGGTCTACTTTATGAGATTCGGATTTTAGCCTTTTTTGTCTTTTTTGCTGCAATATATGCCTAAAAACTGATCATATTTGTTACTGTTAAAAATGCATGTTTTAATTAAATATACTGTATACAGGCTAGGTTGGTATGATTTCACTGCATTTGTAGTATTTCTCCCTTGACGGAAATTTTATTTAAAAATGAGATTTTCCATCCACAAAACCAACATACAAGATATTTTATTTATGTGAATAATTCACCTCAGGCTATGCTTTAAAAGACCAGGGGACTTACAGGTATCATCAGCTTCAATAATTCAAGTTAATTAAAGTTTCTAAAATAGACATCTAATTTGCCATTAACCTATTTGACACTAGAATCTGAAGGTAAATGAAGCTTTTGCCTTCACTGAGGGGAGAAAAATGACATGCTAAGTCTGTTTTTATAATATCTATACTCAGTCTTCTCTCACGCTAAAGGAGCGGAACAAATAGAATCTCTTGGCAAAAACAAAAACAACAATCACCCTGCAAGAGTGGGCTGGTTATACCTTTTAGTGAACCATTTAAAAAGCAAGTAAGTAGCAAGCTTATTGCCTTACTATTATTCATGGAGAGTGAGGAAAACTGTAATCAAACGTCTTAAAATTGATGATACCAGTCTGTGGGAGGTGATCCTAGTCTCCTTGAGGCTGGACCTCTAGTGTCTCTGTAGCAAGGTTTGGAACTTCTGCACACCTCCCTCATGCCTGCTCTTGACATCAAAAGGCTAAAAATTATGCTGTGATTCCGTTCCCCTCTCATCCACACACACACACACACACACACACACACACACACACACACACACACACACACACACACACACACACACACACACACACACACACACACACACACATTGTTTGCTTGAAACATGCAGTTTCTTTTAGTTGTGGGGCTACTTTAGATTTACATTCATGAGGGAGGTGTGCCTAGCCTGGTTTTCATCCACTTATTCACTTTTTTCTTGGTCTAATAAAAGGTCTCACCCACTCTTGCATTTGTGTAATCTTGAGGACCATGTAGACTGTTACCCTTGTTTCTTTTTGGCCAAGAAGATATTCCTGTAGCCTTAGATTTCTCCTTTATATATATATATATCTGCATCTTCTTAAAAAAGCATAGGAATGATACACTCCCATTACTGGCACAGTCTCCAGACACCACCCATGAAGACACCCCATGGGAATACTACAACACTATTCCATTCCTGTAGCTATTGGTCTGGATGAGAGATGGGCACGAAATGATTTTTTTTTGTTTTTCATTTTTCTTTTCATTCCCTAACAAAACAAAAAACAAAATGACCCATCAAAGAAAAATGAAACAAAGTGGAAATTTTCATTTTGTTCCATTTTGTTTTTTGTTCTCCCATAGGAATGCATTGCTTCAATGCATTCCTATGGGGGAAAGCCCACAGTTCCTCCCGCCAACGCAGGGTTTTAAAACTTTTTTATTGCCCCTCCAAGCGCCAATCAGCTGGTGCATGGGGCTTTGGGCCACAAAAAAGGTTTTAAAATCCTGCAGTTTTTCCCACCCCATTGAGCTCAGGGAAAGTACAGGATTTTTAAACATTTTTTTTTGCCACCTTAAGCCCCGTGCACCAGCTGATTGGTGCTTGGGGTGGCAAAAAGTGCCAAATAGCAGGGCCCTGCACTCCAGCTCATCAGTGCTACTAAAAAAATATTGCGCACCAGCTGGTTGGTGCTAGTTAAAAAACCAAAAAAAGGACCAACCAGCAGGGCCCCATGTTCCAGCTGGTCGGTGCTAGCAAAAAAAAAACCTGTTGACCGGCAAGGCCCTGCAGTACAGCTGGTCGGTGCTAGTAAAAAAAGAAAGAAAAGAAAAAAATGCTGACCGACGGGCCTCAACAGTTGTAAAAAAAAAAAGAAAGAAAAATAAATGAAAAATTAAAAATGAAACAAAATGAAAACAAATTTTTTTTAAAAAAAGAATCATTTCGTACAAAACAAAATGAAACAGAAAAAACTGAAATGAAAAATGAAATGAAACACTATTTTGGCATTTTGTGTCCAACTGTCCATCTCTAGTTTGGACATAAGCAGTATAACAGGTTCTTATATGGAACAGGAGACTTGCATACAGGTCCACAAGTCCTTTGACCCTGAAGATGAACTGAGCCCCTTTGAACATTGCTATTTGATGGCAATGCAAAACAAACAGACAAATCCCTTATGGGGTTTCAAGAGGAGATTTTGCAAATGTAAAAATGTAGAATATAACCCATGCTATGCTACATCACCTGGCATTTCATAGAATCACAGAAGTTGGAAGGGCCCACAAGGCCATCTGGTCCACCGTCTTCCTCCATGCCAGAATACAAAATCAAATGATATTTCCAGGTGGTTGTCTAAGTTTCACTTGAATGCCTCCAGTGTTGGAACATTCACCATTTCTCAAGGTAAATGGTTCTACCACAGCACTGCTATAACAGCTAGGAAGTCTTCCTGATATTCAACCAAAATCTGGCTTCCTATAACTTGAACTCACTGTAGCATATCCTGCACTCTCAGGTGATGGAGAACAGATCCTGCCCATCTTGTATATGATGGCCTTTCAAGTCTTTAAAGAGAGCTACCAAATGTGCTACCCCAAATCTAACCCTAACCCTTCAGTCTTCTTTTCTGAAGGCTAGACATGTCCAGTTATTTCATTCTTTCCTCATGAGGCTTGGTTTCCAGTCCACTGATCATCCTTGCTCCCCTCCTCTGAACTTGTTCTAATTTGTCAACATCATTCTTGAAGTGTATAGTTCAGAAGTGGACCCAGCACTCAAGATGAGGCCTAACCAGTGCTGAACCGAGGGAATCAGTAGTACCTCACAGGATCTGGCAACCATGCTTCTGTTAAGGCAGCCTAAAATAGTACTGTTGGCTCATATTCAGCTTCTCACACATAGTTTTCCTGAGCCTGGTATTCCCATCTTGTGACTGTGTGTTTGGTTTCTTTTTCCTAGGTGCAGTACTTAGCATTTATCCCTGTTGAATTTCATTCTGTTGTTTTCAGCCCAGTACTCATGCCTATCAGGATCCTTTTGAATTTGTTTCTGTCTTCCAGAGTATTAGCTATTCTGCCCAATTTTGTGTCATCCACAATACTGATTAGCATTACCTGCGCCCCCTGTTCCAGGCCATTGATAATAATGTTAGAGAGCACTAGGCCCAGGATTTGTGACAGCTGTTTCACAAGTCTGTTCTTATCTAATGTGCACTGAATGTTCATTTGTTCATTAGTAACAAAGTTAACCATCATCAAGCTTGTGATGGCATTGTTGTAAAATTCGAAATCAAAGAAACCCCATTTAAAAATAAAAAGAATAATTTTGGGCCTAAAAAGCCAGTTTTAGCAGGTAGTGTGCATTACTAGTCGAAGGTGTGTGTGTGTGTGTGTGTGTTGCATCGTTACAGTCATGACCGACCCTTCGTGACTCCACGTCCATGGAGTTTTCTTGGCAGGAATACTGGAGTGGTTTGCCAGTTCCTACTCCAAGTTGAAGGTATAGGACTTCTTTAATGGTCTCAAGAATGTGCTCGTTAGAAAGTTAGAGATTTGTGGTTTAAATATATAGTTTATCGGCATACTATGTATTCAGAAGTTGGCCTCATCTCAGCTCAGCCAATCAGGTAGAAAACAACAGTATTCCAAGAATGTAGATTTTGTACTTTCATATGTAACTTATGATGTAATCAATGACTGGTGTACTTGTCAGAAAAGGTATAATCAATGTATCAAGCCATAAATGGCAAGACACTGCTTTGAGCATAAGCTTTGTGTGTTCCCCTTTATACTGTGTGGAATGAAAATAGCGGAAGTCCTTGTGCTATCTAATTTGCTGTTCTCCTGTCTCTATAGGCAATTGAGTTGATCTACCAGGATTCTCGAATTCCATTTTTGGGCAACACCCCCACCAGTTGACTCAAATATTTATTTATTTATTTATTTATTTATTTATTTATTTATTTATTTATTTATTTATTTATTTCCTTGGCTGCTAAAGAAGTCTATAGGGAGCAATGCCAGCCCAAGATGCAAGACCAAGAAAGGTACATGAGCCTGACATGATGTGTTTTACTTATCCAAAGAGGAATATGAAAAACAGAGCATAGCATAGTATGGATTTCATTTGCATTGCTCACCAGCATCTTAAACACAAAAGAAAACAAAATTGCATGGGCCCACATTGTTTTGAAGTTTTAAAGTACAGAGTTTTAAAATGTAGAGTTGTACTGATTTATTTATTTATTTATTTTCTTAGATGCATAATGTCTCTTCCAGACTAATTATCTAAGGTGATATGTCCGTGGCTTCCCCTTTCGACCCTTGCCCAGCTTGGCTTATTGAATCCGCCGGAGGGAACATGCTGGAGCGGGCTTCCTCCATTGCCACCGCTTCCTTTAGGGAAGGATTTTTTCCTTCCCGCCCGAAGGAGAAGGTGGTGAAGCCCACTTTAAAGAAGCCCGGCTTGGCATCTGACAACTTACCAGCTACCACCCGATTGCCATTGTTCCCTTCCTGGGCAAGGTTGTCGAGAGGGAGGCTGCTGTCCGGCTTCAGTCGTACCTGGAGGAAAATCACATCCTGGACCCCTTCCAGTCTGGGTTCAGGCCACTTCGGAGGTCTGAGACTGCCCTGGCTGCTCTGCAGGATGACCTCCTCAGGGAGGCTGACAGGGGATATTCCTCCCTGCTGGTCCTCCTTGATTTGTCAATGGGCTGTGATACCATCAACCACGGTAACCTGCTGGATTGGCTCGCCGAGGCGGAATCAGGGTTCAGCACTCTGCTGGCTCTGATCCTTCCTTGATGGCCGGTCCCAGCGGGTTCAGCTGGGGGATGAATTGTCAGCTCCTTGGAAACTCCCTTGTGGGGTGCCCCAGGGGTTGGCAATCTCCCCTATGCTGTTCAACATTTATATGAGGCCGCTGGCGGAGGTCATCAGGAGATTAAGAGTTTGCTGTCATCAGTATGCTGATGACAAACAGTTCTACCTCTCCTTTTCTACTTCTGCAGTGGAGGCAGTACGCTCCCTTGATCTGTGCCTGGAGGCAGTCTTGGAATGGACCAGGACCAACCGGCTCAAGCTGAACCTGGAGAAGACTGAGGTTCTGTTCTTCGGGGTGTCCTCGTCCAGGTACAATTGCCCCCTCCCTAGCCTGGGGGGTTTCCCTCCAGCCTACGGACAGGGCCAGGAATCTGGGTGTGGTCCTGAATTCAGCCCTCTCCCTGGAAGCCCAGATGATGGTGGTCTCCAGGGCCGCTTTTGTCCATCTCTGCAGGATCACCCAGATCCGCCAGTACCTCGATGAGTCCTCCCTGAGGACAGTTGTGCAGGCCCTCGCGATTTCGAGGAATAGACTACTGAAATGCACTCTACCTGAGGTTGCCCTTGACCCTTGTCCGGAGACTGCTACGGGTGCAGAATGTGGCGGCCAGACTGGTGGTGGGTGCTCGTAAATTCGTTCACATCACCCCAGTTCTGGCTCGCCTGCATTGGCTGCCCATGGCTCTCCGGATAAGGTTCAAGGTCTTGGTTTTGGTTTTCAAAACCCTTCATGGCTTGGGCTCAGAATATCTGTCAGAGCGTATCAACTGAGGCCAGGCCCACTCGAATGTCACAGGCACGCTCGCTCAGGGGGCCCACTCCCAGGGAGGCGCGGAGGTTGGCTATGCGCAACCGCGCCTTCTCTGTTGTGGGCCCCTCGTTATGGAACCACCTCCCAAATGAGCTGCGCCTTGCACAGTCCCTGCCCACCTTCAAAAAGGCTTTTAAAACCATGCATTTCAAGGAGGCATATGGCGACCTTTAATTTAATTTAATTTTTTTTCTCCTGCCCTTTGATCCATCTTGCTTAGGGCTTTCCCTTTCTCTTCTGTATTGTAATGTTTTTAACTTGTAAACCACCCAGAGTTCCTGATTGGAAGATGGGTGGTATAAAAATGAAACAAACAAATAATAAATAAATAAATAAATAAATAAATAGTTCTTGGGATCTTTACTAAAGCTACAATCACATACTCACACTCAGTGCCTGAAATCCTGTTTCTTTAATTTTCACCATACCAGGCTAATGATGTCAGATGATGCAGCAGTTTTTCCAGAATAGAAAGGTCCCAGGTTTCCTGTGAAACCCCTTTCATTGTGAAAAAGATATTGGGGCTCCAGGGTGGAAGAAGTCTTAAATTTCCTAAAATATTTACAGACAAGAATTTTCAGAAATTAATGACTACGCCCTGTGCCCCCAATGAGACATATATATAGAAGATATTCCTGTAGCCTTAGATTTCTCCTTTATATATATATATATATATATATATATATATATATATATATATATATATATATATATATATATATATATATATATATATTTTCGTAGATTTTCACGGGTATAGGTATGCATGTTAGGGTGGATTCGGGTTTCTTCCCGTGTAGAAATCTGGTTGTTTTGGCGACGTTTCGACGAGGTCTCACTCGTCATCTTCAGGCTGGTGTTCTGGCTTCTTTCTTCTTGAAGCAAAGCGTGGTCTCAGTTGAAGTCCTTCTATAAATACTGCTGGGTGTGTGTGGTTTGCTTGCTTTGTTGCTGATTGCAGGTTCCTTTGTTCCTTTGTTCTTTTGTGATCTGCTGTGTGGCTGAGGCGATCGTTAAGGGATTAACTGCTGGTGGCTGTTTAGATGGCACACAAGATGCCACCACCTTCCATCCACACCAAACACAAACCCAGACCCTTCCCACAGATGAAACGAAACCACCATCCAATAACAAAACCACGACTGCACCATCTACTGCGGCACCCCACTCCAGTCACCACATGGAGCACACTCACACACCCCAAAAAAACATTGGGAGACCACAGACACGTAGCCAGACCAAAATGAATTCACAAGACACAGGACCCCACTCCACCAAAGCCCAGGATACTGCCAGAACCCACCAGCCATCTAACCCACCAGCATGTAAACAGCCATCTAAACAGCCATCAGCAGTTAATCCCTTAACGATCGCCTCAGCCACACAGCAGATCACAAAAGAACAAAGGAACAAAGGAACCTGCAATCAGCAACAAAGCAAGCAAACCACACACACCCAGCAGTATTTATAGAAGGACTTCAACTGAGACCACGCTTTGCTTCAAGAAGAAAGAAGCCAGAACACCAGCCTGAAGATGACGAGTGAGACCTCGTCGAAACGTCGCCAAAACAACCAGATTTCTACACGGGAAGAAACCCGAATCCACCCTAACATGCATACCTATACCCGTGAAAATCTACGAAAACAAATATCCGACCTCTACGGGGAGGAAACCTTCCAGCTGACCAGAACCTACGAGAAACTAGAAGTCCGAAGAGCCACCATCTTATGTGACATTGCATTCCTACGCAACTGCCGAGACAAAAATGTGATCCCCACAAGCTTCCAACTGAAATTCCACTCAAAACCCCATCCAGCGAAAGGATCCTGAAAAGAACAGAACTAGCCCTAATCAGAAGCGAACTACACAGGAAAAGATACCTACTAGATCAAACCAACAGAGACCTACTCACTCTCCACCTCAAACTCAGCAACAAAATCCACCCAACACTCTGGAACAAATCCAAGCAACTCGCCGCCTGGAGAGCTGAAACAGAGACCTCCCACAAGACAGACACACACACCAACAAACTCCACAAACTGGAAAACGCCAGAAGCCCAACCCCCACCACAACAGCCCATGAAACAAACAGTTCACAACATATCAGACAGGACACTCACCATCGCAGAGACCAAAGTCCTTTCCAAAGGATTCAACTTTGCAGTCGCCCCCAGACACATCCCCACTGAAAACATCATATGCGGAGTGGAAGCCAGCCTAACCAAAATCAACCCAGATGAAGCCAACAAAATCAGACTCGAAGTCACCAATGTCCTCTGCTCCAGCAAACCACCCAGAAGCAATTTACACAAAGAAGAACAAAAGCCCTCACCAACCTGAGGAAAGATAACAACATAATCATTCTCCCAGCAGACAAAGGCAATGCCACAGTGGTGATGAACACATCCGACTACCAAGCCAAACTATCCAACCTACTACAAGACCCTGCTTACATACCTTTGAACACAGACCCCACCACCTACCTGGAAAAAACCACCAAACCCAAATAAAAGCCTCTCCCTTAAGTGAAGAAATCAAGCCAAGCATCATCCCCAGAGAGAAATCATCCAGATGCCCCAAGCTCTACGGCCTCCCCAAGATTCACAAAGAAGGAACACCTCTCAGACCCATAGTCAGCTCCATAGGCTCACCTCTACAAAACCTCGCCAAATTTCTTGCCAAACAAATCCAGCCCTATGCAGAATCCATCACCTCATACGTACAAAACTCGTTCCACTTCATAGAAATTATAAAGAAACAAGACCTACAACCCAATGACCTACTCGTGAGCTTCGATGTTGTTTCGCTCTTCACACAAGTGCCCATTCAAGAAGCCTTGACAGCTATCCACAACAAATACAACCCCCCCAAGCACATCCTAGATCTGACCAACCACTGCCTAACCAACACATACTTCATCCACAATGGACAAAGATACAAACAGATAGAAGGAGCACCCATGGGATCACCCCTCTCACCGGTCATCGCAAACCTATATATGGAACACTTTGAAACCAACGCGTTACAGAAGTCCGAACATAAACCCAAACTCTGGCTCAGATATGTTGACGACACCTTTGTTATCTGGCCACACGGGAAAGATAAACTGAACAACTTCCTCACACACCTCAACAGCCTACACCCCAAAATACAATTCACTATGGAAATAGAAGCCAACAACCAACTTCCCTTCCTGGACGTCCTAATCTACAAAAAACCCGACGGCTCCTTAGGACATACCATCTACCAGAAAAAACACATACAAAACCGCTACTTAAATGCACAATCACACCACCACCCTGCACAGATCAACTCCGTAGCAAAACCCTCATCTCCAGAACCAAACGCCTCGCTGACAAAGACCACCTAAAAACTGAATTACACACTCTCTCGAATGTTTTAATTGCGAACGGATTCCAAAAAACACCATCACCAAACTAATCCAAAAGGAAACACCCCCAAGAACCAAGAAACAGAAGAGAACAACGGCACCGCCCTCCTCCCTTACATCAAAGGCACCACAGACAAAATCAGCAAAATTCTCCACAAACACAAGATCAAGACAGCCTTTTGCACCGACCAAAAAATAGCCAACATTTTAAGAAACCCCAAAGACAAGATTGAGCTAGAAAACCAAGGAGTCTACGAAATACCATGCAAAGTCTGTCCAGCCACATACATCGGACAGACAAACAGGAGAATAAGCGCACGCATCGCAGAACACAAGAACGCAGTCAAAAAAGAAGAAAAATCTTCCTCTCTCTTCCAGCACATAAAAACAACAGGTCATGAAATTGACTTTGAAAGAACCAAACTCATCTCCAAAACTGAACACTTCAACAGTCGAATAATCATGGAAGCCATTGAAATAGAGAAACACCCAAACAACATGAATAAACGCGATGACACCTCCCGCTTGCCTGACATCTGGAAACTAGCCCTGGTCAACAGACGAGCCTCTGTCACAAAGACTGACACCAGGTCCAAAAGGACACAAGATGCCACCACCTTCCATCCACACCAAACACAAACCCAGACCCTTCCCACAGATGAAACGAAACCACCATCCAATAACAAAACCACGACTGCACCATCTACTGCGGCACCCCACTCCAGTCACCACATGGAGCACACTCACACACCCCAAAAAAACATTGGGAGACCACAGACACGTAGCCAGACCAAAATGAATTCACAAGACACAGGACCCCACTCCACCAAAGCCCAGGATACTGCCAGAACCCACCAGCCATCTAACCCACCAGCATGTAAACAGCCATCTAAACAGCCATCAGCAGTTAATCCCTTAACGATCGCCTCAGCCACACAGCAGATCACAAAAGAACAAAGGAACAAAGGAACCTGCAATCAGCAACAAAGCAAGCAAACCACACACACCCAGCAGTATTTATAGAAGGACTTCAACTGAGACCACGCTTTGCTTCAAGAAGAAAGAAGCCAGAACACCAGCCTGAAGATGACGAGTGAGACCTCGTCGAAACGTCACCAAAACAACCAGATTTCTACACGGGAAGAAACCCGAATCCACCCTAACATGCATACCTATACCCGTGAAAATCTACGAAAACATATATATATATATATATATATATATATATATATATATATATATATATATATATATATATATATATATATATATATATATATATATATATATATATATATATAATAAAGGAGAAATCTAAGGCTACAGGAATATCTTCTATATATATGTCTCATTGGGGGCACAGGGCGTAGTCATTAATTTCTGAAAATTCTTGTCTGTAAATATTTTAGGAAATTTAAGACTTCTTCCACCCTGGAGCCCCAATATCTTTTTCACAATGAAAGGGGTTTCACAGGAAACCTGGGGCCTTTCTATTCTGGAAAAACTGCTGCATCATCTGACATCATTAGCCTGGTATGGTGAAAATTAAAGAAACAGGATTTCAGGCACTGAGTGTGAGTATGTGATTGTAGCTTTAGTAAAGATCCCAAGAACTATTTATTTATTTATTTATTTATTTATTATTTGTTTGTTTCATTTTTATACCACCCATCTTCCAATCAGGAACTCTGGGTGGTTTACAAGTTAAAAACATTACAATACAGAAGAGAAAGGGAAAGCCCTAAGCAAGATGGATCAAAGGGCAGGAGAAAAAAAATTAAATTAAATTAAAGGTCGCCATATGCCTCCTTGAAATGCATGGTTTTAAAAGCCTTTTTGAAGGTGGGCAGGGACTGTGCAAGGCGCAGCTCATTTGGAAGGTGGTTCCATAACGAGGGGCCCACAACAGAGAAGGCGCGGTTGCGCATAGCCAACCTCCGCGCCTCCCTGGGAGTGGGCCCCTGAGCGAGCGTGCCTGTGACATTCGAGTGGGCCTGGCCTCAGTTGATACGCTCTGACAGATATTCTGAGCCCAAGCCATGAAGGGTTTTGAAAACCAAAACCAAGACCTTGAACCTTATCCGGAGAGCCATGGGCAGCCAATGCAGGCGAGCCAGAACTGGGGTGATGTGAACGAATTTACGAGCACCCACCACCAGTCTGGCCGCCACATTCTGCACCCGTAGCAGTCTCCGGACAAGGGTCAAGGGCAACCTCAGGTAGAGTGCATTTCAGTAGTCTATTCCTCGAAATCGCGAGGGCCTGCACAACTGTCCTCAGGGAGGACTCATCGAGGTACTGGCGGATCTGGGTGATCCTGCAGAGATGGACAAAAGCGGCCCTGGAGACCACCATCATCTGGGCTTACAGGGAGAGGGCTGAATTCAGGACCACACCCAGATTCCTGGCCCTGTCCGTAGGCTGGAGGGAAACCCCCCAGGCTAGGGAGGGGGCAATTGTACCTGGACGAGGACACCCCGAAGAACAGAACCTCAGTCTTCTCCAGGTTCAGCTTGAGCCGGTTGGTCCTGGTCCATTCCAAGACTGCCTCCAGGCACAGATCAAGGGAGCGTACTGCCTCCACTGCAGAAGTAGAAAAGGAGAGGTAGAACTGTTTGTCATCAGCATACTGATGACAGCAAACTCTTAATCTCCTGATGACCTCCGCCAGCGGCCTCATATAAATGTTGAACAGCATAGGGGAGATTGCCAACCCCTGGGGCACCCCACAAGGGAGTTTCCAAGGAGCTGACAATTCATCCCCCAGCTGAACCCGCTGGGACCGGCCATCAAGGAAGGATCAGAGCCAGCAGAGTGCTGAACCCCCGATTCCCGCCTCGGCGAGCCAATCCAGCAGGTTACCGTGGTTGATGGTATCACAGCCCACTGACAAATCAAGGAGGACCAGCAGGGAGGAACATCCCCTGTCAGCCTCCCTGAGGAGGTCATCCTGCAGAGCAGCCAGGGCAGTCTCAGACCTCCAAAGTGGCCTGAACCCAGACTGGAAGGGGTCCAGGATGTGATTTTCCTCCAGGTACGACTGAAGCCGGACAGCAGCCTCCCTCTCGACAACCTTGCCCAGGAAGGGAACAATGGCAATCGGGTGGTAGCTGGTAAGTTGTCAGATGCCAAGCCGGGCTTCTTTAAAGTGGGCTTCACCACCTTCTCCTTCGGGCGGGAAGGAAAAAATCCTTCCCTAAAGGAAGCGGTGGCAATGGAGGAAGCCCGCTCCAGCATGTTCCCTCCGGCGGATTCAATAAGCCAAGCTGGGCAAGGGTCGAAAGGGGAAGCCACGGACATATCACCTTAGATAATTAGTCTGGAAGAGACATTATGCATCTAAGAAAATAAATAAATAAATAAATCAGTACAACTCTACATTTTAAAACTCTGTACTTTAAAACTTCAAAACAATGTGGGCCCATGCAATTTTGTTTTCTTTTGTGTTTAAGATGCTGGTGAGCAATGCAAATGAAATCCATACTATGCTATGCTCTGTTTTTCATATTCCTCTTTGGATAAGTAAAACACATCATGTCAGGCTCATGTACCTTTCTTGGTCTTGCATCTTGGGCTGGCATTGCTCCCTATAGACTTCTTTAGCAGCCAAGGAAATAAATAAATAAATAAATAAATAAATAAATAAATATTTGAGTCAACTGGTGGGGGTGTTGCCCAAAAATGGAATTCGAGAATCCTGGTAGATCAACTCAATTGCCTATAGAGACAGGAGAACAGCAAATTAGATAGCACAAGGACTTCCGCTATTTTCATTCCACACAGTATAAAGGGGAACACACAAAGCTTATGCTCAAAGCAGTGTCTTGCCATTTATGGCTTGATACATTGATTATACCTTTTCTGACAAGTACACCAGTCATTGATTACATCATAAGTTACATATGAAAGTACAAAATCTACATTCTTGGAATACTGTTGTTTTCTACCTGATTGGCTGAGCTGAGATGAGGCCAACTTCTGAATACATAGTATGCCGATAAACTATATATTTAAACCACAAATCTCTAACTTTCTAACCAGCACATTCTTGAGACCATTAAAGAAGTCCTATATCTTCAACTTGGAGTAGGAACTGGCAAACCACTCCAGTATTCCTGCCAAGAAAACTCCATGGACATGGAGTCACGAAGGGTCGGTCATGACTGTAACGATGCAACACACACACACACACACACACCTTCGACTAGTAATGCACACTACCTGCTAAAACTGGCTTTTTAGGCCCAAAATTATTCTTTTTATTTTTAAATGGGGTTTCTTTGATTTCGAATTTTACAACAATGCCATCACAAGCTTGATGATGGTTAACTTTGTTACTAATGAACAAATGAACATTCAGTGCACATTAGATAAGAACAGACTTGTGAAACAGCTGTCACAAATCCTGGGCCTAGTGCTCTCTAACATTATTATCAATGGCCTGGAACAGGGGGCGCAGGTAATGCTAATCAGTATTGTGGATGACACAAAATTGGGCAGAATAGCTAATACTCTGGAAGACAGAAACAAATTCAAAAGGATCCTGATAGGCATGAGTACTGGGCTGAAAACAACAGAATGAAATTCAACAGGGATAAATGCTAAGTACTGCACCTAGGAAAAAAAGAAACCAAACACACAGTCACAAGATGGGAATACCAGGCTCAGGAAAACTATGTGTGAGAAGCTGAATATGAGCCAACAGTACTATTTTAGGCTGCCTTAACAGAAGCATGGTTGCCAGATCCTGTGAGGTACTACTGATTCCCTCGGTTCAGCACTGGTTAGGCCTCATCTTGAGTGCTGGGTCCACTTCTGAACTATACACTTCAAGAATGATGTTGACAAATTAGAACAAGTTCAGAGGAGGGGAGCAAGGATGATCAGTGGACTGGAAACCAAGCCTCATGAGGAAAGAATGAAATAACTGGACATGTCTAGCCTTCAGAAAAGAAGACTGAAGGGTTAGGGTTAGATTTGGGGTAGCACATTTGGTAGCTCTCTTTAAAGACTTGAAAGGCCATCATATACAAGATGGGCAGGATCTGTTCTCCATCACCTGAGAGTGCAGGATATGCTACAGTGAGTTCAAGTTATAGGAAGCCAGATTTTGGTTGAATATCAGGAAGACTTCCTAGCTGTTATAGCAGTGCTGTGGTAGAACCATTTACCTTGAGAAATGGTGAATGTTCCAACACTGGAGGCATTCAAGTGAAACTTAGACAACCACCTGGAAATATCATTTGATTTTGTATTCTGGCATGGAGGAAGACGGTGGACCAGATGGCCTTGTGGGCCCTTCCAACTTCTGTGATTCTATGAAATGCCAGGTGATGTAGCATAGCATGGGTTATATTCTACATTTTTACATTTGCAAAATCTCCTCTTGAAACCCCATAAGGGATTTGTCTGTTTGTTTTGCATTGCCATCAAATAGCAATGTTCAAAGGGGCTCAGTTCATCTTCAGGGTCAAAGGACTTGTGGACCTGTATGCAAGTCTCCTGTTCCATATAAGAACCTGTTATACTGCTTATGTCCAAACTAGAGATGGACAGTTGGACACAAAATGCCAAAATAGTGTTTCATTTCATTTTTCATTTCAGTTTTTTCTGTTTCATTTTGTTTTGTACGAAATGATTCTTTTTTTAAAAAAAATTTGTTTTCATTTTGTTTCATTTTTAATTTTTCATTTATTTTTCTTTCTTTTTTTTTACAACTGTTGTGGCCCGTCGGTCAGCATTTTTTTCTTTTCTTTCTTTTTTTACTAGCACCGACCAGCTGTACTGCAGGGCCTTGCCGGTCAACAGGTTTTTTTTTTGCTAGCACCGACCAGCTGGAACATGGGGCCCTGCTGGTTGGTCCTTTTTTTGGTTTTTTAACTAGCACCAACCAGCTGGTGCGCAATATTTTTTTAGTAGCACTGATGAGCTGGAGTGCAGGGCCCTGCTATTTGGCACTTTTTGCCACCCCAAGCACCAATCAGCTGGTGCACGGGGCTTCAGGTGGCAAAAAAATGTTTAAAAATCCTGTACTTTCCCTGAGCTCAATGGGGTGGGAAAAACTGCAGGATTTTAAAACCTTTTTTGTGGCCCAAAGCCCCATGCACCAGCTGATTGGCGCTTGGAGGGGCAATAAAAAAGTTTTAAAACCCTGCGTTGGCGGGAGGAACTGTGGGCTTTCCCCCATAGGAATGCATTGAAGCAATGCATTCCTATGGGAGAACAAAAAACAAAATGGAACAAAATGAAAATTTCCACTTTGTTTCATTTTTCTTTGATGGGTCATTTTGTTTTTTCTTTTGTTAGGGAATGAAAAGAAAAATGAAAAACAAAAAAAAATCATTTCGTGCCCATCTCTCATCCAGACCAATAGCTACAGGAATGGAATAGTGTTGTAGTATTCCCATGGGGTGTCTTCATGGGTGGTGTCTGGAGACTGTGCCAGTAATGGGAGTGTATCATTCCTATGCTTTTTAAGAAGATGCAGATGACTGTTTTTAACTACACATTTCAACACATAGAAAATAAGATTAAAATAGATGCTTTTAAAGTTATTTCTAGTTTCTTTGACATCAGAGTGGTGCTTATATCTATTATAATTTTCCAAAATAGCAAGCATGAATTTTTAAATATTAATGATTTATTTATTTATTTTCTGTCTCAGAAAAACAATAAAACTATGCTTGTTTTATTTTAGTGTACATTCAGTTCCAAACATGGAATCCTGTAATCAGCTGCTATCAACATGCATGAATATCTTTAAAATGTTATTTTTTTAAAAAAAAAAAGTTGCCCTGCTACTTTTATCAATTTTTATGGTTTTATAGCTTTATTTTCTAGCAGTAGGCAGGTCCAATGAGGAAAAGCAAATATCGTTTTGAACACGTACAAATCTTAAGTTATACCATCTGGCAAATAAGCATGTTTTCTAACTAATGACCTCATTGGCTTTAATTAATCCTTCACACAAAATGTGAACCTAGCGATGTTCTGAAAGGTTGAGGCACAGTCTTTAGGTCTGTCTAAAGCTAAACATCTCCAGCTTGAGTGCATTCACTCTAGCAACTCTCTAATTAGTCATTCATTCATTCATCCACCCATTCATTCTTTGCTTGCTTCATTCATTGCTGGTAACTCAAAAGGAAAATACATTCACGTGTTATAACTGCAACACTGACACATCAGCTACAAATGATTTTACACATTGCAGGGATGAATTCCTAGAAACAAGTGACGTTGTACAATTAAAACAACAAATTCCATGCAACTACGTTGTTTCAGAAAAATTCAAAAGACTAATCATTTTGATTATTTTTTAATAGCAATGAGGAGCTCTGTATTTACCGCCTGAGGGAACGCCTGAAATGCATTGTGTGTCTTCAAAAGCTGTCTAGGCTTCTGAATAGGATACTATAAACCTGATTTCAACAAACTGAAAACAAGATGTGACAAGCAGTTTGACACTGGCCCTCAACTAATTTCCGTTAATTGTAAAGAGGTGCATCTGAATGGAAATAGCTGAACAGAATGGGTCAGTATGGTGGAGGGCCATGTCAGTTCACACATAAAAACCCAATGCAGGGGAAAATAAGCAGCCATTGATTTGCAGAGAAAGCCCCGGAGACTGTGGAAAGCTGCCAGAACAGGGCACCAGCTGCTCTCCATTGGAAACCTTTTGTGGAAGAGTGAGAGAACAGAGAGAAAGCTGGTGGGTTTGAAAGGGAAAAAGAGACAGATACCAGGATAGAAGGGGTGTTCCTGACTGCCTCAGCGATCTTTCATTTTCCCAAGCTTTCCCTTCTTTTTGCACAGGAAAGGCTGAGGGGAAAGTGCTAGCAAGCACACACACACACACACACACACACACACACACACACACACACACACACACACACACACACACACCAACACAAAAACCATATCACACACAGGCCTTCTCCACCTTTATTTATGAAATAAATTGGGAACAGTTCCGATGGGAATTTCTCAAACTTTGTCACATACCCTGGATTCAATCCACTGTTGTTGTTTTAAAAAAGCTCCAATCTAATAAATACATGCTTAAAATGGAACAAATACTCAGTGTGATTGCAGCTCCTCATTTACATAATTGCATTATGACAACAATTTCAGAATGATAATAAATTGAGAGCATTTTGTTTGAAGTCTTTATGCTTAAAATATGAAAACCCTGCCCTGATTCTCTTAAAACACCTCTGCCATGGTTTCATGCTAGAAATAAGAGGGAAAATAATATAAGAAAAACTTTAAAGTTTTAACAGTGAGTAATAACTTTTTGTTTCAAAACTAGACACTCCAGGCAGTGCAGCCTGTAACTGTATGAAACATTCATAACACAGTGCAATGTGAGCATGTATCTGCACATTTTACAGGGCTTCCAAAGTTTGAAACACTCTTACATCAGCAAACTAGGAGTGTGCATTGCTTTTTTACTATTTAAAGAATGTAGGATCAGATAGCCCTGCCCCATTAAATGTGATATTAAGATACACACGTCACTTGTTTAAAAATTAATCTGGTTCTATGAACAGAATCCTCTTGTATGCATTGCCCAGGAAATTGCATTAGTCTTGGTAGCAAATTATTACTCATTTAAGACGTTTTCCTGGCCAGCTTACAACATTCAAATGATATCATAGAACATAATTATAATAAAATATAAATAGAGAACACAAGTTAACCATATCGTCATAAAATAATATACATAGAGCACAGTTAAAATAACATTAAGTAACTTAGACCTCTATCTGACAACCCTTAAAATTGCTTTTTATTTCTTTAAAAACCACATCCAAAACTCTTGTCCCCAGCAGGAGCTGGTTCAAAAAAAAGAAAAGTCTTGACCACACCCCCTGAAATGTGACCCACCATGTTTCCAGCTGTGGGAGTAGTAATTATTTGAGCCACTTCTTATTCCTTTGGCTCAAACAGCATCTCACCATCCTAAGCTTCCCTCTCCTTCTCCCCTCCAACCAAGGATCACCAACCTTAGCCCTTCTTGCCTGGCGGGCACCGACCCAACCACCTCCTGAAGCCTTCACTACAAAATAAAATAAAACCCAAGGTGTATGTGAGTGTGTGCGTGCGGTGGAGGGACATCAGAGATCAGAGGAGTTTGCAGCAAGTCTTGACTGGGCGATTGGGGACCGCTGGCCAAAGAGTTGGTTCAGCTCGGGCAACTCTGAGATGAGCTGGCGTTTCTTTTTGGCAGGTGGCCCTGCATCCCCTGCCCAGCAATCTGCCAACATATTGCCCATGCCCCCATCCTGTCAAAAGGAAATGCCAGCTCCCCCAAGCTGAGCATTATGTTAGCAGAGAGCCTGGCAGGGGACTCAGGGTCACCCACCATTGTTGGATCCACCACCACCACCCTTCCTCCATTAGATGCTTCAAGGCAGCACTGTTCTTCTCCCAAAGCGTTTAGGACTATGTGTTGTTGTTGTTGTTGTTGTTGTTGTTGTTGTTGTTGTTGTTGTTGTTGTTGTTGTTGTTGTTGTTGTTGTTGTTGTTGTTGTTGTTGTCGTTGTCGTCGTCGTCGTCATCGTCATCATCGTCATCACACAGCAGACTATGCTGGATTTTGTATTACCAATCACTAGTCAAACGCTTCCCAAGCGTTTAGGACTATTTGATGTATCAGTGAATTATGTGAGCAGATCTCAGTAAGGTGGCTTTCTGCAGCTGACTGATTGTGACTTTGTCAGCTCCAATTTCTTCTAAATACTTGCTTAGCTGTTTAGGCACCGCACCCAGCGTGCCAGTTACCACTGGGACCACCTGTACCAGTTTATGCCAGAGTCTCTGAAGTTCAATTTTCAGATCCTGATATTGGGTAATTTTTTCAAGTTATTTCTCGGTGACTCTCCTGTCACCTGATATAGCAACATCAATGATCCACACTTTTTTCTTCTCAACAATTACAATATCCAGGATATTATGCTCCAAAACCCTGTTTGTCTGTATTTGGAAGTCCCAAAGTAATTTTGCATGCTCATTTTCAATCACCTTTTCAGGCTTATGATCCCACCAGTTCTTTGATACGGGCAGATGATAGTTGTGATACAAATTCTTGAGCAACTACATTATGATGCTGTTTGTATTCAGTGTGAGCAATTTTCTTGCAATAACTCGATATATTTTTCTATTCTAGCCTTAACTACATTTGTTCTGATAGCTTGTTCTTGAACTGCAAAAATCAGGCCTTCTCTCTCTTTTTTCAGTGTTCCATTGGTGAGCCATAACCAGGTCTTTTCCTCATCTACTTTTCCTTTGATTTTTTTCAAGGAACTGCCCATGCAGTGCCTTATTATGCCAGCTATCAGCTCGTATTTATGTTGTTGTTTTCATGTATTGACCCTTTGTTTGCTTTACTTTAAATACCTCCTTGTTCTTAACCCCCAATAAATAATGCTGGCTCTGTACTATTTTTTACACAATCTGCCAATGCATGCTCTTCTTCAACTGTCTGCTTCACTTGTAAAAGACCTCTACCACCTAATTTTCTAGGTTAATACAGCCTGTCAACATCACTACGTGGATGTAATGCATAGTGAATGGTCATAAGTTTTCTTGTTTTCCTATCTAGAATATCTAGCTCCATCTGAGTGCAGTTTATAATGCCAACTGTATGCCTGATGACCGGTATGGCCCAGCTATTAATGGCCTTGATGGTGTTACCACCATTCAGCTTACTTTTTAATACCTTTCTGACCCTTTGAATATATTCTTTACTGACCACATTTTTCACTTGCCCATGCTTGATATGTGACGCCTTTCGGGGCTTTTTGCACATGCTGTTTTCGCTGCCACCAAAAATTTGAAATAATTTGGGGCTTGACACGCCCTCAGGATTTATTCAAGAAGGTCCCTCAATTTAAACTAGTGACGCAGCTTATACCGGGAGGGTGAACAGTTGTCCCGCTGTGTCCCAGTTAAAATGGGATTGTCTCCTCTGAAAAACCCTCAGCCGGGAGCCTCGGAACAACAAGCGATGTGCTCCAGGTCCCATAGAGTTCAATCAAAAGAAAACTTGTGCTCACAGAAAGTCAGTGGCGTTTAGCCTTCACCTGAGGCAC
The DNA here is from genome assembly GCA_029282475.1 of Phrynocephalus forsythii. NCBI lineage: Eukaryota > Metazoa > Chordata > Lepidosauria > Squamata > Agamidae > Phrynocephalus > Phrynocephalus forsythii. The sequence goes on along the minus strand of JAPFRF010000004.1, from coordinate 61,286,457 downwards.
TGATGAATTTAGCAACACACTTCCCTCTTAGGCACACACAGATTCTGGTTAAAAAGGTAAAGAAAAGAACTTTATTTAAAACAAACATAAAAGCAGGAAAATCTCTTTGTCACTGACTGACAAGGCATTCTTAAGTATATTCTTGTAACAGTAGAAAATATAAAAAGATGCAAAACTTCTAAGGAAAAAGACTATCAGGATGAGTACAAAAACCCGTCTCAGAAAATATTGGGAAATATAGCAACTCTGAATGATCAAAAGAAAGCTAGCTAATCTGTCTAATATACTCACACCGTGAAAGGAAAAGATCTCTTCTGTTGTCCCTGGCTGCCAGCCAGCATCACACAGAGTTCACTTGGCTGTGGGCTATCCCAAAAGCTAGCAACCACTGGGTAGAGCAGAACCATTATTATAGACCAAATCTTAAGGACCTGTACTTTGTTCTCTCAGAAATGTAAATTAAGATCAGGGAATTGTAGGCTCTTGGCATCAATTAACATAACTAAGTGTAAAGACTTCCTTTTGAGAGGGACAGAGCTATACATATCTATTGGTCTAAAAACCTTCAATCACCTGAATAGGATGTTGATTTGACAGGGGGATTCCACTTAGTTGACAGGAGCCATCCGATTGTCACCTTAACCCTTTGAAGCCCAGCCATTTGTGTAGCTATACAGGGAAATACACTGTAAAAGCTTGGGTATTTGAACAATTTGCTTCTCCCTCATAAATATCCTTAGTGAAGGTAGGTTTTGATATGCAGGAGAGACATTGTAATAAAGATTGAACCAAATTGAACCACTTTTTAGCCATTTGCTATTTCCTCATAATTCCCTTTTGAAGTTCATAAGGGGAAGTATTTGTCTTCACACCAATAACCTAAAGGAAGAACATTTGTCTTCACAACAACTTACTGCAACTATTTGCTTATACAGAGGGGGCATTTTGATTTAACAATTTGTCCTTGCACCGTTCTGTTAATGAGAGAGGGAGGCAGTTGTCTCTCTTTCCCAGCCCAAGATCAAACAGATTATAGCAGATGACATGACATAGCCAGGGATCAAACAGATTATAACAGATGACATGACATAGCAAAGATGAATTTTCTAGAATTCATCACAGATATTATCTAATTCCAGTATGCCCAGATATTTATAGGCTTCAGACTGATGATATTTAATGGCTTGTCCATTTGGCATGTCAATTCCTTCACTCTCAGTGATTTTTCCTTTTCCCAGTGCCACTGTGGCACATTTGTTTAGTTCAAATTCAAAGCTAACCTCAGTACTGAAAATTTGAGCTGTGTTGGTCAGTGAGTTTTTTCCATACAACTTTGTCATCCATATACAATAGATGAGAAATTTTCCCTGAATTTTGATCAGTTTGGTACCCTAAATTTGTCTTCTGCAAAATTGTTGAGAGGGGAATCAGGGCAATAGTAAATAGCAGAGGTGACAAAGAGTCACCTTGAAAAATCCTTCATTTAATGCTAACCAATCCGTAGCTTTCATCCCTGATAAACAATTCTGCTTCCCAGTTCTTCATCACATTTCCAATTAGGGCACTAACACTTTTACATATTCCAATGGCATTCAGGCACTTAATTATCCAACTATGCAGTACTGAGTCAAAGGCTTTTTAATAGTAAATCCAAGTCATATATAAATTAGCTTTCTGGGCTTTACAATTCTCTAGGATCATTTTATCAATGAGTAACTGATATTTTGTGCCTGTGCCTCTACTTCCCTGTTTGTTCCCTTTCTGCTCTACTGGCAATGATGTTATTTGCTTCCAAATAATCCTGGACTCTTGAGGGGGCGTGGTGGCTCATGAGGGGGTGTGGTGGCTCAGTGGACTAAGGCCTCTGAAAACTGTCAGCTGCAAAGTCGGCAGCTTGGCGGTTCGAATCCTGGGTGCCACGCAGTGGAGCGAGCTCCTGCTGATAACCCCAGCTCCTGCCAACCTAGCAGTTCGAAAGCATGGAAATGCAAGTAGATAAATAGGTACCGCCGTAAAAAGCGGGAAGGTAAAACAGTGTTTCCTTGCAGCCACGCCGGCCATGTGGCCATGGACTTGCACAATACTGGCTCTTCGGTTTGAATATGGAGAAGAGCACTGCCCCTAGAGTTGGACACGACTAGCACGCATGTGCGGGGGGAAACCTTTACCTTTAACCTTAATCCTGGACTCTATCAGCTATGATGTCTGTTAGCAGTTTATACATAGTTGGTAAACATGTGATTGGCCTGTAATTTTCAGGTATTGTTCCTTTTGTTGGATCTTTCTGAATCAAATAGGTTTTGCCAGTTGTTAACCACTCATTAATATAACCTGCCCTCAACATTTCATTAAATTGTTTGGCCATTTTCCCATGCAGACTGGTCAGTGTTTAAGCCAAAACCCATGCTGTTGATGATTGCCAGGTGATGTCCAGTTACTGACTCTTTGCACTCTTTTGGTGATCATATCAACTGTTATTTCTAGTTGGTCCATTTTGCACTTTATTATTATTATTATTATTATTATTATTATTATTATTATTATTATTATTATTATTATTATTATTATTATTATTATTATTATTATTATTCCTGACATGTTAGCGGAGACTACCTCTTCTAAAATTCCAAATATAAATCATATACACTTCTAATTCCTCCTCTGGTTTTGCTGTAACAAAATGACATTGGCCATTTGTTGAAAATTTTGTGAATCAGATTTAATTTGTATTCTGCTATTTACAAGGTGCTCTGATCTAGTGTGAAGCACAGGTGGATAAAGGTTAGTTAAAGGAGTCTCCCTATGGATGCATAAATCACTTCAAAAATGGTGTCTTAGAAAACAAAAACTGTAAAAATCCTCAGTAATCCAATTTTCTTCAGCAGTGTAAACTCACATTCAGTGAAGCAGTTCAATAAATAGGAATTACAGCTTATTCTCTACTTTCTCATTCATGCTCCAGGCACTCCATATACAAAATTATACGGTTAGAAATGCTTAGTTGGTCTAGTACAGTGGCTGTCTAAAAATCCTGAAAAATAATTTGCCCAAAAGTACCTTTCTTTGTACCATTGGCTACACCAAGATGGATGGTTTGTATTTTCATCTTAGCAGTCACAAAATCCAGCTGAGCAAGTTGTGCTTCAGGAAGCCTCAACTACAAACACGAAATGACCCTGTTTAGCACACATAACAGAAGAAGGAAAAATTCACTCTGTATCCCATTTTAATAGTTAAATGCAGTATAGAGGCAGAAAATTGAACTATTCTAAAACCAATATTATTTAGTTTGAATAACTCTCCCTGGTGTTCCTTTGTAAAGTTAGGCATTTACCATGGCAGACAGGCACATTTAAAAAAACAGCATTGTACAGTAATTACCAGTCTCTGAAATGTTCTCTACTCCCTAGACAGACAAAGACATTGTGTCTGCTTGTCAGTGCTTATTTGAGGCTTTGCAGGAAATTTTTGTAGACAGCTTTCTGTGTGGAAAAGGAAGAGCAGGTGCTTGTAATGCAAAGCTTTTTAATCTCATTGGACAAGGTTGCTGCCAGCCATCAAAACTGACCAATCAAAGCTCCCTAATGGAGGTTAGTGCTTGCATTTAAGACAAGACTTGCTGGTTCACCTTATCATTTTCTCCATACATTTAACATAGTTTTGTGGTGGTGGTGGTGGTAGTGGTTGCAATGACTGTGGCTGCCCAAATTGTCTTTAAAACATGATGACACTGCAGGGATATTTCTTTAATATTCTTCTTTGTGAGTCAATACCCATTATTTCCCACTTCTCCCATTTCTTTTGTGACATTCTTTGTTCTTTCCTTCTGCCCGTTCTTTGGAGAGACCAAGGGGGAACCCCCTTTTCTTTTTGGAAGATTTTCAAACTACAGTGGTCCCCCACCCTTTTGCAGTTCATATACTGTGGTCCTGCTATATTGTGGGATCGCAGTACCCTGGAAGGGCTTGGGGGGAGGGAGGATTTAAAAGCCATTGCTGAAAGCATTTTAAACCTCATGTGCTTCTTCCCCACACACTCTGGGTGCTGGGAAGTGGTGCACAATATTTAAAATGCTTTCATATTAAACATCACACACCACTTCTCCCCTTCCCCCGGGGCACAGGGGAGTGGTGAGCAATGTTTCAAAAGTCTTTAAGCAATGGAGCCAAGCTGACTCCATTGCTTAAAGACATTTTAAACATTGCACGCCACCCCCAACCCCAACCCGACCTACATCCGGATATCGTGGATTTTCAATGACTGCAGGTCAGATTGGTCCCTAACCCCCGCAATAGACCGGGGTTTACTGTACAACTATGGCTGGCTGTACTCGAGGTTAAAATGATGCATATTACCCTGAGATATAGTGGTGAGTCCATTTTGGCTAAGAAACTTCAGATTTTAGTTTTAGGTAGAAGGTAGATGTTTGTACTGGTGTTCAAACCTTCCAGGACAACCATTTCCTTATGAAGTTTAAGGCAGTTTTCATAGGTCTGAAAGCAATGGGAGACCCCAGATGACTTGCCTGAGTTTCACTCAGCAATTTTCACCTGTCCTTTCATTTATGAACACTTCAAATAGCATCAAGCTACATATTTTCCATCTATAAGCTGAAAAAATGAGGGTTGTCTTATAGCCATGGGCTCTGATCTCTGCAAAAACAGACAAAACAAAACAAAGCAGAGTGGCATTTTGTGAAGGTGGAGGGCAGTCAAGGGCTGCCAGACAGTAAGAGAAACAATGGAGGGAGGCAGGGAGGAGAACCCAGGCTGACAGCAATGAATGAGCTGAGCAGAGTCCCTGTCCCACTGAGGTTTCCCTTCATTTCCAGCAACTTATTCACTGAAATCAGTTTGGGTTCTCTTCCCTCCCCACACCCCACTGTTTCTTTTCCTTTCCAGCAGTTATTTCACTGCCCTCCATCTTTCCAAAATGTCTCCCCACTTTTTTTTGTTACAGAAATCGGAGTTATCTTTTCAGCAGGAAAAGGCTTGAGTGTTGGGCAGCCTATTAAGAAATGCCTTTCCCCACTTAAAAGACAGCTCCGATTTCTGCAAAAGCAAACAAAAAAGTCGAGAGATGTTTTGGAAAGGCTGAGGGCAGTGAAAGAACTTCTGGAAAGGGGGAGAGAGAGAGAGAGAGAGAGAGAAAGTAAATTCACCAATTGTGTCATACAGGTTTTATACATGTTAGACAAAGATGATTACTTCACGTCCCTCTCATCGCGGTTCGCTGTCCTGCTTGGGACAAGTACGAAAAAAGGTTACTCCACATCCATTGTGTGATGGTGTGAGTTCGTCCCGACCATGCCCCCTGAACCGGGAACAGAGCGTGATGAGACATACCTCTCCCTGGCCTCGGGAATTGTCTTGTCTCGGTTCTTGTTTTGAGACAAGTGCCTGTGAAGTAACGCTTGTCATGCAACGCACGCATTCTCCATCTAGTGGCAGGAGTGTGAAGTTGCATTCTCCAGTACAATCCCAATGGTGTAAACAATGCATTGCAGAGAGGGAAGAAGGCATGAAACCAGGAGTTTTGCTGCTTAATGCATGAAAGGCAAAGTTGCGGAGATTTGAAATATCAAATAAACAGAAGCCTGGGCCCCCCAAAAAGGGTAAACAAAGCCAAGAAAATTCAGTAATTGTCACGAAACAAGGATGTGAAGTAACAGTTGTCACAATACCAGCAATCACGTCTGTGGGTAAACGGAAACAGGGACAGAACCAGGACAAGACCACGTGACTGTGAACAACATTATCATGAAACAAACGTAATCTTGGAATGAGGAAGGATGTGAAGTAACCATCAAAGAGACATAAATTCATATAACCCTATTGGTTAGAATCTGCTAAGTATTTGGATCTGGGCTCTAAATGGGCAGTTTAGGGGAAAGTAGGTAAAAATACCAGTTAATTGGTTCCCCTATGGATGCTTTGAGATACTTGCCTCCCTTAGTGACCTTTCTTTTGAATGCATCACCTCATCTGAGAGAAAGTGTACTTCTGGTTCTTTGATCTCTGTTGATATATTGATATGTTTATGTTGGCTAGGCTTGGATGTATGGCCTTCAGCCCCCAGCTTCCCTGCTAGATTTCCTGTTGTCACTATCTGTTTTATGTTCTGGAGCTACATTCCTACAATGGGGCATCTGTTAGTTGAAAGGGAAACATTTGGAGAGTATGACGTATGGATACATAACTAGCTTGTAGCCAGAGATTACAATGGAAGAAGTCTAATTCCTAAAGTTAGGAGATCTACTTCATCAGAAAACAAGGAGACAAATCTATATCATAACCTAGCCGATATCGGGAGAACCCAAACTGATGGCAGTGAAAGAGCTGCCAGAAAGGAAAGGAAACCTCAGTGGACCAGGGACTCTGCTCAGCTCATTCACTGCCATCAGTTTGGGTTCTCCTCCCCATCCCGTCCCACACTGTTTCTCTTCCCTTCCAGCAAGATTTGTTCATTTTATTAATTTTGGGTTCAAAAAGTGGGGGTGGGGATCTTGTACAGTGGTACCCTGTATAAAGGAATTAATTCATTCCAAATGAAATTATGTTAAGCAAATTTTCCTTTATACAAATTTCCCATAGGAAAGCATTGAACACAGAGTAATCCTTAATCATGACAAATTTATTGTTGTACAGATTCGCCCCATAGGCAAATCTGTTAAGCAATTTTCCCCTATCTCCAGAATTTTTTATGTTGTACAGATTTTATGTTATACAAACTGTTTGTTATACAAGGGTCCACTGTATATGGCAGTGTCTTACAGACAGAAAAATATGGTATTGTCCAAACAGTTTCCCTGGGACTCATGTGATGCCCACAGATAAAACAACTTCCCTTCAACTCTCACTATGAGAGTATAATTATAGGGCTTCATCTAATCCTTTGCCTTAGGCAAGAAAATAGCATGAGCTCAAAGCTCTCAGTAGGGTTAGGGTACAAAGCTAAAACCTCTAGGAGAATTAATAATCTGGCTACTGTTTGAAAAAGGCCATCTCATTTATGAAACCAAGCAAAACTATACTTCAATTTTTGAAACTGCGAGTTTATAGTGATATCCTGTAACAAACTGTCATTTTCAAGATATAATTTAAGACAATAAAATTGGTGGCAAGCCATAAGAGAGTGCCTCACTTACAACCTTGTCATAGTATCTGTAAAAAGTACCTGGCCAACTTGGGGGCAAGGTTTCTTTTATTTTTGAAATGCAAAAATTCTACATGGATTTGGACACTTGTCAGCAATTTTGAATATTCTTGATTTTAGACATAGAAGATTTAAATTCTAAAAAGAAAGAAAAACTGCTTCTAAAATGCAATTCATCATGTAATTCCCATCAAAGCCCTAAAAGTGGTGCGTTACAATACTAACTTCCTGCTTTACTTGTTGTAGTACTCATTATTTTTAGTTGTCTTTGTTTTCTTTATAAAAATCAATCTTAAAAATGGAAGAAAAATAAAGGGGATCTTCTTACAATATTCCATTGTTTTGTCTAAATGAAATACTAAGAAAAAGTACTGAGTAAGTGTTATTTATGACACTCCAAAAAAGTAATGAATATTATTATTCTTTAGTGCTATTTTACAAAAGGACTCTAGTTACGCTTTCACTATCCCAAGAGCTATTGTGCATCAGGTAATGTTACTTGAACTGCACTATTTGTAAGTTCTGAAATGGCATTTTTTCCATTCCACATTTTAAATTTTGTGTGAACTTAAAAAAAAAAACTAACCCAAAAAACTAATTCTTATTATAATGAGAAGGCTAGGAATGGATCTAGTTAAATAGTACGCAGACCAGTAAATATTACCTCCAAAAGTGCTAGAAAACCTATTTTTTTCCACAACTTTGAATTGTGAAACCTTCAGTTTAAAAACTGCCCATACTTGATAAATGCAGTTTGCTCAAGACAGCCCAAATAAAAGTTCACTTTATAACAGAGATTACCTTTTCTATAACAGTATGCTGTAGAACATTGCTTTCTGTTAACCTGCTGATTAAAGACCAGCTTAGGAGAATTCACTTAAAATTCCTAGTGATTCCTTCGAAAGGCTGACTGACCTCTACTAACAAAAAATGATCCTCCCTTTGCTGATAAATTGTTTGCAATTTCCCAGATTATATCTCTAAAACTAAAATGCCCTCCACAGTTTAATTGGCTGCCTCTTCCTTTGATATTTCCTACTATAGAGACTTCCTAAAGGCAGAGTCAAGGACCATAAAGGTTAGGGCAGGATAGTTACAAACAGATCAGTTTTATCTAGGAGGAATCACTTAACTGGGAATCTCTGCAGGGGGCTTCAAGGCACCATTTTGTGAACTAAAACGGAGGGGAAAAGTGAGACCAGAATGATGTCAGAAAATTCCACACTGTGATCTGCCTGTATTCCCTGTATCAAGGCAGAAAAAACATGCTGATATTTCAAATTATGGCAGAATTCCTCTAGGAGCTTAGAAGTCAAAAAGATGAAAGGAATACAACTTGGCCATGTTTTCCTAGGAGAATGACACATTCAATCGTAGCAACAACTTGTACTAAATTTCCTCAATAGCATCTCTGTGAAATCCTTGTTTCCTTTGAAGCAAGGCCGAGGAAGCGGGAGACTTCTTTATTATTGTTGTTGTTGAGCTCAAATTCCTTTTGACTGTAGCTGGTATGGTTACTAGGTCCCAGGGTGCTGGCAGAACTCTCAGAGAATTGCTCTGCTTCTCTGAATCTTCAGGTGGGGAGATAAGCTGCAAGGGCAAGAAGCAGCACTGTAGAAGGAGAAACCTAGTATATGAGAGGTGGCTTTAAAGTCTAGGCACCCATCCCTGAGCCTTCCTGGCTAGCCCCAGACCTCACTGGCGGAGCATGACATTGCTCTTAGGCTGCTTTCACATGACCCCATAAAATCCACTGGCAACTTAAATTCGGATCCCCCCAGCCAGAGATCATGTGGGTTTTGTTCTGCTTCCTGTGTTCCCATCCTTCCACACTCTGTTGCTTCTGTCTGCAGTGAGGGGAGGGAGAAAAAAAGGGAGAGAAAAATGCAGGCTCACCTCCTCTCACCTCCATCTGCCCTCGCAGCAGCCCCGTTAGGAATTCCAGTCTGTTAAAGGGGTGGGGGACAACAAAAACAAACAGGAGGAGGAGAGGCAGGCATTCACTGCTTTACAATCCGCATTGGAAATTTTTTTACCTACAGAGACCAGGTACTTGTAAAGTGTGCTGGGGTGTGCTTAAGTGGGCTTGGCCATACTTTAATTTTTTTAAAGTCCCCTGGTCATGGGAAAACAATTTTATGCTCCGGATCTGCAAGTGTTTTGCAGCGGATTTTAGGGCTCATGTTAAAAGGTCTCTTATATTTTGTCTGGTTATGCAAGGTCAGTGCCCCAAAAAGCCAGGAAAGAGAACTGGGAGATAGAGGCCCCATCCTGCCATTTAAAACAAGGCAGGGAATGGAATGCCAACATTATGACTTCTGAGACTTTTTGCAGCACAGGCTTCCATAAGAGTGGATGGAAGAGGGGATACAATTCACAACCCCAGCAGCAAAAGAGGGTCTGGGAAAACTATTGCAGAATTTTGAATTGTTTGGAGGGTGTTGTTGTTTGGGTTTTTTTTGGGGGGACTGCTACACAGTAGAAATATAGAAACCCACTCAGGAGTACAGCTACAAATTCTCCAGAATCCACCCCTTTCTCATTAACTGGCACTTAACGTCTCAACAGAGTTTTGTAGGACAAAGAAAAAAGATGTTTCTTTTCTTATATAGTAGTTGCTTGAAATTACAGATCTATGTATGTACATTGCTTTTTTACTGAACACATATTAACAACCAAATCAACAGGTCAACAGCAACAAAACAATTACAACCAACCTAAGAGATGCCAGGCTGTCTTCGAATTTCAAAACCTCGAAGTATGGATTAGTTAGTACTGGACAGGTAGACAATTACTCCAGACCAGAAAAGTCCTTTGCAGTCATTACAGCTGTGGAGATCATGTCAGGTTTTAAAATCAAGGTCCGGTAAAAACTCCCCACAAGTCCTACAGATAAAACCAAAAAGGATGTAAGCTCTAGTAAGAATGTTAGCAACTAGACATGGGCACAATCAGAAAAAATGACGTTTCGAGTTTTCGTTTGTCGGAACGGGTCCGTTTTGGGTCATTTCCATTTGTCACGAAAGTTTTCAAAAATCTGTCGTTTTGTCGTTTCATTTGTCATTTGTCATTTCCACCGCGATTTAGTGCAATTTGACTTCCCAGAGCATAGGGACGTCCCGCAATCAGGGCCGGTGCTAGGTGTTTTTGCGCTCTAGGCGGCGGGCGCGGCAGCGGGGGAGGTGCGGGCAGGCGGCGTTGGCACGGGGCCATGGGCAGGCGGCGACAGCGGCAGGGGGAGGCGCGGGCGGGCGAGTGGGCGGGCGGCAGCCATGGGCGGGCGAGTGGGCGGGCGGTGGCGCGGGCCGCAGGCGGGTGGCGGTGCGGGCAGGCGGGTGAGTGGGCAGTTAGGATATCACTTAGGATTGAGGTTCTGTTCTTGGCTTGCACCCCAAATGTGTGTATGTGCAAGCAAATTGAAGTTGGGAAAATAGAAAATAAATGGTAGTATATAATATATTTTTAAAATAAATCCACACCTCCCACTCCCAGTCAAACCTCCCCCTTTATCCAATATCAGAAAAAAATCCTGACAAACTGCCAGAGAAGAAATAAAGAATAAACTGCTATTCCCTTCAGCAGACAAAGCTTCAGGGAATCAAAGAAATTATTTTCTAAATTCAATTCCCTCCCTGCCTGCCTAACTTAAATCCTAAAGCCTCCAGCCTCCCTTCTCAATCTCGATCAGATCACACCAGCACCAGCAGCCAGCCCTCCTCCCTCAACCACATCCATACACCGACCCGATTGCGATTTCTGGAAGGTGCCTCGGCTTTTTATGCCCTCCGAGATATCCAGAAGTTTCAGTCAAAAACTTGGCGATGCCATTGGTGGAATGGTTCAAAAAAATTGCATGGTCCCATCCCATGCCCAGCCCAAATGGGCAGGTCTAAAAAAAAATAAAATAAAATAAAATAAAATAAAATCAATACGACGTTTTATTGCTATAAAAAAAGCCACTGCTGCTACTATTAAAATTCAGGCATTAGAATAAACAAATTTCACATGTTTCTGTGGTGATTTGGTGTGTTTTTTTACCACGATTTCAAAAGAAAAATTGCGGTCACCATTTTGGACCCCCCCCCACCGTATGGCATGGCGAGACGATGAGGATGACCCCCCCCCCAGCCTGGTGCAAGCAGCCTAGGACAGGAGAAGAGGGGGCAAAAGGCCGGGGACCCCCCAGAAACCACCCCTCTGGTAGGTGGCAAAGCCTCAGGCAGACATATTTTCACCTGCTTTTTTGGCTGGGAGTCGGGTTTTTTTAAAAATAACTTTTAAAATTTTTTTCTGTGCTTCGCATCGCGCGATCGCCGCGATACCACAAACAAAAACGAAAAACCCGACCAAATTTTTCTTTTTTGGTTCGAGTTCAAGTTCTGATGGCTTACTTATTGTTATCGTTTCCGTTACGTAACGGAAATGAAAAATGGAAACAAAAACGAAAACTTCGCCGAGTTGTGCCCATGTCTATTAGCAACTACTGGATGAGTCACTGGATATCTTTTGTCATCAACCTAGCCACCTGAAAATGTTTTTGTCCCAGGTTCTGGGTTTTCAAATTACCATCTTCCCCAGCTTTTATTCAGATCCTTGTCCATTTATCAAGGTTCCCCTGCATGTTAATTTTCAAAATCAACTAGACAAGAAGCAGTTCTGGTCCTCTCCCAACCCTTGTCCACCTTCCTAGTGATGTAGCAGTGGCTACCCAATATGCCAGCAAGAGTGCATTAATGGAATTGCAATAAAAGCAGATGTGACTGTATCCTGTCTATATAATGCATCTCAGGCCTCAATCAACCTGGCAAAAGAACCCTATCTAAACCTATATGGCTTTATAAAAAGATCATTTCCTAAATATCCAAGCACAGGACAAACAGCCAAGATTGATTCAGTTCCCCAGCCTCCTGTGTGTGTGTTATGTTGTTACAGTCGTGACCGACTCTTCATGACTCAATGTCCATGGAGTTTTCTTGGCAGGAATACTGGAGTGGCTTGCCAGTTCCTACTCCAGGCACCTACAGCACCTGGTATTCCCTGGTGGTCTCCCATCCAAGTACTAACCAGGGCCGACCCTGCTTAGCTTCCAAAACCAGGTGAAATAGGATGTGCTTAGGGCAACTAGGCAGCTTCCCAGCTTCCTAAAACAGTTCAAATAGAAAGAAATGAATCAATTCTGTTAAAAACAATGGGAAGGCTCCTGCCAGTATGTATACCACAAATGTACCAACACAACAGAAGTATGGAAAGAATCACTATAACTGGGATTTTTTTGGCAGGTGTGATAGGTCCTCACTCAGCCTATCTGTACCATAGCTCAGTGGCTTAGGTTTCTGACTGCGGAGCGAGAGGTTAGGAGTTGAGTTCTTCACTGTGACTCTTTATGAATAGTCTCCCTTGATGATCCATAGTGTCCCTTGTTGTTGTTGTTGTTGTTCTTCTTCTTCTTCTTCTTCTTCTTCTTCTTCTTCTTCTTCTTCTTCTTCTTCATTAATTAAAAGCAGAATCTTTGCTCATGTTTACACTTCATATTGCCACTCCTGAATGCATAGAAGTAACATTGCCCCCAGGGCAAAAGAACACATGAGACAACTTAATGGGGTTATAACCTTGGGTCACACTTTATTAACCATAACACATTCGACTCATTTCAATGAACAACTCCGGAGGGGTCTGCCGCTGTGCAGGTTAGAGTCAGTACGCTGGGGTCTCCTGGGACCCCTTCCGACTCGAGAGCCTATGGGCAAGTCATGCCCCCTGGGGATCTGTTGGTTTAGCAATTCCCCAGGGCCAGCAAATTCCCTCCCAACCCCTGCCCGGGTTGTCGGTGCATTCTGCTCACACACCTAGACCCAGGCAAGGCCTCCTAGCGCATCCTTCTCAGATGCTGTGATCTCCCGATCTGCAGTCAGCGTGATTAGGATGGGCCTAGAGGGGATATTAGAATTTCATCACCAGCTCTAATCCCTCAACACAACCACCAGTGTGACCATGCAAACATTCAACAGGCCTAATTACCACACCCCCAAGTACCAGTGCGGGATAGGCGAAAAATCCCCCTCCAAAGGCCAATACGAAGAGGGTCAAAAATTCCTATCTGGCCCAAACTGCGACCAGTCAGACTCGTGCTAGCACTAGATAACACGGTGGGTGGGTGGGGGATGTGCCAATGAAAGAGGCTTTGGCCTGGGTGGGTGAGCCCTTATATAAGACTCACCCTGCCCAGGCAGCAAGATCTTGCCCGAACCCCCGTCTCGCATTACTTCATGTGGGGGTGGGCAAAGAAGCTCCAGGGCCACATTGGCAGCCACGGAGCCAGCAAAAACAGTGGTCCCAGTCTTATCTATAGAGCTACCATATAGCAAAACCTAAAATGGCATGGAGGCAATTTTGCTCGTGTGTAATGGAGAAAAAGAGTTTTGTTTTTAATAGAAGTATATGAGGGGAGAGAGAACAAAGAAGCTCCTAAACTGACTCCCTGAAAAAAGACCACAGTGAATTTCTCTCTGAACTAGAAGTGTACACATTTGTTATTTTGAATTGCAACTCCCAGAATTCTCCTTACGGCATAGTTACCGCCTGTTTTCATGCTGCCTGGGCTCTTCTGAGAGCTGAACTCCCCCTCCCCCTAAATTTGGCACACCTCTAGTCAGAAATAAAAAGAATACAAGGGGTGATAATCAGAGCACCAGCATAGATTTTGTAACCTTCCCAGCTGACTTTCCATACCGTACTTGTCAAAGCTCCTGGCTGGGTTGGATATCATTGCAGAAAAGTGGCCAGAGTGTCCTAGTGAGGCCTTAAGAATGAAATGACCCAAATGGATGGCATGTGTTTTGCCCAGACAAATGCGACCCTGTGGAGAAATTTTAATAGCAACTGGACCTTTATACACCAGGTCAGCCACACATTGCTATGATCATGACTTCCCCTTCCCCAGCTAATACGATTGTGGAAATTGGTGTATATGTTAACAGCTGGTGTACCTAAGCACAGGGGGAAATGAAAGGCTGCTCATTTGTGTAAACTAGCCCTTAATTCATATAAAGCCCTTAACATGAAACCACAGCTGCACAATTGTATTGAACTCTAAAATAGGGAGGAAAATAATAATCTTGTTGATTAAAAGAAAGGTTGCAGAAGATGGGGTCAGGGTGCTCTCCATATTTTTTGTCATATTGCATCCTGTTTATATGAATCTCTAGAATCCATAGCAATGCAAGTGGCAGATCACACCACTAAGTTGTCTTTTAGCAATAAAAAGGGGGTGGGTGGAATCTGTGGTCCCTCATTTTCCAGGCAACCATATTATTTTGTTTCTCTGAAAAAGAAATATAACCCTATGCTCAGTTACACAAACATCCAGTTTAAATGGTAAGACTTGACTATCTCTCAAGAAAAATGGCCTTATGCTGTAAGTAACACACCAAAAGCTGTGCTTAATAACTATTCTACACAGTACAAAAATACATTGGAAACAATGGTTCCCCCTCTTCAATCATTTATGTTTTCTTCAGTTTGTTTGACTGCAGTGTGTTTTCCCTCTACAATTAACAGCTGTTGCAGAAGGAATATTCAGCAACAGAGGACAGGAAAATTACATGCTTTAGAAAAACACTGTCTACTACTTAACCACATATTTAAGCAACAGCCCCCATTCCTGATGCGGTAGAGGAAACCATTGACATTTGATTCTTCCTCTTGCATGAATACATAGGCATGCTGTATAAGTATGAAATGGAACATTTTCAGATATAATCAAGACTTGCATGATACTAAATAGACACACCTCAGAGTAAAATTGACAAAGAGGACCTGACTAAAAAGAACACTGTGGATGTAATGTTCAAGCTGAAATTTCCGCGACACCATTTTCTGATTTTGAGGGATGGTGCATGAATAGGGTCACAAGAGAAGGAAATCAGTTTCTAGAGGATGAACAAATATGACTGAGGGATTCCAAAGAGATGCTGAGCTGTAGTCGTCAGCCTAGTAATAGTCCCAGTTCACAATGTATCTTCCTATACAAACTTTGTTATGTCTTAAGGCTTTTGAGGAAGGCCTTCCTCTCTGTCCCACTGCCCTCTCAGGGATGTTTGATGAGAGCGTGAGAGAAAACATTATCTCTGGCTTCTCTCACACTACGCTCCCTCGCTTGTTGCTGACTGCTTGCAGGGAGCAAGTATGATCTATTTAGAGAAGCCCTCTGGCTATCCATAGAGGGAGGGATTTTAACCACTTTGGTTGTTGCTTTCCCCCCTTCTCTTTTTGTGCTTTTGAATAGATTCAACACTATTTTAATTTTGTTTCTGTTTTAAATATGGTAAGCACTATAGTATTTTAAGACTATAACTAGGGATATGCCTTTCAGATTTTTGGACTCAGTTCTTGAACACTGGGCTAAATTTTTTTAAAAGGACTCTAGGCTGAAATATAGGCCGGAGCTAAGCCATGAAGTCTGCTGGTTTGTCTTTCTTAAAGTGAGTGAAATTTAGATGTCTCTGTGTGGGTCTGTCACATGGAACTTCCTGAATGGAGAATTCTGTGACTTGGAGTAAACCACCCACACCCACACCCAAACCCCAAACCCTAACCCTAACCCTAACCACAACCACAACCACAACCACAACCACAACCACAACCAACAACTTATTGTGGGAACCTTTCTTCAGAGTATGCTTTTTGGGAAGTTTCCATGCAGCGCACATACTCCTGACTTTTGCCATTGTGTCATATCTGGAAGGACCTTCTATTTCCTCTTACCTTTGCTTTGGGGCAGGGCTGAAGGGCTAAAGGGCTAAAGGGCACCTGCTTCCTATTAGAATAATTGTTTTTATAAATCCTGTAATCTGTGCTTATGAATTTAGATAAGGTGAATAAAACAAGCCTTCTGGGGATGATGCAGGTCAGTCTTTGTCTACAAGACTGAGCAGCGCTTTCTTCCCAGCTGGCTGAGAAAAAAGCATTTCATCTTTGTCTGTTTATTTCTGTAATCAAGATCAGTTTGCTTTGGAACTTTTCCAGCAAACTCCCACATATCATGTGTTGTTGTTCAGTTGTTCAGTCGTGTCCGACTCTTTGTGACCCCATGGACCAGAGCTCACCAGGCCTTCCTATCCTCCACTGCCTCCCGGAGTTTTGTCAAATTCATCTTGGTTGCATTGATAACACCGTCCAACCATCTCATTCTCTGCCATCCTCTTTTCCTTTTGCCTTCGATCTTTCCCAGCATCAGGGACTTTTCCAAGGAGTCATCTCTTCTCATGAGGTGGCCAAAGTACTGGAGCCTCAGCTTTAAAATCTGTTCTTCCAGTGAACATTCGGGGTTGATTTCTTTCAGAATTGATAGGTTTGATCTCTTTGCAGTCCAGGGGACTCTCAAGACTCTCCTCCGGCACCACAGGTCAAAAGCATCGATTCTGCGGCGACCAGCCTTCTTTATAGTCCAGCTTTCACTTCCATACATCACTACGGGAAAAGCCATAGCTTTGATGATCCTGACCTTAGTTGGCAAAGTGATGTCTCTGCTCTTTAGGATGCTATCTAGGTTTGCCATTGCTTTCCTCCCAAGAAGCAGGTGCCTTTTTTATTTCGTTGCTGCAGTCGCCATCTGCAGTGATCAAGGAGCTCAAGAAAATAAACTCTGTCATTGCCTCCATTTCTTTCCCTTCTATTTGCCAGGAGGTGATGGGACTGGTGGCCATGATCTTAGTTTTTTTTATGTTGAGCTTCAGCCTATTTTTTTCACTCTCCTCTTTCACCCTCATTAAGAGGTTCTTTAATTCCTCCTCACTCTCTGCTATTAGATTAGTATCATCTGCGTATTTGAGGTTGTTGATATTTCTTCCCGCAATCTTAATTCCGGCTTGTGATTAATCCAGACCTGCCTTTCGCATGATGTACTCTGCATATAAGTTAAATAGTCAAGGTGACAGTACACAGCCTTGTCGTACACCTTTCCCAATTTTAAACGAGTCAGTGGTTCCATATCCAGTTCTGACGGTTGCTGCTTGTCCCACATATAGATTTCTTAGGAGACAGATAAGGTGGTCAGGCAGTTCCATTCCTTTAACGACTTGCCATAGTTTGTTGTGGTCCCCACAGTCAAAAGCTTTGGCATAGTCAATGAAGCAGAAGTAGATGTTTTTCTGGAACTCTCTGGCTTTCTCCATAATCCAGCGCATGTTGGCGATTTGATCTCTAGTTTGTCTGCCCCTTCGAAATCCAGTTTGCACTTCTGGAAGTTCTCTTTCAACATACTGCTGAAGCCTGCCTTGTAGAATTTTGATCATAACCTTGCTAGCATGTGAAATGAGTGCAATTGTGCGATAGTTGGAGCATTCTTTGGTGTTTCCTTTCTTTGGGATTGGGATGTAGACCGATCTTTTCCAGTCCTCTGGCCACTGCTGGGTTTTCCAAATTTGCTGGCATATCGTGTGCAGCACCTTTACAGCATCCTCTTTTAAGATTTTAAAGAGTTCAATTGGAATGCCGTCCCCTCCACTGGCCTTGTTGTTTGCAATGCTTTCTAAGGCTCACTTGACTTCACTTTCCAGGATGTCTGGCTCCAGGTCAGTAACTACACTATCTTGGTAATCAGGGACATCCCAATATTTCTGATATAATTCTTCTGTATATTCTTGCCATCTCTTCTTGATCTCTTCTGCTTTAGTTAGGTCCCTACCATTTTTGTCCTTATCATATCCATCTTTGCACAAAATGCCCCTTTAGTATCTCCAATTTTCTTGAATAGATCTCTGGTTATTCCTTTTCTGTTGTTTTCCTCTATTTCTTTGCACTGTTCATTCAAGAAGGCCAACCTGTCTCTCCTTGCTATTCTTTGGAAGTCTGCATTCAATTTTCTGTATCTTTCCCTTTCTCCCTTGCATTTTGCGTCCCTTCTCTCCTCCGCTATTTGTAGGGCCTCGTTGGACAACCACTTTGCTTTCTTGCATTTTCTTTTCTTTGGAATAGTTTTCATTGCAGCCACCTGTACAACGTTACAAGCCTCCATCCATAGTTCTTCAGGTGTTCTGTCCACCAAATCTAGTTCCTTGAATTTATTCTTCACTTCCACTGTATATTCATATGGGACTGGCCCAGTGGTCTTCCCTAATTTCTTCATACCTGACTGGCCCAGTGGTCTTCCCTAATTTCTTCAGTTTAAGTTTGAATTTTGAAATAAGAAGCTGATGATCTGAGCCACAGTCAGCCCCAGGTCTTGTTTTTGCTGACTGCATAGAGTTCCTCCATCTTTGGCTGCAGAGAACATAATCAATCTGATTCTGGTATTGTCCATCTGGTGATGTCCATACGTAGAGTCACCTTTTGTGTTGTTGGAAAAGAGTGTTTGCAATGACCAGCTTGTTCTCTTGACAAAACTCAATTAGCCTTTGCCCTGATTCATTTGGAAATCCAAGGCCAAATTTGCCAGTTTTTCCTTTTATCACTTGACTCCCTACTTTAGCATTCCAATCCCCTATGATGAGAAGAACATCTTTCTTTGGTGTCAGTTCTAGAAGTTCTTCTAAGTCTTCATAAAATTGGTCAATCTCAGACTCTTCAGCACCTGTAGTTGGTGTATAAACTTGGATTACTGTCATGTTGAAAGGACTGCCTTGGAATCATACCGAAATCATTCTATCATTTTTAGGTTGTATCCCAGCACTGCTTTTCTCACTCTATTGTTGACTCTGAGGGCTACTCCATTTCTTCTATGGGATTCTTGCCCACAGTAGTAGATGTGATAGTCATCTGAACTGAATTCACTCACTCCTGTCCATTTAAGTTCACTGATGCCCAAGATGTCAATGTTTATTTTTTCCATCTCACGTTTGACCACATCCAGCTTACCCTGGCTCATAGATCTCACATTCCAGGTTCCTATGCAGTATATTTCTTTGCAAGATTGGACTTTCCTTTCTCTTCCAGGCATGTCTACAGCTGAGCATCCTTTTGGATTTGGCCCAGCCACTTCATTAGCTCTGGAGCTACTTGTACTTGTCCTCTGCTGTTCCTCAGTAGCATGTTGGACGCCTTCCAACCTGAGGGGCTCATCTTCCAGTGTTATATCTTTTAGCCTTTTGTTTCTGTCCATGGGATGTTCTTGGTAGGGATACTGGGGTGGATTGCCAGTTCCTACCCCAGGAAGTCTTATTACAGGCCTCATTGTCACCAGTGTAATTAGTCTAACACTTAATCGTGTGTTAGGTATACTTTTTAAAATTCATGTTACAAGCCACCTTGATTCAGCACCAGAAATTTAAATAAATAAATAAATAAATAAATAAATAAATAAATAAATAAATAAATAAATAAATAAATAAAATGATTTCATGTTATTGTACTGAGCCATACTGTTGAAAATAAGAATATCACATGGCTGCTGATCTCCAGTGCTTTTTTAAGTGGTGACTAGTGGTATTTTCCCCCTTCATTAGAAAGTAGAAAGCATCTCTTTTGCTTCCCCAAATCAAGATGAAGAAGAAATGCATTTGGATGCATTTGGATTATATTTTAAAGTAAAACCGATTACTTTACTTTTCCTGAACCAATATTGCAGTAGTGCCCGCTATCTAGTGATGGTGGTGTGGGAAGCATAGCAGATAATCAAACCAGGACAAACATGACTATGCACACCTACCCACTTATGAGACAGGCTTGCAGGCAAACACCCGCACATCTACAGGAACATAAGTCTATCATAGAGGCAGGCTGCTGTGGTCTGTGGACTGGATGTAGCCGAAGGGTGAAATTGGGCAGCGCTACATTTATCCTGATAGATCAGATGCCACAGCCAATTTGTGAATCAAACTGTGGTTATTCTTTTATATTTACACTCATGATGTTGCAGTTGTGTTACTTAATTACAGATTTTGTGAAAAACATGTAAATCCAGGAAAAATGTGCACAAAAATTCATAATTTGAAGAAATCAGGAATTTTTAATCCAGTTTTGGGCACCAAAGAAAAGTATTCTGATGATGAGCTGATCAAAATTTTCAGGAATATGATTTACCTTGTTACATTGCAAAAAGTATGCTTTGGGTTTGGTTTTTGGCTTTTTAAAAAACTTCCATGCTGTTCAATTTGGCTTTTATTTTTGGATTAATCAGCTGATGTCGACATTTTTATTTATGCTTGCTCTATACCCGATTTATCACTCAATAGTGAATTGGATCATTCCAAGTGCTAGTACTGGAAGATCAAGTGTCTCACTATGTATATCTCAATCTCTTAACTTCAAGTGTGTTTTTCTTAATTATAATATTATACTATGTGACAGTTCCCAAGGGCAACTGAGATTACATCTTTTCTAGTGATGCTATCACTTCAACTAGAAATTTCCTTAATTCCTTTGTGTCTTGCTCTTTTATCTAAATGCCCAAATTATTATTCATTTTATCTAATGCCCTGCTGCAAAACAATCATTTTAATCTCCTGATTGTAATTAAATTAACACACATCCACATGATTGCTTCAATTCTCTTTTCTATATTTATCAAACCTTCTCTACTGATGTTCACTTTCTCACACGCCCTTTTAACTGTTAATCAGAACAGACATTCCAGAATTCAGTTAACAGCTAGAAATATTGTTTTCTTGCACCCTGATTAGAGGAACCTAGAGCATGTGCTACAGTACTGGCATAAACTGACCTACCCTGATTGCCCAATACTGGACATCTGCAAGGCAGACTGAGCACCTGTAGATCCCAATGTATTCTGTTTACACCCTTGGTTTAGAAAACATTGTTGTTGTTGTTCAGTCGTTCAGTCGTGTCCGACTCTTCATGCACCAGAGCTCGCCAGGCCTTCCTATCTTCCACTGCCTCCCAGAGTTTGGTCAAATCCATATTAGTTGCATTGATGACACCGTCCAACCTTTTTCTTTTGCCGTCCCCTTTTCCTTTTGCCTTCCATCTTTCCCAACATCAGGGACTTTTCCAAGGAGTCCTCTCTCCTCATGAGGTGGCCAAAGTACTGGAGCCTCAGCTCCAAAATCTGTACTTCCAGTGAACATTCGGGGTTGATTTCTTTCAGGATGGATAGGTTTGATCTCCTTGCAGTCCAGGGGACTCTCAAGAAAGGAAGCTCAAGGAGCTCAAGAAAATAAACTCTGTCATTGCCTCCATTTCTTCCCCTTCTATTTGCCAGGAGGTGATGGAGCCGGTGACCATGATCTTTGTTTTTTAATGTTGAGCTTCAGCCCATTTTTTTCACTCTCCTCTTTCAGCCTCATTAAGAGGTTTTTTAATTCCTCCTGACTTTCTGCTATCAGAGTAGTATCATCTTCGTATCTGAGGTTGTTGATATTTCTTCCCGCAATCTTAATTCCAGCTTGTGATTCATCCAGACCTGCCTTTCGCATGATGTACTCTGCATATAAGTTAAATAGTCAAGGTGACAGGACACAGCCTTGTCGTACTCCTTTCCCAATTTTAAACCAGTCAGTGGTTCCATATCCAGTTCTGACGGTTGCTGCCTGTCCCACATATAGATTTCTTTGGAGACAGATAAGGTGGTCAGGCACTCCCATTCCTTTAAGGACTTGTCATAGTTTGTTGTGGTCCACACAGTCAAAAGCTTTGGCATAGTCAATGAAGCAGAAGTAGATGTTTTTCTGGAACTCCCTGGCTTTCTCCATAATCCAGTGCATGTTGGTGATTTGATCTCTAGTTCCTGTTTCTTTTCTGCAGTGCATTTACTTCCCACTTTGCATTGTGGCCTTCAGTTTGCAAATCTGTTCCAGATGATTCTCACTGGCAGATCCTTGGAAGCATGCTGTCCTGGCCTTTGAATGCAGGATTGTGCAGGAGAGCCACATGCCATTTTGTAACTGTTGCAGAAGGCACATACTTTGGCTTAGGTGTTGGTTCTGGATTCTCAAGGATTGGGATTTTGTGGCTAGCCAACCCAGTATATCTAGGTGATACCTTATCAGCAACTTAAAAATCATGAATTAAAAAAGCTTTAAAAAGAGACATGCCTACCTGGTGAGAACCCCATCATGCCAAGAACTGCTGGATTTAAAATCTAAGAGCAGCTTGCCTGGCAATATGTATCTTGCCATGTATGTTTGGTATTTAACTTTTGGACTCTAAATTCTATCAAGGTATTACCTATTTTTGCATTATATTTTATTTTGTTTGGACTACATTGGCTACCATTTACTTCACTGCAAACACTCACACTGCACTCACATTGTATGCACACACACATGCGTGCATGCACACACACACACATATGGATAGCCATTAGACATGGGCACGACTCGGCAAAATCTTCGTTTCCGTTTCCGTTCCTCATTTCCTTTATAAGTTAATTACTCCGGTGAACTTGAACCTACTAAAGAAAAATTGGGTCTGATTTGTTGTACTGGCGGCATTTCGGCTCAGAAAAAAAAGTTTCAAAAATAAAAAAACCCGATTCCCGGCCAAAAAAGCAGGCGAAAATATGCCTGCCTGAGAGCACCTACCAGAGGGGTGGTTTCTGTGTCCCGGCCTCCCCCATCCTCTCCAGTCCTCTCTCGCCAACTCGCCAAGCGGCGTGGCACAGAAAAAAAGTTTTAAAAATTAAAAAAAAACCGATTCCCGGCCAAAAAGCAGGCGAAAATATGCCTGCCTGAGTGAGGTCACCTACCAGAGGGGTTGTTTCTGGGGGGGGTCCCTGGCCTCCCCCCTCCCCTCTTCTGGGCTGCGCATCCTCGTCATCTCGCCAACTCACCATGCCATGCGGTGCGGGCGGGGGATCCAAAATGGGGCGACCGCAAGCAATATTTATTTATTTTGAAATCGTGGTGGTCCAAAAACACACCAAAGCACCACAGAAACATGCGAAAATAGCTATTTTAAAACTGCCTGAATTTTTACAGTAGCAGCAGTGGGTTTTTCTTGCAACAAAACGTCTCCATTGGTTTTATTTTATTTTATTTTTATTTTTATTTTTTTACACCTGCGCAATGATGGGCTGGCCATGGGAGCCATTCCACCAATTGCATGGCCACTTGACCAGGTTTTGACTGAGACTTCTGGGATGTGCCTGTCGAGCATAAAAAGCCCACTAACTGCAACCCGTGAACCCTAACCCTAACCCATACGCCAGTACACTGTCCTTCTTAGTGGGTCCGAGAGGCACCCAGAGGTGTACCCCACGAACTCACCCTAACCTTACCCGTAACAACCCTAAGCCTAGCCCTTGCGCTAACCCCCTAACCCTAAGCCAAATCTGTACTCACTACACACGCAAGTACAGTTCCCTTCTTGGTGGACCACAGAGTGCCCAGACTGAGGAGGAGCCTTCCCCAGTGTGCCTGTGACACTGCAGTTAGCAGTGGGCCTGTGGTCAACAGAGAGAGGCACCCAAAAAGAGGTGCCTCTCTACTCAACTTGGTATGCATATCCAATTGGCTATGCATGCCATTTTGTTTTGAGGAGGCACCCACCCCAGAGAGGTGCCTCCAGGAGCCCGCAACATAGTGGGCCAGAGGAGGCACCCACCCCAGAGAGGTGCCTCCAGGAGCCCGTTCCAAACCAGTAC
The DNA here is from genome assembly GCA_029282475.1 of Phrynocephalus forsythii. Lineage (NCBI taxonomy): Eukaryota > Metazoa > Chordata > Lepidosauria > Squamata > Agamidae > Phrynocephalus > Phrynocephalus forsythii. Next base: position 61,262,765 of record JAPFRF010000004.1, on the reverse strand, counting down.
TAACGACAGATTCTGACAAACGAAATGACAAATTTTTGGAAAATTTCATGAAAAACGGAAACAAAACGGGCCAGTACAACTATCCCTGGTCGTGATCTCTAATAGCCATGCTGTCAATTTAGTCCACCATTGTGGACTACGTGAATGCTCATACAATAAATTAAAAACAGTCAGCAAATCAAACTAAAGAATGAAGCAACATGATAATCACTGTAATTTTTTTCATAACAAGGATCTAGAACATAGCCAAACTGTATGCCTATCAGAATAAACTATGAAGTGTTAATCCTTTACTCATATACAATGAATTTATTGATGGATTCAAAATTGCATGTCTGTCACTGCTTGTACTTTCCATTTACTATTATGAAATCATATTTATTAAAAGAATCTCCAAGCATAAACTTTGAACATAGGAATTACCTTTTACTGAGTCAGATTATTGAGCCATCTGTCACATTATTGTCAATTCTGACTCCAAGGAAGATGCTGATGTCAGGATACAGGAAGGTTTATGATAGAAGTGTTTAATTAAACTTCTGGATCCTGAGACTAAGATTAAATCCCTCATTTTCTCATCCCAAGAAATCTGTTAGCAGCCAAAGTACTGGTAAGTAAGCTGTGGTAGCTCAGAACCTGGTTCCTGTGACCAATGTGAGTGCTGTTTTCAGTGTTAGCTGCATTTTTCAAGCCATCTTCAAAGGCAGCACTCATATTGCAGTAGTTTAACCCATAGGTTAACAGATCACAGACCCCTGAATCTTAGAAAATCCCTGTCCAGATAGGGATATGGTTTCACCACCAGTCCAAATTCATGAGGCCACCTGTTCCTCAAACAATAATAATTGATCCTTAAAAAATGAGAAGCCTCTTCCTTCCGAGAAATAATCACTTCCTGGAAATGAACCACTTTATCTCTCCTAATACTAGCAAGCTGCATGGGTTTAAATGAGTACCTAGGGTTTATATTTAATGGCATCTTGTAGCAGAACTGCTTCCTTATTGGAGTTTAGCTCAGCATGACCCAAAACAAAATAAGAGACTGGTTGTTTAGGTCCCAGTACCAAACAGCAGGTCTGCAGATGTGTTTTGTTTCAGAACTGGACCCCTTTCAAAATGAAATACTCATTCCTACTAATAATGTGTACATCCTCATCTTTAAATGAGTGTCCCTTGTCCTTCAAATGGAAGTACATTGTTGTATGCATATTAGACAGAGAAGATAGGTGGTTTGAGAGAATGGTCATGGAAGCTATTCATATGTGCATGGAAAACCTCTCTCAACAGAGGTTGGGAACAATCTGTCTACTACTTATCAAGCTGGCCTTTCATCAATCCGCAGACATATCAGAAGGACTTCACACCTCCATCAGCAAGGCTATAGAGAATGACCCATATTTAATTGGCATGGGGAAGGGTTGAATAGGTGGGTCTTTCATGCATCTCAAGCCATTGTACATCTCCTAAGCCTATCCAGGCCATGGTCTATCTACTGAGCCTCATCAGGCCACTGTCCACCTAATGAGTGTGTTCAGACCAGGGTGATGAGAAATCAGTGTGAACTATAAATTTGAGGACTTGCCACTAATTTTCCTCAGGCTGATGAAGCTGCTTGGAAGAGTAGTGAAACTTTATGAATAGAGATGGACACAAAATGAATTTTTAATTTGTTTCATTATTCATTATTCGTTTCATTAGCTAACGAAATGAATAACGAAGCAACCCATCAAAGGACAATGAGACAAAATGAAATGGAAATTTCTATTTCATTTCATTTCATTCCCCCATCTCTTACCTTGTCACCGTCATGCCAGCCTCCTCCCTGGAACAAAAAAGCCCCGCATCAGGGACTTTTAAAAATAAAAAAATAAAAAATGATAAAAAATAAAAATATATAAAATATTATAAAATGTCCCTCTGGCCCTGTGCCAGCCTGTCTGTGGGTCAGGAGGAAAAATAAAATTTAAAAAAAAAAGGCACAGCGAAGCCAGCACCTCTCAGTTGTGGGAGGCAAAAGGCCTGGCATTGGGGACATTTGGAAAAAAAATTAAAAAATTAAAAAATGAACACCGACCTGGCCCCAGGGGCTGCGTGGTCAGCACTCTAAAAATAAAAATAAAAAACAAAACAAATGTTGACCTAGCCCCAGGGGCTGCGTGGTCGGCAGTCTAAAATAAAATAAATAATAATAAATAATAAATAATAAATAATAAACAAAAAACAAGCACCAACCCAGCCCCAGGGGCTGCATGGTCAGCGTTCTAAAATTTAAATAATAATAATAATAAAAAACAAGTGCTGACCTGGCCCCAGGGGCTGTGTGGTCAGTGCTCTAAAATAATAATAAAAAATAAAACAAGCGCCAACCCAGAGCATGGCCTCTGCTGGGCCTGCAAAGGTGGTGGTGGGGCAGTCCATCACCACCTACTGCGGCTGCAGCTGAGGCTCTGGAGGCTGCAGTGAGGCCTCCCACTGCCCAGCATGGCTGGTGCTTGGCCTCCAGAGGCTGTGGCCTTCTGGGCTGTGTCTGCCCCCGTCAGGATTGCCACTAATGCCATCACCACGATACCACCATTGTCGGGATTCCTGCCACCGCCGGGATCGCTGCCACCACCATCCAGGTAAGCTGAGCCAGTTTGGCATGGTTTGAGTTCGTACAAATTTTTGTTTTAAAAATTCCTACGAACCGAACCAAACCAAACCAAGGGTATGAACCAAACCATCGGTTTTCTGTTTCGTGCCCACCTCTAGTTATGAATTTACAAGAAAAGAAGTCCAGTTGCCATGTTTCAGCTTCCAGGCACTCTCACCTGGATGACTGGGAATCTTTGCAGACATATTAACGGAGAAAAAATAATAAGCAGCTGAAATAGTCTCTGTAAAATGACCATCTTTCTGGACGAACTCCTAAAAAAATCTGCCATGTCATATTTATAATCCCTTTGGAGAATCTCTCTGTTTCAAAAGGAATGTGCCACAGTTCAATGAGGGCTCCTGTTGTGTTTCCCAGAGTTCAAAATACCATAACACACATAGGGCTAATTTGTACATTTATTTGCATCTTGGTCATACATTTTTTCGGCTTTGACATATTTTGCAGTTGATGTGGATTTATTAGCCTTCCCTTCTTCATAGCCCACAATAAAACATACCTTGCAAATGATCCGGATTCCCTTCTTAATCACCTAGTTGAAAAGGTTCAATTGCATTACTACAATGCAGCATTGTGTGCAGGGGGGATAAAACTTCAAGGCAGTGGCAAAAAAGAAGAAGTTGCACTTGAACAGGATTGCACTGACTTTCCTGCGATTAATAATTCATACGCTTTATCTCATTCAGGGCATTTCCGAAAGTCCATTATACCTATATTTTCTGTACACTCAGTAAATTTTGTACCTCTTAAACCCCATGAAATGAAAAATAGACCTGAAAAGCCATAACACCATCAACACATTAATATTTATGTAGCTCTTTTCATGACAAACATTCCAGAGTGCTTCACAGTAAAATAAAGTGAAATAAAGCATGAGCAGAATGGAATGATTACAAGCCCAAAGGTCACTCCGAAAGGCAAAAGCAGAGGAACTGAGTTGGGGAAGTTATTGACCTCTTCACACCAGGAATCCTCTCAAAGCTTTTGTCCTAACCAGAAGCTTAACACAGGTCAGGGTTGGGAAGTAAACTGTCAATACTCAAGCTGGTCTTCTAATGAATGGGGTGCTCCACCTGAAGTGGTTTCAGGCCAAAGAGATAGGAAAAGACTATTCTGGCTACTTGATAAAATGATAAGCACTGGTGTCTTCTCTTGCTTTGGTGATTTGCATAACTTTGTTAAGATGGCTTTTGCAGCCACCTCTTTAAATAAAGGTAAATAAGTTGATAAAAAAGACAGTCATGAATTCTTTTAGAAAGCTATTTATTGTGGGATATTATTTGCTTCAAACTCCGGAGAAGCAAATTATTGATATAAATTATGATAATTCACATTTTATAATACGATCATTCATGAGTGAAAAAAATAAGTCTAGAAGACAAATGTTCCCTAATGTGAGGCAGTAGGTTTGCTAATAATAGATTGCCTCCACCTAATTTCCATAAAAAGCTGTTCTTCAGTGACAGATATCGTTGATGTAGTCTCCCCATTCTGTATTTCTAAATGCTGAAATAAAACCCTGGAAATGCTGAGCACTAGAAACATGTTGCTGAGAAAGAAAAGTACACCTGAATAGGGAATTCTCCTACAAGTCAATATTGCTGTCAAATGCCGTAAAAAAAAGATGGGATGGTTTATACAACATGTTAGTTGAAATCCTGTTTACAACTTTGTAAACCACCCAAAGTAGCCATGCAGCTAGATGGAGTGGTATATAAATTTAATAATAATAATAATAATAATAATAATAATAATAATAATAATAATAATAATAATAATAATAATAATAAGAAGAAGAAGAAGAAGAAGAAGAAGAAGAAGAAGAAGAAGAAGAAACTATTGACCATATATTGAGTTGTTGCAAGAAAATTGCTCAGACTGATTACAAACAGGGTCATAATGTAGTTGCTCAAATGGCCCACTGGAATTTGTGTCAGAACTATAATCTTCCCATAGCAAAGAACTGGTGGGATCATAAGCCTGAAAAAGTGACTGGAAATGAGCATGCAAAATTACTGGGACTTCCAAATACAGACAGGGTTCGGGAGCATAACACCCCAGATATTGTGATTGTGGAGAAGAAAAAAGTGTGGATCATTAATGTTGTTATACCAGGTGATAGTAGAATCACTGAGAAACAACTTGAAAAAATTACCCGATATCAGGATCTGAAAATTGAACTTCAGAGACTCTGGCATAAACCGGTACAGGTGGTCTCAGTGGTAATCGGCACTCTGGGTGCAGTGCCTAAAGAGCTAAGCAAGTATTTAGAACAAATTGGAGTTGACAAAGTCACCATTAGTCAGCTGCAGAAAGCCATCTTACTGGGATCTGCTTGCATAATTCGCTGATACATCATTGAGTCCTAAACGCTTGGGAAGCATTCAACTAGTGATTGTTAAGACAAAATCCAGTGTAGTTAGCTGTGTGGTTAATAATAATAATAATAATAAATTGGAATTAAAGTAGGCCATTGAAACGATGGAATTACAGAGGAATTAATTTACAAAATTTAATCTTATTAAATGGGTTTACTTTAATTGCAACTTGTACTCTAAGCAATAGGATTTAAGCCACTACAGTAGAACCCCAGTATCCACTGGGTGTTGATTCTAGGCCTTCCCATGGACAATGAAAACTGTGGATAAGAGAGAACACTGCCCCCCAAACTGCTGTTTGTGACAGTAGCTTGCTTTATGCTGCTGTTTTACGACAGTAACTTGCTTTGACAGAGGCTTGCTTTGCGGAGGATGAATTATTTATTTAATTTTTTCCTCTGCCAACCATGGGCAACTGATAATGAATCAGTGGATATGGGGGTCCTACTGTACATTCCATTGAAGTATGGGGAGTGGCCTGTGAAATGTTCTGTGTTCTTTAAGGGTGTGATCGTGTGGATTGGTGCTGGGGCAGTGTGGGCATCCTGGCATCCATGCACATTGCTGGACTTGCCACCACAGGAGGAAAAGACTGATGCTGAAGATTTGTGCCTCGTCGAGACTCTTCTGGGTAGTCTGAGCGGGCAGGTGGGCCCCTTTTCCACAGGAGGGGAGGGCTCATGTAGCCCTTTTGAAAGTTTTCTTCAGGGTTGAGGAGAGAATGCAGGCAAGAAGCACCCGTCTCTGCACCTGGCAAAAGTGTGGTTGGCTTCCTTCCTGTTTTCGGCCAGATCCTGCTTCCTGGAGAGGCTGGATGGGGCTGGAAAAGGGCTATCTCAAGGAAGCAAGTTCTCTTCTTAAGAGCCACTTAGCATGGAAGAGTCCAGCTGGAGGGCAGGGTGCATCCTTTTCAGAAGGTCCCAGGGGGGCACAAAAACTGACTTCCCCTGGTGTTGAAAACCCAAGCTAAGCCTCTGTAGGCATGGAGCAGGGTCGGCCTGGTTTGCTGTTTGTTGGATATGTACTGATTACTAGAAAATAGCTTGCACTGGATCATGAGTTATCTTTCCAGGGTTGCATTCTTATTTCTAGGAAATGTATACTTTACTCTTCAAACATTAGTCTCTGAGGAGAACAAAGAAATATAAAATGATAAAAAAACCCAATCATATTAGAACTGCATAACAATGTGACAGGACAAGAATAACAGATAGCCAATAGATTTTTAAAATGTATATTTTATACACTAAATGTGTGGGAGTGAATAACAAGATGAATAACAATTGGCAGTGAAAGCAAGGTGAATTTCCCTGGGAAAGTGTTTCATGTTTGGGTAATCAACACTGAAAGGCCTTATAGCACATCATCACATGCCTAAGTGCTTAAAAGCTTGGGGCCCAATGAAGAGTAGAGATGTGCTTCATATTTGAGCGAATGCTGACCCAAGAACCCTTGGTTAAGTCTTTGATTTGTGGGTCTTAGAAAATAAAAATAAAAACAACATGGTGTGTTTAAAAGTTGGACAAAGCAAAGTGAAAGCATGAGTAACTTATAAGAAAGAAGCTTGGCTGTGACTGGATATATGTATGTGTGTGAAGAAGAACATCTGCTCACTTGTGAAGTTTCTGTGTGCAGGCCCGGTGTTAGGTTTTTTGCGCCCTAGGTGAGGGGTGGTGGTGGTGTGGGCAGGGCAGGGGCAGGGGGCAGGGCAGGGGGCAGTGGGCGGGTGGCAGTGGGGTGGCAGTGGGTGGGCAGTGCGGCGGGTGGGTGGGGCAGGGGGCGGGGTGGTGGTTGTTGGTGGGCAGGGTGGTGGTGGTGGGCGGGCGGTGGGCGGGCGGCGGATGGCAGGGGATGGCAACAGGCGCAGGGGGTGGGCAGAGATGGGCACGGGCGGCGATGGGCGGATGGCGGGCGGTGGGGGGACGGACGGCGGTGGCCAGCCGCGGGGGGTGACAGGGGTGTGTGGCAGGCTGGCCAGCGCCCTCTCTCCATTTTGGCATCCTAGGCAACTGCCTACTTCGCCTTAATGAAAGCACCGGCCCTGTCTGCGTGGTTAGTGTTCTGCTTATATATACCATCCCATAGCACTTCAAACACTCTCTGGGAAGTTTACAATTTAATTATGCAGGGTACACATTGACCCCACCCCCAGAAAGCTAGGTACTCATTTTACCAACCTGGAAAGGATGGAAAGTTGAGTCAACCATGAGCCGGCTACCTGGGATGGAACCCCAGGTGATGAGCACAGTTGTGCCTGCAGTAGAGGCATTTAACCATTGCACAACAAGTTCAGAATTTCATTTTTGGAGTATTTCTCCAATCACTGTTTTAGTATTCCTTTCCTTGTTGGAGTGATCCTGTTGCTATAAAAGGTCATAACAGCTATCTCCTGTTCTATCTTTTCTTATAGTCTGTGGGTTAGTGGTGGGCAAATAACTCTTCTAGAAATAACCCCAAGAGTTATGCATGATAATGTGTTTGAATCAAATTGGCTGTGTTGCTAGTCCTCAGTAAGGACAATGAGTTTTGACAGTGTCAAAGTAGTTTTCTGGTGAAGTCTATAGTGTTTATAAATAGAGATGCAGATGAATTTAAAAAATGAATTGGGATATTCAATGAATATTGCCAATTCATCAAATATTTGTTCTTTAATCTTCATCAGGTCCAGAATACCTGACAAACAAAAAACAATATTTCCTTCTTTTATTCATCTACCTTTTTTTGGCTGTCTAAACTACAATAATAACCCAAGTCCTAGCCCTAACCCTAGCCCTAACGCTAACCCTAATCCAAATTTCTAACCCTAACCCTAACACTGACCTTAACCTTTACAAATGGAGGCTTCAGCAGACGCAAGGTAATCTCACAGATGGGGACTTCCCTGAGTCTTCTGAAGCCATCATCTGTGCAATCTCAGGGCTTGGCAATGGCTTCCCTAAAAATACCCCCCCACACACACACATACCTGTGCAGTCACAAGCCAATCACACAGATGGTGGGTTCCCTGGGCTTCATGGGGATAATCACCCCTCACCCAATTGTGTTAACACATTGCAATTGGACAGATGGGGTCTTCTCTGATCACCCTGAAGCCCCTATCTGTGTGATTCCAATGAGATCGCACAAATGGAGGTGGGGTTATCACTTCCCTAAAGCCATGGGCTGTCATAAAGCAATGTACGAATTGGTCCGATTTGTTGGTTTGTGGTTTCATGGGAGAGGGAATTCATGGTTTGTGGCTTGTCAGCCTTGAATCCTTTTTTCCCCAAAGAGGGTCAAGTAAGGCTCAATAGCCACACCCAGACATGAATTGCATCAAAGTATCTCCAAAAGGGTTAAGGGAGATAGGATGTTACTAAAATTTAGGGAGTAGAAATGGGCATGAACCATAGTTCAGTGTGTTGGCCCAGTTTACTGCAGTTCCTCAACACTCTCTTATTCTACTTCTCTGTACGCTCACCCATTTCCTGGGCAATGCATGCTTCCCTCCCCACCTTCTCAGCACAACTGCCCGCTCACCAATCACAGTGTGCGCTTCCCTCTTCTGCCTCCTCTGATGGCCGCCCAGTCAGACAAGGAGGTGGGACAGAGAAATTTGCGGCACTGCATTGGAGTGTTGGAGGAGGCAAAGAGGAGAAACGTGCAATGTGATCCCTGAGTGGGCAGTTACACTGAAGAGTAGGAAAGGGATGTGCACTTTGCTTGAGGAATGGTCATGTGTCCAGGGGAGGCAAGAGAGAGAACCGCATGGCACTCATGGAACACCTGTGTAGGCATTGTCAAACTGGGCTGAACCACCAAACTACAGTTCATGCCCATCTCTAGTAGAGAGCAGTGAGTTTGTTAATATTTCCTAGAATATGTAAAACGCTATGGATATTTTTGCATAAACTCAGTTACAGTATGCATAGCAGGTAGCTCCAGACAAACCATCTGCTTAATTATTACCAGCTTTTCTGCAGATAATTCCACTACCAATTACTTGTAATATGTTTTGGGCATCTGTTTATTAATATAATACAATCTTTTAAAATATTTTAATGAATGTTAACCAGGTGGTGCTCATTTTAAGTGAAATATTTTAATTATTCTTTGGAGGCATTGGAGGAACACACATGGTATATTTTATCAAAGTCATTTCCACCAGTATTGAAGAGGTATTATAAAAAATCTCTAGAAAGCCACTAATTTAATAACATATGCATACCTGAGCAATGAGTAAGTAGTTACTCAGTGCTCAAAAATAAATTACTGAGATTGGTGTATCCTGCTGAAGAATTCCTTGGTAAAATAATTAGCTGGATTTCTGCCATAACAGACATACTTGAGTGAACATAACAGGCAGCAGTCCCTATTGCTCACCATATGGGCTAATAATCTAAGAGAGCTTTCCAAGAAAAATGTGTATATATAAGAGCTATCTTGCTGAACCTAAAAACAGAATATTGCTGCTCCAGCTGCTGCTGCTGCTGGTGGTGGTGGTGGTCTCCAAGGCAACTAGAGTAGACCCACTGATTCATTAAAATTTGTGTTGACTAATCACTCAGCTACTGATTCAGTATGTCTTGTCTATTCTAGTTAGAACCAACAACAGAAGTCCGCTAAAATTAATACACCCTCTTGTTTTCTCCTTTCCAAGGGGTTTGAGGAAATAGGCTTGCTTGGAAATTCATGCACTGCTGCAAGGGCAGCTCCGAACTGCCACAGTGCAGGGCTGGGTTTTTTTGCCTGCACACCCAGATGGCATCATATATGTGCAGCCTATGGGCTGCTTGAGGGGGCATTAGTTTTATAAGGACTCACCATGTGGCGAGAGGCCTCGTTTTGGATCCTGCTGTTTTCCCACCCTCCCTCTCAAATGAGAGAATGAGAGTAGCTGGTCATGTGAGTTGTGGATGGGAATTGTTGGTGGTCACTTAGATTGGACCAGAATGGCAGTGTGTTTTCACCCATCTTACTATCTTTAAGGATAAGAGGAGATTTATAACTGGTCACCATTGGCTGGTGGTGTAAGTGTAAATTTAAGTCAGGTGAAATTTATTGAATAATATTCCCTATTGAAGCAGTAGCCCTCAATATGAATTAGGAAATTAGAAACATTAAGAGTTAGGTATAAATAGGTTCAAAGATTAGGAATGAGGGCTGCCCAGGCCACAGGTTTGGGGAGGATGCTGAACAGGTGGGCAGCACCCTTCTAATAATGTTAGGAATTAGACATGGGCACGACCAGAAAAAATGACGTTTTGAGTTTTCGTTTGTCGGAACGGGTCCATTTCGGGTCGTTTCTGTTTGTCGCGAAATGTTTCAAAAATTTGTCGTTTCCGTTTGTCGTTTGTCATTTGTCATTTCCACTGCGATTTAGCGCGATTTGACTTCCCAGAGCATAGGGCCATCCCACAATCACGGCCAGCGCTAGGTGTTTTTGCACCCTAGGCGGCGGGTGGGGCAGGGGGCGGGTGGCGGGGGGAGGTGCGGGCTGCAGGCGGGTAGCGGCGCGGGTGGACGGGCGAGTGGGCAGTTAGGATATCACTTAGGATTGAGGTTCTGTTCTTGGCTTGCACCCCAAATGTGTGTGTTTGCAAGCAAATTGAAGTTGGGAAAATAGAAAATAAATGGTAGTATATAATATATTTTTAAAATAAATCCACACCTCCCACTCCCAGTCAAACCTCCCCCCTTTATCCAATATCAGAAAAAAATCCTCAAACTGCCAGAGAAGAAATAAAGAATAAACTGCTATTCCCTTCAGAAGACAAAGCTGCAGGGAATCAAAGAAATTATTTTCTAAATTCAATTCCCTCCCTGCCTGCCTAAATTAAATCCTAAAGCCTCCAGCCTCCCTCCTCAATCTCGATCGGATCACACCAGCACCAGCAGCCAGCCCTCCTCCCTCAACCACATCCATACACCGACCCGACTGCGATTTCTGGAAGGTGCCTCGGCTTTTTATGCCCTCTGAGACATCCAGAAGTGTCAGTCAAAAACCTGGTGATGCCATTGGTGGAATGGTTCAAAAAAATTTGCATGGTCCCTATCTAAAAAAAAAAAAAAAAAAAATAAAATAAAATAAAATCAATACGGTGTTTTATTGCTATAAAAAAACCACTGCTGCTACTATAAAAATTCAGGCATTTAAAATAAATAAATTTCACATGTTTCTGTAGTGATTTGGTGTGTTTTTTGACCATGATTTCGAAAGAAAAATTGTGGTCACCATTTTGGATCCCTCCCCCACCGCATGGCATGCAGCGAGAGACAGACAATGAGGATGACCCTCCCCCAGCCTGGTGCAAGCAGCCCAGGACAGGAGAAGAGGGGGGAAAGGCCAGGGACCCCCAGAAACCACCCCTCTGGTAGGTGGCAAAGCCTCAGGCAGGCATATTTTCGCCTGCTTTTTTGGCTGGGAGTCGGGATTTAAAAAAAAAACTTTTAAAAACTTTTTCTGTGCTTCGCATCGCGCGATCGCCACGATGCCACAAACGGAAACGAAAAACCCGACCAAATTTTTCTTTTTTCGGTTCGAGTTGGAGTTCTGACGGCTTAATTATCGTTACTGTTTCCGTTATGTAATGGAAACGATAACTGAAAATGGAAACGACAATTTCGCTGAGTTGTGTTTCTGATAAGCAGGGGCTCCTCATTTCTCTCCCCCCAATAACAATTTCACTTTCCAAATGACAGGTCTTGTCAGTCAAAAATATGTGATTGCTGTGGGGTGGCATTACCTTTCTTTCACTATAACCTGTCCTACTCCTGGGACAATTCCTGTAAATACAGAATCTGACTAATCAGCTTCTATGCTGTGGAAGCCTTTGCCTTAGATCACATAGGGCTGTCTTGGGGCAGTGCACCTCTCCTTCACCTGTGAGCAGCTGAAAACACAGCCACTAAGCTACTAAAATTGGATTTGGAATTGGTGTTATATTGTGGCAGCCCTAAAAATGAATCCAACAAAGCACATTTGGTTTTAGTCAATTTTCAAGCATAATTGTGTTGTGGCTGACTTTAGAAACAAGAACTGAGTTCATGATGATGCTTGAAGGAATATTTTTCAATAGTAACATGTCCCTGAATTTTTGTCAAAGGCTACTTCCATGACAGTTTATCTTGGAGCCATGTCCCCTCTGATTGTGACTGAATTTAACATAATATCTCACTGCTATTTTATTGCTCAGTGTCCTATTAGAAAAAAATGTGGAGTTGTGGTAAATATGGTAGTTGAATAAGCATACACACCCATACATATACTCCAGCAGGTTCCTCAAGTGCAGCGATGGTGAACCTTTTAGAGACCGAGTGCTCAAAATGTGATTCAAAACCCACTAATTTCTCGCAAAGTGCCGATACAGCAATTTAACCTGAATACAGGTCGCCGTGAATGGGGCGATGTCAGGTGCCCACAGAAAGGGCTCTGAGTGCCAGCTTTGGCAACTGTGCCATGGGTTCTCCATCACTGCTCTAGTGTCTGGCATATAGTGCTTGTGAGATTGATAGAACGACTGACTGGGATGAGGGGCTGCCCTTTTGTTTCATGTTCCATCAGTCAGACACTGGCCATTATGTTTTTCTTGTTGTTATGTGCCATCAAGTTGGAACTGACTTATATTGACACTCATAGGGCTTTTAAGGTAAGTGAGATATTTAAGGATTGGTTTTGCCAGTTCCACTCCCCCAGTTAGTATCCATGGCTGAGCAGGGATTTGAACCCAGGCCTCCTGAGTCAAGGTCTGTCACACAACACCACAGTGCTGTTGTTTTTCTTAACTACTTTGAATTCTGTTGACATATTAGAACTGTGAGATGGCCTGAAAAATAGTTCAGATGAAATCACATCATGACAGGAAAATGTGACTTCTTCACCGTCTTCTGTAGGCAAATAGGTGCCTCTATAAAAGGGGTGTGGTGGTTCAGCAGGCTAGAGCAGTGAAAACTGTCGACTACAAAGTTGGCAGCTCAGTGGTTCGAATCCCAGGTGCCACACAGCAGAGTGAGCTCCCGCTGTTAACCCCAGCTCCTGCCAGCCTAGCAGTTTGAAAGCAGATAAATGCAAGTAGATAAATAGGTACTGCCGTAAAAACTGGGAAGGTAACACAGTGTTTCCTTGCAGCCACGCTGGCTGCATGGCCATGGACTTGCACAATACTGGCTCTTCAGCTTGAATACAGAGATGAGCATCACCCCTAGAGTTGGATACGACTAGCACATATGTGTGGATGGAACCTTTACCTTTACCTTTTTAGGTACCTCTATAGCCCTATCTAGGTGCTCAGACGAAGGGGTTCATGTGGGTTTGTGGGAATGAGAAATACTGTCAAAAATATAATGACCCCAACATTAGATGATTAAAAACAGCAAAGGTTCATAATTTGAATGGTGTCTTTACTGACAGCTTTTCTATTGTAATAGTTAATCAAGCCCACTTTCCCTATAGATTACAATCCACTTACCATTTGTGAAAAAAAGGAATATCATTATCACAGAATGACCCCATAAAATAATACTAATAAAATATGAAAGGAGAGGGGGGGGGAGAGAGAGAACATCAAATGTGTATTTAAGCAGGTTATGAAGAAGGAAAGGTATTGTACTCTAAGAGGGTTCCTGGGAAATCTTTAACAATTTCAACAGGGGGTGTGCCTAAGTCATGGGTCATAGTACCGTATAAGGAACTCAGACTCCGTGTGTTGAGTAAATTCATTTTAATGAAATAAAATCACAAATGGCAGCAGCAGCAGCAACTACAACCTTAAAGGAACTCTAGAGATCATCACGTTCATTCCTTGTTAAGGAAGCAAAGTGTGGAACTCCACCTCTGATTTTGCGGCCAATGAATTATGGTGAATCCTTACACTTCCAGAAAGACTTTTTAGTCATATTTTCTTGCAAAATTGATACCAGAAAGATCACTGTTCTATCATATTGTGATCTAAAGAGTTGTTAAAATGTCTCCAGTGTTCCAGCTCCATGCTAAGTGAAGGTTTTGGTTTGGCTTCAAAATAAATAAATAAATAAATAAATAAATAAACAGCCACAAAGAAAAAATATCCCCCAAATGTTGTGGTGTTGGTCGCATTGGTGTTGGTGTTGGTGTTGGTTAGGGTTTAACTTTAAATCTCAGTGGGTTCAGGAAATAAAGAGTGAACCAATGAATATTTAGCTACATTTTTCTGATACTAGTAAGGACAATGCAACAAATTTGACTAAATACAACTAGTTATTTCTGTGAATGATGCAAAGATCTCTTACTTGTCCTCTAAGCAATGGATAGACAAACAAAAACACAACATAACAAATTCCAAGCTCTGTAGTAAAGGCCAGGTTCTATTCCCAACAAGGCTATTAATCTTTTTGCATTACTAACCACTAGTATGTTAAAATTCCCACAAGGTCCAAATATATTCCAGAACTCACTTAATCCAGGATTTGCTCTACATTTTAGGAATGAAACTTTGGTAGTGTTCTCCCCTTTGAAAAACACTGGTTGTTCATTTTGATTTTAAACAGTAACACAAGAAAGAGTGCCTAATTCAACACTTATCTGGAGTTTAATGAAGATGATTTATTTTCTTTGGTTTTTTAACTGTTGAATAGTGAAGTCAGAATAAATAAACTGTTTATTCTGACCTCACTATTATGTTAAAATCATTTGTATGTATTTGCTTTGTATTTTTTTTTGTATCTGTTCATTGTGTGTTAAAATATTTGAATATAAACCAGGCATGCCCAAACTTCAGCCCTCCTGATGTTTTGGACCACAACTCCCAGAATTCCAAGCCTGTATTGCCAATGACAAAGGACTGTGGGAGTTGTGGTCCAAAACATCTGGAGGGCCGAAGTTTGGACATGCCTGATATAAATTCTCCCGCTCATTTGATTTGAAAGCTAGAATAAGAAATAATAAATCTGTGAAGATTCTCAGTCATCCAGGTGGGTTTATCTGGAAGTTGAGTCATGGCAACTGGACTTCTTTTTCTTCAGAGATAGAAACATTTCACTGCTCATCCAAACAGCTTCATCAGTCTGAATAAAGCTAGTGTGAGTCCATCCTTCTGTTTAATGGCTGTTTAGTTTCTCCAAAGTAGAGGTCTGCACACTCCTCACTGCATTGAACCGCATATACTATATTGCTCCTTTTTTGTTTTGCTATCAGGTCCTTTGGTGGACAAGTGGCTGCCTTAGCTTGCCAAACATCCTTTTAAGCTTCTCAGACACCCCAGCCATGTAGGGAACGACCAGGTTCTTCCATCAGCTCTGGGTCTCAGGCTGACCCCTTGTTCTTCTGGGTCGGCTCACTGCTTTGTTGAAGGCCTATTTGGATATCCACAGGTCTCAAGTGCTGTCTTCAGGTGTCTGTCTTCCTTCTTCTTGGCTTCTGTGGAGGTGGGGATGCTCTCTGGCCTGTGGTTTTGGGTCCTGATGACTCCTAATTTGTGCTGTAATGCGGTGGTCCCCAACCCCCGGTCCGCGGACCGGTGCCGGTCCGTGGACCGGTCGGCACCGGGCCGCCTGGGGAGGCCGGGGAGGCTCCTCCCCTTTTCCTCCGCCGCCCTCCTCCTCCTCCTCTTCTCTCCCGCGGGCGGCCGGTGGAGGAGGAAGGCTGGAGGAAGGCTGGAGGAGCGCAGGAGGAGCTGCCGCCTCCCTCCTCTGCCCTCCTCCTCCTCGCCCTCCACCACACCACCAACAACCAGCGCCACAGCAGCGGCAGCGCGTCCTCCTCCCTCCTCCTCCTGCCGCCGCCGCCGAAGGAGCAGCAGCAGCAGCAGCGAGGGCAATTGCGGAGGGGTGGCGGCGGCGGTGGCGGGATGGGGCGATTGCAGCAGCAGCCACCCCCACACACACGCCCCCCGCCGCCGCCGCCGCACCGCCCCCATCCCGCCGCCGCCGCCGCCACCCCTCCGCAATTGCCCTCGCTGCTGCTGCTGCTGCTCCTTCGGCGGCGGCGGCAGGAGGAGGAGGAGGAGGAGGAGGAGGAACCGAGCAGGAGCAGGAGGTGGCGGCGGCGGCTCATCGTTGCTTCCTGGCGCGGCCGGGTGGGTGCCGCGCGCGGGGTTCCTGAGCCATGAGCCGCGCGCGGGTCTCTCGGCTCCTGGCGCCGCGCTTGCTCCTGCTCCTGCTGCCGCCGCTGCCGTGGGCCTCCTCCTCCGCCGGGAAAGCGCTGCTGGCGCCCCGCTCCCTTTCCCCAGCGGAGGAGGAGGCCCACGGCGGCGGCGGCGGCAGCAGGAGCAAGCGGGGCGCCAGCAGCGAGACCCACGCGCTGCACCCGCCCGGCCGCGCCGGGAAGCGCCCTATGCCTCCTCTGCTCCTGCTCTTCTTCTTCCTCCTCCTCCTCCTCCCTCCCGCCGCCGCCGAGTGGAGCAGCAGCGAGGGCAATTGCAGAGGGGTGGTGGCGGCGGTCGACGGGGGGTGGCTGCTGCTGCTCCTCTGGCGGCGGTGGCGGGAGGAGGAGGAGGAGGAGGAGGAACAGGAGCAGGAGGCGGCGGCGGCGGCTCGTTGGTGCCGCGAGGGCGCCCCGGTGCGGCCGGGCGGGTGCTTCCTTCTTCCAGGGCGGGTGCTGCTGCTGGCGCCCCGCTCACTTTCCCGGGGAGGAGGAGGCCCACGGCGGCGGCGGCGGCGGCAGCAGCGAGACCCACGCGCGACTCCCGGCGCCGGAGGAGGAGGAGGGGGCCCGCCTGCCCAGGAGCCCCGGGTTCCCCCCACCCCGCCCGTGGGGGGAGTGGCACCCCGACGCCTGCCGCCGGTGAGTGCCGCCGCCGGTCTCGTGCCTCCCTCCTCCTTCCCTCCCATCATTTGCTTTCACCCCCCCTTTTGCCTCCCCGCCGGACCCCCTTTCGCATTCTCCCCTCCCCACCCCACCCCGGGCCACAGAAAATTTTTTAAAAATTTCCCGGTCCGCGGGGACAAAAAGGTTGGGGAGCACTGCTGTAATGGATGGTGGGAGTCAAACAGTAAGTACTGATCTGTGTGGGTGGGTTTCCTGTAAACTTAAACTCCCAGGCCACAGTGGGGTCTGCTACTATCTGCTACTTATCAGGGTGTGCTTTCAACAATACCCACACAAATCAAAACAGCCTTCACCACAAAGGCCATAGATAACGACCCATACTTTATGGGTTTCAGCACTTTAGGCCATTGTTCACCTTAAGGTTATGGATACTGTTGTCTACCTAAGGAACCTATTCAGACCATTGTTCATCTTATAAGCCTATGTCAGACCAGGAGGACAAAAGGTCAATGCGGAGTATAAGATGGAACTGTATGGATGAGCAGTGAAACATTGCTATCTCTGAAGAAAAAGAAGTCCAGTTGCCATGACACAGCTTCCAGATAAGAAATAAAAAATGATGAATAAATTCAGGGCAGAAGCTTCAGACGATGACTCTGAGCAAGCATAAGATGGTTTGTATGAATGCACAAGGAAAGGTCATGCTCCCTTTTCTGCAATTATTTATGTGTACATATCCTTGTGCACATATTCTCCCTTGTCATAAAACTCAAATGTGAAACATTAAGCTTTCCATATTTATGTTCTTGCCAATGCAAAGAGTTTTGCAGAAATATAGAATTAATTGTGCACTGGTAATGATTTCAATGCAGGTCAGTCTTGTATTATACAAATCTATGTTACAGCCACAGTATTTCTGTTTGAACCAGTAATGCAAATAATAAAGAGAGCAGACTCAGATGCACCAGATGCTAATTTTATTTGGTGTATGCCTTGCTTATCTGATGATACAACAAAGGTCAGATGTTCACCTTTGAAAAGAAACATTTCTACCTCTGAGGAAAAATGCCACAGATAATCTACCCCCTCACTGTTTCATTTGGTTCAGTTTGAGGAAATGTTTCCAACTGGAACAGGGAAGGAGCGAGAGAAATACACCATCATGAAGCAGACGCATGGAAACGTATCAATTCTCTGCAGGCAAAATTCATGCAAAGGCAACATAAAAGGATGAGCCATTCATGTGAGAGAAATCAATATTCACATGCTAACCCCGTCTCTGAAGTTTATGAACCGGTTCCATGCTTAAGTGACTCAGTTTCAGATAATCACATGAAGGTTCAGCTCCAGTTTATTCTGCCAGAGGGAAAACGGAATGCCGTTTTTCTCTGCATTTTTGAAGATGTGGCAGGGAGAAACCAAAAAGGAAAGGGGAACAAAATAAGATGTCGATAGCAATTACTGTATATACTCGAGTATAAGTCGACCCGAGTATAAGTCGGGGCCCCTAATTTAAACCCCCAAACTGGGAAAATTTATTGACTCAAGTATAAGCCTAGGGTGGGAAATGCAGGAGGGCCTGGCAACTCCTCCTTTGTGAGCTGTGTGTGTGTGTGTGATGTTTAAAATGACTTTTAGCCACCTAGGCAAGTGCTTGAGTTGGTGGCTAAAAGATTTTAAACATTGTTTTAAAATGACTTTTTAAAAAATCATTTTAAACATGGGGGGGGGTCAGGAGAAGTGGCACACAATGTTTAAAATGACTTTTAGCCACCGACCCAAACTTGTCTCAGTGGCTAAAAGTATTGACCCGAATATAAGCCGAGGACCCCTTTTTTCAGCCCAAAATTAGGGCTGAAAAACTAGGCTTATATTTGAGTATATACAGTATGTTGGCTAAGGGACTAAGCTACAAACTGGGAAATGTGCCATAAATGTGTTCACTGGCCTTAGGCAAACCACTGCATCCCAGACTGAGTCCCTCATCTACTGTGGGGTGTGGGTGTTGATGATCACACTGACGTTTATAAGGGAGCTATAGCTAAATTGTGGCTGGGTAATGGCTGTGAAGTGGTTTCAGTGTTTCAAAGTGCAATACCAGTGTAATAAATGTCTTCATATTAACTGGTCACGTTTATATCTTCCAATCTTTTCAACATAGTATACAGGGCTATCCTCTCCACCTCATCTTCCCAACAACCCTGCAGAAGAAGAGGAAGAGGGCCAAGGTCAACCAGATCAATGTTGGGGTTCAATTAGGACTAGAAGATGGATCTTCTAACACCACAATTAATTGGCTGCTGCTGTTTCCTATACACTTGTTCTAGCTTTTATAGTGTTCTCCCCTCTCTCTACCACCACCATCCCACATATTGTGCATACTAGAAATCAGATGGTAAACTGCACCAACTCACATTTGTTTTGGGAGTGCAAAAATATATAAAACTCTGTTGCCCTGAGAGGTTTAGAAAGACTTCTCCAAGGGCTTGGATACATGGATGTTTACCAAGAAATACATGGCAAATACATAAGGTCATTTCACAACAGCCACTTGTCACGTTCTGCTATGAGAAGAAAAGCTAGCTCACCCTGTATTTAAGAACAAATGCAGCAAGAATACCATGCATTGCACTGTGAAAAGTGCTAACCTTAACAGCATTCTTCAACCACTTCTATACATATAGGAGAGAAGCCAAGGAAAAGAAGATGGTACCACTCTAAATCAACCACACACAGCTGAAGGAAGTCACTTTGCACTGAAATGAAGGGAAGTTTCCCAAAGTTGGCAGAAGCTGATACCGCTCAGATGTATAAAGCACAATATCAGCACAGGTCCTTGTAATTTGGTGCTGCAGCTATTAGAATTGTTATAAAATTTACCATGGGACATGGAACTTCAAAGCAAATTTGGAAATTCATGCTCATGGGAAAAAACAGATCATAAGGAAACCTTAATTTGAAAAAGGTCAGAGAAATGGAGAAAGAACAAGAGACTGTACATCTGTAGCAAGTATTAATGTTAAAGATTTTAAAAATATATGAACATTAGATGTCGGCACAAAATGGAAATATAGTGTTCATCACACAATTCATTACACTATATAGATCTGTCCCTGGGTCCCAGAGGCACCCAATTTTGTGGGTAGCTTGACAGTCAAGACAGCTGGCTGAAAACTGCAATCTGTGTGCAGAGAAATGGGACCTAGGAATTGGATGATGGGAAGAGATGGGCTACCAGGTGGATCAGTGTAGAGGATGACTTGATGGTGATTTGGGAAAGATCCCATGCAAAAATCATATGAAATCAAGAGGATACAGTATGATCCATCTTTGTTTCCCATAAACCTCTTTTATTTAAATTTAAAGAGAGGAGATTGTCTGGTGGCTACATGCCTGCCAGTGTGTGCCTGCTAGTAGGTAGTAGTCTTATGCCTAACCCTACTATCACACTAGAACCCCATCAAACTTTATGTAAATGCTAATAAGACTCCACCACTATTTGGGGATAGGCTCAGTGCCATCCTTGTGGATTGAACCTCATTGTTTCTACTTTTTGGTGGTCCATCAAGACATCCAATTTACTTAGGAGTGTAAAAGAGTATGCCTGAAAAAGTGAGTATTTGTGATTCTTTCTGTCATTCAGATTTCACACAACCAACACTCTGTTTTGGGGAAAGTCAACACTGACAGTTGCATCCATTGACATTTCCATGTCAATGTCTGTGTCAGTTCATCACATTCTGATTGGCAAGATTTTTTCCATACTTATAAAAATGAAATCTGCTCCCCTTATATTAATCAAGTTTGATACCTAAGTTTGCATATCTTTGGGGGTCTGGAGACTTGTTACTGGTATTTTTCTTACTGATTTCCGATTTGTACTTGCCTCATTCTTTCTCCAAGAGGTTAGAAATTTTAGAAATTTTAAATGTAATAGAAATTATTCTGTCTTGACTTATTTTTTAATTTCTTTTCTTTTTCCTATTTTATTTTTCTTGCTATTGTATTGTATTGTTTTTATTTGATGTATTCTGCAATGTCCTATGTGACACACAATAAAATTTCTGATTCTGATTATGTGTCTTTTCACAGCAACTTTATTTTTCATGTCTTTCTGGCACTGTGTCAGACAGGTTAAGTTTATAAAAGAATTTAAAGCTCAGCAATACAAGTATCCCTTTGTGTTTTAAAGGATGACCTTAACAGATGTACAACAGATTTTGATGCTGGGCCTGCCTGTAATAATTGTTAATAACTTTTCTATGTTAAAAGATGTGTTTACAGTAGCACATGAAACTCACATTTGGCCATGAAAACCCAACACATGTAGAATACTAAAAAAAATTCTTTCTTTCTTTCTTTCTTTCTTTCTTTCTTTCTTTCTTTCTTTCTTTCTTTCTTTCTTTCTTTCTTTCTTTCTTTCTCATTTCTCCCAATCTTATATTGAAGTACAACCAATTACTCCTTTAGATCTTTGGGCATGTGAGCCAGCCGGCAATGTTGCAGCTGCAGAATTTAAGAATGTTACTTTATAAAATTATATTTTTCAGCACACATGAACATTCTGGGACCAGTGGCCCCAAGGATAGATATCTGAAAGCAGGTGGTCCTGCTTTCATTCATGCCAAAATAAGTGAATGCACGTGGCAAATAAACAAAAATCAAGTGTAATGATACTGTATAAACACAGTGTGGTATGTTTGTTCTGTTGATGTCAGCTTCTTGTCCTTGCAGCTTCTGCTGTGGCCTCAGAGGATTCTGCCAAGAGTTTGGATAACCTTCTGGAGATGCTTTTCATATGCAGGGAGTCCCAGCTAGCGGTGATCCATTAACTCAGTGGTATTTACCATTCAGCAATTCATTTGAAGGGCTCATTCTAGCCGAGACCAGCAATAGAATACTGCACACTGTTTCTAAGCCAATCCAGTCTGCTGGAACACATATATAGTCAGATGGTTTCAAGCTACATTTGGCTAGCTTGTGACTAGACTAGAGTTGTAAAGAGGTGTGCATAGGATTGTGGCGCATGGCTACTTTCATTGCTTACTCTTACAGGCTAGAATTTTTACATGGATTGGTATATAGTTGCTCTTCAATTTATTTACATTTTGGTTCTTTTCATTAAACGGCAGGGAATATAATTTTTTCTTCCAACAGCACAGTACAAGAAGTTGAATTCCATTCAATTGCTGGTGCTATTTCAAGTAGCTGGTCTGAGGAAAAAGAAATGTTCTATATTAAAGTTAATGCAAGTTTCCCCCTTCCTATTCCAGCTTCTTCTGGGATGCCAAATGGAACAGAAGAGAATTTTGGATAGTGACTACTACATGGGGAGATGGAGTGAATGTTATAGCAAATATCCTCTTCCTAATCCAGACTTGAATAGATTGATTGGCTCAATTGAATTCGTATGTGTTGACTTATTATGTGGCAATTCACTGAAGTCAACATGGGTCTCTTTTAAAAAGTCATGCCAGAATAATTTGAACTCTTTCTTTAATTGAGATACAGGCCTGGCAGATGACAGGAATGCTGTGGAAGTTGCTTATCTTGATTTCAGTAAGGCCTTTGATAAGGTTCCCCATGATTCACTTGCATAGAAGTTAGTAGAATGTGGATTAGATAGTGCTACTGTTAGGTGGATTTGTAATTGACTGTCTGCTCATACCCTAGGGGTGATCATAAATGGCTTCTCTTCAGCATGGAGAGAAGTGACTACTGGGGTGCCCCAGCGTTCTGTTCTGGGTCCGGTGCTATTCAATATCTTTATTAATGACTTGAACGAAGGAATAGCGAGTAAGTTGAATAAATTTGCAGATGATACCAAATTGGGAGGGATGGCTAATTCCCCAGAGGATATGATAAAAATCCAAAATGACCTTGACTGATTAGAGTGCTGGGCCAAAGCTAAGAGAATAGGTTTCAACAGAGATAAATGTAGGGTCCTGCATCTAGGCAGAAAAAATGAATTGCACAGATAAAGGATGAGAGACACCTGGTTGGCAGTACATGTGAAACGAATCTGAGAATCTGGGTGGACCACAAATTAAACATGAGTCAGCAGTGTGACATGGCGGCCAAGAAAGCCAATGCGATTCTTGGTTGTATCAGCTGAAGCATAGTGTCTTGATCAAGAGAAGTGATAGTAACACTCTATTCTGTTCTGGTTAGCCCCCCCCCCGCCCCGGAGTATTGTGTCCACTGTCCAGTTCTGCGCACCTCAGTTTAAAAAGGATATTGATAACTTTGAACAGGTCCAGAGGAGGGCAACCAGGATGGTTAAAGGTCTGGATGAAATGTCTTAAGAGCAGCAGTTTAGGGAGTTGGGAATGTTAAGTCTTACAAAAAGATGGTTGAGAGGGGATATGATAGCTATGTTTAAATATTTGAAAGGAAGTCATATTAAAGAGGGGACAGGTTTGTTTTCCATGGCTTCGAAGACTAGAACTTGGAGTAATGGTTTCAAACTACAGGAAAAGAGATTCTATTTGAATATTAGGAAGAACTTCCTAATGGTTATAGCTATTTGGCAGTGGAATATGCTGCCATGGAGGATGGTGGATTTTCCTTATTTGGAGGTTTTTAAGCAGAGGCTGAATGGCCATCTGCGAGGAGCACCTTAATGAAAGTTCTTGCATGGTGGGAGGTTGGACTGGATAGCCCTTGAGGTCTCTTCCAACTCTATGATTCTATTATTCTATGATTCATTCAGCATATTTATTTTTTAATTAAGATAAGCCTTTGTAATTTACTTTGGCTATTTTTTTCTGTGGAAATAGATTGCTTTGGATTCCTTTAGCATGTGTAACTGAGTGGGCAGTTGCAAACATCTCAGCTCCATGCCTCCACTACGAAACTACGTGGCATTTTTTCTATCTTGACAAGAAATAATAGTCAACTCCTGGCAACTCTGTCATTTGCCATGTTTGAACTTTAGGTACAGCGCTGAGGAAGAGTGTTTCATCATTAAAATATTAACAACTTGTTTTTGTTATTTAGCCTCATGGTGCAGTGGTTAAATGCCTGTACTGCATCTAAAAAAACTGTGCTCACAACCTGGGCTTCAATCCCAGGTAGCCGGCTCACGGGTGACTCATCCTTCTATCCTTCCAAGGTCAGTAAAATGAGTACCCAACTTGCTGGGGAGGGGGGATGTGTAGCCTGCATAATATTTAAAATTGTAAACCACCCAGAAAGTGCTTGAAGTGTATATAGCAGAACACTTTGCTTTTGCTTTGCTTTTTACTAATAGCCTAAAAATATCACCTATTCTACTTTTGTGTTTGGTTTTGTGATGGCTCCATGGCTCCCTTTGTTTTGCTTCAGTCCCCTAGACATTTAACATGGAAAGTGTTAAGGCTACACTGAGCAAGGTGACCAGAAAGAAGTAAGAGATCCCTTAAAGTTGAGTGGAGAGGCCTTCCACCAGGGAAAGGCAGATTCTGAATACAAAGTGGATAAAATCCCAAATTACATAGTAAAAGAAATATATAGTTTTATAGCTCAAAAATCCATGTGACTTCATACTGTATACAGTATATGACCTTATATACCAATCTATGTTTGGTCAATTTCCACATCATTTTAACCGCCCTGAGTTCCCGCTTGGGAAGTAGGAGCGGTATATAAGTGTGAAAAATAAATAAATAAATAAATAACTCTACTGCTGTGGCACAAAACTGATTTTGCCCTCAGCTACTTCTATCCTTGCAGTATTACCAGATCATCTAATTTCCAATGATTGATTTTTGCACAGTGTTGTGGGCATGCATAAACAATACTGTTATCCATTGTTTCAGATCAGGACCATCAAAGTATCAGAGCCCAGATTGAGTTAAATGAAATAATTTGGCTTTGCTTTGTCATATATTCTTCTTCTTTAAAATAACATTATCTATATCCTTTTTCTTTAAAATAAATATTACAGGAAGACAGGAGATGATATGTAGGAATGGCAGGATTAATGGAGTGGGACATCCTGCCCTGGTTCATTTTGGGAGGAGACAGATAATATTTCACTCTTATCTGCTCATTTCCTGCTGCTTACCACCTTGTGACACTTTCTTCCCCTTAACTGCAGTAGTTCTGGGTGACTGGGCATGCTCTTTACTGTCGTTTTGAAGTTTGGTGTAAATCTTCTAATACAAATACAAAGTATGATTGTGTAGAACACAACATATGATTGGATGATTCTCTTTTCAGATTGTCCTGAGGGACAAATGTTTATGTTACACTGAATAAAATCTACTGTTTTCTTTAATTACATAAAGGGTGGAGGAGAATTATTCTTGAGGCCACAGTAGGTGAAGGAGAGAGGCTTGTCCCTTCTTCTGCATCAACTCTGGTGACCCTCCCGCTGATTGATTAATCTGGCTCAAGAGAGAGGTTCCTGATGGTCCCAGGTAGAACTCCATTTTTAAGTCTTGTAATTACACAAAGGGGGTCCTGAATATAGCCAAAGGAGAAGGGATGGGATAATCGTTTCATTATGTTATCTATATTTTATGGCTAGTACCAGACCCCAAAATTCTGGACAGCCTCTTTCAGCTTGAAACAGTATGGGAAATCATGGTGAAATAGTATGGGAAATAGTATGGGAAATCATGGAAACCTGGGACATTCCACAGGCTAATGGTCAAGGTGATGAACAGGACCCCCCAGCCCCACTACCATCCACAAAGTGACATCACAAAAGGAAGCTGGTTCCTTTTTTCATCACCTCTCCTCAACCACACACAGAATAATTGTCAAGGCCACTTTTCAACAAGTGTGAATGGTAGCAAGGGGAAGAGGTCTTCCTATATAGACCATCTTGACTGCTGCCACTTGTGTTGTCTCCCCTCTGCAATTAAAAAAAAACACCATGGTGTCCTTTTTCCTGTTGGGAAGATGAACATCATCTTTTGCTGCAAATATTGGCTCATTTCCTGGCTTTTTTGAATCATGGATACTAGAGAAGCACAATATCCCACATTCATAAACCAGAGGATTTTTGAAAGGTTGAAATTTTCTCTTCAATATTCTAATATGAAGCCACCCACATATTATCCTCCCTGAAAAATGTTATTGCCCCAGTGATAATGGCTAATTCTAATCACTATATTAAAATGTGGCTCTGTCTACACGTGTAGCATGAATTATAAACCTTACTGTCTTCTCCATGTATCTGTACACACACACACACACACACACACACACACACACACACACACACACACACACACACACACACACACACACACACACACACACACACACACACAGATTTTCAAATAATATGAAAATACATTAGAGATGGTCTTATTTATCACTGGTCAAATTTTACTTTTTCTCTGTCATACAGATTGAAACTAAAACTCTGTTATTAATTTAAATCTTCAGCAGCACTACTAGGTCCTTGATCAGACACACTGTATAAATCTTATTTCAAAACTGGAACAATTTTGAAAAGCCCTGTCTCATTCACATCTGAATTTCAAATCAAAATTTATAAGCAGCTGTTCAAGCACATTTTTTAAATTTACAAAGTGACGAGTACTGAATAGAATCAATCTGGATACTTGGTTTTTGCTGCAGGCATTTACGGTAGGATTTCTTTTCTTGGGGAGGATTTTTCTGTAGTCTTTTGATGCATTCTTAAGCACTGTAGATGCTACAATTCTATATAATGTACATTAGGTTTAGGTAGCTATCTTATATAAAACTTTGCAAGAAATACAGTTATTCTTCACTGGATTAATTCAGGTATGCATTAAATATTGTTTATTCCCAACAGAATAAGAAGAGATGGTAACCTTTAATGAGTTTCCTAATGCAGAAAAGAGAATCTCCACCAGAAATACATTATTGAAGCATGCCTCTTTATAAATCTGCTAAGCAGCTTTACATGTTCCAGAAACTGTAAAGAAATAGAACCAGCAGTGTTTCTTTCTGACACAGGCTGAATGAAAATACCAGCAAGTTGAAGTTACATGCCATCAAATTACCTTTGACATACAACAAGAAGCAACCTCCAAAATGTCCGGTTGTCATCAGCCCTTCTCAGGTCTTGTAAGTTCAAGGCTGTGGCTTCCTTTATATAGTCAGTCTAATTCATAAGTACCAGTATATCAACTGCTAACCAGCATAGTGTTCTACTGATGTGCTAAGTATAGGGATTAGACATGGGCACGACTTGGCAAAATTGTCATTTCCGTTTTCGGATATCGTTTCCATTACGTAACGGAAACGATAACGACAATTAAGCTGTCAGAACTCGAACTTGAACCGAAAAAAGAAAAATTGGGTCTGATTTGTTGTTGTTGTTCCTGGCATTGCGCGGTGATCGTGCGATGACAAGCGGCACAGAAAAAAAGTTTTAAAAATTTAAAAAAACCCGATTCCTGGCCAAAAAAGCAGGCGAAAATATGCCTGTCTGAGGGCACCTACCAGAGGGGTGGTTTCTGGGGGGGGCAGCCTTCCCCCCATCCTGTCCTGGACTGCTGGTACCGGGCTGGGAGGGGGCATCCTCGGCGTCTCCATTTGCCATGCGGTGCGGGGTGATCCAAAATGGCGTCCGCAATATTTTTTTTTAAATCATGGTCCAAAAAACCACCAAAGCATCACAGAAACATGCGAAAATTAGCTATTTTAAATGCTTGAATTTTTACAGTAGCAGCAGTGGGTTTTTTATAGCAGTAAAAGGTCGCACTGATTTTATTTTATTTTATTTTTATTTTTATTTTTTTACACCTGCACAATGATGGGCTGGCCATGGGATGGGACCATGCAAATTTTTGGAGCCATTATACCAATCGCATGGCCAGGTTTTGACTGACACTTCTGGATGTGCAAGATGGCATGAAAAGGCGAGGCACTCCCAGAAGAGTCGCAGTCCGGGCTTGGATGTGGGTGGGAGAGGGCTGTGTGTAGCTGGCTGCTGTGCTAGACTAGTTTCGATTTCGCGGAGCCTTTAGATTTCAGTTAGGCAGGCAGGGAGGGAATTGATTCAATTGAATTTTTAGGAAATAATAATAATAATTCCTTTCATTCTCTGTCTGCTGTGGGGAATAGCAACGCAGTTTATTCTTTTTTATTCTCCTGCAGTTTTTTAGGATTTCTTTTCTGATAGTGCTTCAAAGGGGGGGAGGTTTGAGTGGGAGGGGAGGTGTGGAATATTTTAAAAATTTCATTTGCCTGGTGGCAAGCCAAGGTCCTTTCATACCCTGCCTGCAGCTCTGCTGTGGGTGCACTGCCCACTTTGTTTGCAATAAAAATTGCAATTGCTTTATTCGATGCAGTCTTGTGCAGCAAGTCAGTTTAAAGTGTTTTCCGCCTGCTCTGGGTCATTGCGGGACCTGCGCCCACCACCCAGGCGCCCGCCGCCCGTGCGCCCACCGCCCGCCCCTCCCCCTGCTGCCGCCGCCACCCGCCCATGGCCCCCCCGCCCACCGCCTAGGGCGCAAAAACACCTAGCGCCGGCGGGACGCCACTCGCTGGGACGTCAAATCGTGCGAAATCGTGGTGGTAACACAAACGACACAACAAAATGACAAATTTTTAAAAAATTCACGAAAAATGGAAACGAGCCGAAACAGACCCGTCCCGAAAAACGACAACTCAATTTTTTTCTGGTCGTGCCCATCTCTAATAGGGATGGGCACAAAATGGAAAAATAATGTTTCATTTTGTTTCATTTCATCCTCACCCCCATTTTGTTTAGTTTCATTTCTTATGATTTTTTTAAAAATGTACAAAACAAAATGAAACAAAACAAAATGGCTCCCCTGGGTGATAGAGGCACCAGAGTTGGTGCCTGGGACTCCAAGAGCCATTTTAAAAGGCTCCTGCTGAGCTGTCAATGGCTGGAGTCCTTCATTTCAATGGGAAAATGACTGTTTCATTTTGTCTATAATGAAATGCTGTTTCCTCATTTCGTTTCATTTTGTTTCGTTTCATTACATAATGAAACGACAAAACAGCATTTCACTTTTTCGTTTCCTGCCCATGCCTAGCTGAGTATTCTGGCCAGAGACAATCAGATTGTATTCCACCTCATCTGGAGGACACCAGCTTGAGGCAGGTTGTTGTCTACAGATCATGGAGTAGGTAGGCTCCACTACAGCATTACTCTGATATGTGTCAAACAAATTTAATACGGCAGGATAAACAAAGAGGATAGTAGCCACCTTGAGAGTAATATATGATGCTGCACTGAAAAAGTAATACATTGAGTACTTAACAAGACATCTATGGCTAGCTGGTTCAGCAAGACATTTCAAAGTGTAAATCAGTATATCAGACTTTTTCGTGCTCCATAACCAGGACTTCTCCAGAGCAGCTGGTATTGGAGGTAAAAGTTCCAATTTTTCAAGCTCTGCCTGAAGTAGAGCAAGGAGGGAAGTTGTCATAATCCTTGCTACTGATAATATAAGTGCTTCATAGATCACTCCAGAAGGAGAGTTTGAGGATTTTAGGGCCAAGCCAGAAGAATTGCCACCTTTCAATTGAAAATACTAACCCATCAATCTCTCCACAGAATATCTCAGAAGCTGCCATGTTTGTGAAATCAACATGGAGCCGGGGTTTGTTTTTCCCACCCAATCTCCATTTGGCAAACAAAAGTGATCTAGTTTGCAGCTTCAAAAGCTGTGAAAAAGATTAAATTATAACAAGACATATTTTACTGTTTAAACCAGTTTAGTTTCTCTCACGTTCCGCTCCTTAAAAATCTCACATTTGCCTCTCTATATGGAAATTTTGCAACTTTTGCTAAACTTTTATAAGCTTGATCAAAATAAAGCTTTCACTCCAGAGACATCTTGTCATAACATGATACATTATTAACATAAGCATAGATGTGTGATTTTAATGCAGTATAGACATTTAATCTCTGGCTATGATAATTACCATGTTTTATTTAGCCAGTAGCTAAATTCCCACAAAGTGGAGTAGGCAGAGTTCAGCAATGTGATCTTTGTAAATCTCAGTATGAAACAAATTAATCTGCACCACAGACCTAATATGCCTGGAATTGAACTACTCCCTATTTTTGCATTTTCCCCAAATATTGTGATGCAGTTCTCAGCTCATGCATTTTAAAATGTGTTCCTGAGATAACAATATAATATATTTGAAAATAAGTATTTTGAGAGAAAATTCATTAAAAATACAAACTTCAGTTGACATTTCAACGTGATTTAAAAAAAAATTGCAGAGGGATGTGGAAACAAGACACACCCATGGGTTTCAGAGAGGGTAGCCCTGTTAGTCTTTTCAAGAATTTCAGGCAAAAATTAAAGAAAAAACAAAACAAAACAAAAGACACAAAACATGTGGCACCTCATTAAAATATGAAAGTTAATATTTAAGGTGCCACATGTTTTGTGTCTTTTGTTTTGATTTGTTTTGTTTTTCTTTGGTTTTTGCCTGAAACCCATGGGTTTGCAAGTGAATATCCAGGGGAGTGAAATAGACCAGATGCAGCTGATTTAGCCATTATATGAATGGAATGATTCAGGAGCCTATTATCCCCTAACACAAGCATAATAGTAAAATCAGTTATAGCTAATACACAGGGAAATTAATTGACATATTAAAAATAAACAAGGCACCCAGAATACAATTAAACTGATTATGAAGCTTTTCTTAATGTGTGAGAAAGCCCATGTGTTCTACTAATCTCCTATCTTTAGATGAAGGCCAAACTTCCACTGAAATTCCCAGGATAGAAACATTGATAATTTGTATAATGTGTATAAATTTATATAAATATAAAGTTAGACTCCCTTACGATGGCACTCTTGTTTATAATCTTGTTTAAAACCGTCAAAAGCAAGTTGAATTGAAAACCTTTGATTTTCTTTCCTCTTGTTTAGTGCAGCATCAAAGGCAACATTTATTATCTCTGCCCCTGTCATCCACTTTCAAAAGTGGGACTGCTGAGCTAGAGACCTTCAAATGAGCTTAGAGCATAACCTGTTTCTGCACTTTGAATGTATTAGTGAAAAGGAAAGGCTAGAGATTACTCTCCGCCAATTTGCAGCCTGTCACCCTCCTTCTGGAGCTAACAAAGATTGGAATATTAACATGTTCCATTCCCCGCAGGCTTTGCAAACTTTTCAAAAACAAATTCAGAGGAGATTTTTGCTTCTTATTTCTATGACAACAGGAAAAGGCCAATAATCTCTAGCCCAGCAAAGTTTATTTCAAAGACAAAAATACATTTTAATATACAGCAAATATATCCTTTCCCCTCCCTCCACTCAGCAGGAATATCCAAGGGGGGATTCTGTTTTATTGTAGACTGAAATGTTACAGCCACAGATCAAAGTGGCAAACTGGAGAAGAAAGCAATGAACCCGGTTGCAGAAATGCATATGATCTGAACTCACAAATGGTTGAAATTCCCTGTGGGGTACAACTACTTTCCTGTGAACAAAATAATAAAATGTAAAATAAAAGCAAAGATAAAGCTTTCACCCCAGGACTGAATGAAGTAAGGGACTTTTTACACAACCCCTAAGATCCGCTGGCCCCTTAAATTTGGACCAGAGATCTTAGGGGTTTGTCGCTCTTCATGCATCTCCACCCTCCGTACTTCCTGGCTGCCGGCTGCGTGAGGGGAGGGAGGGAAAAAAAAGGACAGAAGAATAAAGCCTTACCTCCCAGTGTTGGTGGACGCTGCCGGGGGAGCCCCGGTCACTTCCTGGTTCCTCTTAAAGGGGCGGGAGGCAAAAACACACACACACACAAAAAGAAGCGAGGAGAGCCCAGCACATCCACATCAAATATTTTTCACCTCCCAAGAGCAGGTACAAGAAAAGTGCGCTGGGTCGCGCTTAGGTGGGCGGGGTCGCACTTAATTGTCTGCAAACTCCGGAGCTGGTGGGGAAACATTTTTAAGCTCCGGAGCTTGCAGCCATTTGCAGCGGAGCTTAGGGGTCATGTATAAATGCCCAATGTGGCTATTTAAATCACACATGTTTGTTTACTGCATACTTCTCTTACCTGTTGCTCTCCAGGGAGTTACAGTTCAACATATCTCAGGATCCTGGGCTAGAGAATTGCTGAATTGTAGAATGTTCTGATACATTTGTATTAATTGATTCCTTCTTTCCTTCCTCCTTCCTTCCTTCCTTTTTCTTCATTCACAGGTACCTTGGAACCAGAGCAAAGAACACCCTCTTCTCAAAACACTTGGGGTGATATATTCCCTACTTGGTCCATGAATCACCCCCATTCCAGGGTTACTACACTCAGGCTTTCCCTTCAGTATCCTCTTTAGAGTAAACCTAATTCATCTGTGAAGCCTGAAGATCAAGTCCTTCCTTCCCTTCACTAGCTAAAATTAAGTTCATGCAATGGTATATTTCTTACACAACCATTGTGGTTCCATTCAGAGGGCAACGACATTGGCAAATAATATGGGAGTTGTTCTAGATTGGGACAGTCAAACTGCCCTTATATTCTGTTGCATCCTCAATGTACAAGTCAGTGGGGATCAGCCTGGAGTTTTTCCTGCCACCTCCCCTGCCCAGCAATCCTTTTTCTCCCCCTCCACACCTGGATCATGTGTGGGGGGTTGGCCATGGTCTTTCAAATCATTCTAGCTTTCCACAGAAGCAGGGACACAGGGATACAGGCCCATTCTTATAGGAAGCCAGCTTCCTTTTGAATGGTCTTCTCCCCAAAAGCCTGGGTCTGTTCGTCTTCCCTCTTCCTAACACATTCTGTTCTGTTCCATCTCTTTTCTTTTTCTTTTCTTGTCTAGGCTTAGTGCCATTACACTTGGGCACCTAAGAACCCTAAGTAGTGGGAAAGAGAGTCTGGAGTCAGAGAGAGAGGATGAGGAGGAAATGGCTAACCAGTGTTTCTTTGCAACTTGTTCTGGCAGTTGTAGCCTTGTTTCCTGCAAACCTGGACAACCACTGCAGAGCTACCCTAACAAACTGTAAACAATTTGGGATTTTTCTCTGCTCTCTCTCTCTGATTCCTTCTGTGCAGTCTGCTAAAATAAATTCACCTGGCAAAAGTGACTTCCTGTGTGTGACTTCACAGTGGATCAATTTATTTTCCCCACACTCACACACATTTTGTAGTTGCATCCTCAGTCCCTTAGCTTCTACTTATGGATGGTTCCCTCCTCTCTTTTTTCTATTTCTCCTTCACTTTCACTGTCTACTTTTGACTTGATAGTCCCAGGCACTCGGACAAACCTCTTTCTCCTGATTTTGCTGTCTCAAATGCCACACATCCTCATAGGAACCTGCCATATTCAGACCAGACATCTATCCAAATCAACATTTTCATCTCTGAAATTTCAGTTGTTTTCTAAGGTTTCAGGCAGAATTCTTTCACAGGCTTTCCTGGAGGTTCCTGGTATTCCCTGATGACCTCCCATTCAACTATTAGCCAGGCCTGATGCTGTTCATCTTCCAAAATCAGACAAGATCAACATATGCAGGGTGGTGTGTTGTCATATTATAATAACCAAAATGATAAGGTTGTTCACCAAGTCTGATCGCTTTGCCAATGGAGCTGTTTCTGTCACTACACCAAGAAACAATTCTGCACCATCTCTGCATTTCCTGAACCATCTCCCCATTTACCCTCAGATTTGCTCCAGGTGGCTGGGAAGCCCTGAAGATGTAGACGTTTTTGTTGTTGTTGCTACAAATAACTACAAGGGTTTGTGTTTGTGTTAGAAGATACTTGCTAACACAAAGCCAGATTTGTGTCAATGAATGCAATTATTATTTCATTTTTAATGTGTCCATGGAGCTAAGGACTGGAACTGCACTTTTGTAATAATCTGGAGGAAATATATTTACTTTTTTGTTAGCTGCACACAGGTACAAACCCATTTTAAACATATGCCTTTGTTTTAATCTGATGTCTGGATGGGCTACTGCAAAAATACAACAATTGCAACTTCTTTAAGACAAATTCAAGGAAGCAGTCCCATTACCTGATAAAGCAAGTACAGAAGGGGTGGCCCTGCACCTCCCAATATGTTGTGTATCTGAAAAAAATAGAGCAGGAAGGAACTGTGGTATGGCTGACATCATGTGGTGAATCCCAATTTTCCCTGAGGAGTGCAGTTCTATCCAAGGTGGTAAATATGGCACAATCACCACCACAATCACAATCACAAGAACCTTTATTGGCATACATAATATAAAACAGATGCAACAAAATGTAAGATAAGAGGTAGGAAATAAATAAATAGGTTAAAAATGATTAAAAGATTGGGTTAATAGCAGGCCTTGGCCCCAGACTATTTACTAATATGTAAAACAGTGGCCAAGTATTCAGCCACTGAGGCTGTTAATTCCGGAAGTTTGTCCTCAAGAAGACGCTTTGTTATACTCTCCGGGGAACCAGAGAAATTAGAAATATAAGGGGTTAGAAGGTGAAGGCGAAGCTTGTGGTGGGAGGGGCAGGAGAGAAGGATATGAGAGGTTGAGTCAGGTTCCAGTAAACATAGTTTACAGAGTCTCTTCTCAAATGGAACGTTGTAGTATCTTCCTGAAAGAACTGCTGAGGGAAGGATGTTCAATCTAGCGAGCATAAAAGCACGACACAGGCAAGGATTAATGAGATGTTTCACATAATTTGCTCCTAATCCTGGGGTTGGCATCAAACCATAAAAGTGAGGAGAACAAGTTGGATTGAGCCCTGATGAAATGGTTTGACACTCTATATCCCAGATTCTTTGATAGATGATTTTGAGGATTTGGGATTCTTTGCAGTTGATTAGGGAGTCTAGGTTGATACCAATGCAATGAATTTTGGACTGGATAAATTGATACCATTTTGAGACATAAGGGTCTCTTAATAGTTCATATACAAGGGAGTTGGAGTCAGGGTGAAAATGAATATGTAGCCAAAACTTAATAGTGACTGTCCAAGCAAAAGTTGATTGCAAATGGAGTCCCAGTTCGTTAGCAATGGTATAAAGATTGATCATATTTGGAACACCTAAGATGCGACGAAAGAAGGTGGCAGCAGTCCGGTCGATTTCAGAGTCGACAGCTGAAATCCAGATCGGGATCCCATATAAAAGCTGGTTTATAATTTTTGCCTGAAAGATCTGGAGGGCAGCAGGAACATATTGTTTTCCGGTGTGGAAATGGAACCGAGAGATAGCAGATAGTTGGTTATTTATAGCTGATATAGCAGCCCTCCGATGATGAAACCAGGAGAGTTGATGGTGGAACAGGAGGCCCAAGTATCTGAAGGATCTCACTTGCTCAACAGGTTTTCCATCGACTTTCCAGGAAAGAAGTTTCCATGATTTGGAGAATATCAAGATTTTAGATTTCTCTGTGTTAACACAATCACCACCATCATCTGAACCTAGAACAGCTTTGTTACTTGAAGTACATTAGGAGTAGAAGGGCAAGTCATCTAATTAATTCTGAAATAAGCTTTCATTCTGGTGTCCCACCCTGAAAAGTGAGCATGTCCCTTGCCATTTTCTATTCCTGCTTACTTTTCACTATGACACTAGAGCAGTGGTGGAGAACCTTCAGCACTCCAGATGTTTTGGACCACAACTCCCACATTCCTTTATCATTGGCAATACAGGCTTGGAATTCTGGGAGTTGTGGTCCAAAACATCTGGAGTGCCCAAGCTGCACTGCTTCTTTATATCACTCATGGAGACAGATACAATTCCTTCCTCTAAGATTGAATCTTGAGGGGGGGGTAGGAAGGAAGATTGATTTGCCTCCTCTTGACAGAATGACTGCTTGTAGGGATAAACCTCAGATGCACTTTTTTGGTATACATTTTATGTTTAACTCCTAAAAGCACTGCTGCTTTTCACAGCCTGCTCCCCAGGTGGGCAGAAGCCTTCTCAGCAATATATCCAGTGATAGCATTCAAGGTTCAGGCTGAACCACTGTTCTTTGAGGAGATAGATAAACATATTGGTGAACTGTACCATAGCAACGAGACTTAGATGGGAGGGCTTGAAGGTGGCCATTTTTATCCCTGGCAGTTGTCTATAGTCCAGAAAGAAAATAATAAAGTGGGTAACATTCAAACGTCCCTTCATCAGCCTGTTCACTTTTTTAAAAAAATAGATTTTCGTATAAATGATTTAAAACCTCTGCTGCCCTAGTGGGGGATTTCTTACAACTATTTTTCAAGACACACATCAAACACAAGCCAAGCTAGGCTACATCTGAAATCATCACAACTTTCATTTCTGGTTCTGGGCTTTGATCCAACATTTTAAAATAGTAATGTGTGGGTTCCAACAGTTTTCTCCCAAAACAAATGCACAGCTGACTTTGAAGGAGATGCTGACATGATGGATTTGAATTTTGAGACCACAGCCTACGTTTCCAGGAAGATCGACTGCTGGCAAATGATGGATTGCACCTCACAAGGACTAGGAAGGATGTGTTTGGCCACAGGATGAAGAACTTCCCTAGGAGGGCTTTAAGCTGAATTTGAAGGAAAGGGAAACATGAGCTCCAATGTACAGATAGAGGAAGACTTATGCACAATGAGAGGAACAGACCAATCAGCATTTTTCATAATAAAATAAGTGTTAATTTTGAACCAACAGTAATGGAATAATCTGGTAAATGAAGGTTATGCATGGAAAGAGGCTTGTATACACAGAAAAATACAAATAATTGAAAATGATATTAAAAGATTAGAAATGATATTTCTAACAACAAAAGAAAGGATTATTGGAATTTTAAGCTAAAAGGAAAGAATAAGAAAGAATATGCTTAGAAAAAATATAACGGTATTTAATATATTTCAAAAGAGAATATTACGAAGATAGCAACAAACATTCTAAACTATTAGCAAAAATGACTCAAAGAAGAATAAAGGAAGCATACATAAGAAGAGCCCTGTTGGATTAGGCCAATGGCCCATCTAGTCCAGCTTCCTGTATCTCACAGTGGCCCCACCAGACGCTTCTATGAACACATGGGAAAATTAGATACCTGTCCGATGATACCACGCTCCTGTGTCTGTTTTGATGTACCATTTAAGCCTGGACATAGAATGTATCTCCATCGTGGTTTGTAACCTGTGATGGACTTTTCCTCTGGAAATATGTTCTATCCCCTTTTTAAAGGCATCTAGACCAGATACTATCACCATATCCTGTGACAAGAAGTACCACAAACTGGGTAAAAAACATACTGGGTAAAAATTCTTTTGACTGTTCTCACTCTCCCAAACCTTAATTTGTGCAGATTAACCATGGTTCTAGTATTGTGTGAGAGGGAAAAGAGCTTTCCTCTTTCTACTTTATCCTTCTCCTGCAAAAAGTTGTACAGCTTAATCATGTCCCCCATCAGGTGTTTTTTTCCTAGATTAAAAAAGCCTCAAATACTGTAGCCTTCCTCATAGAGGAGGTGTTTCAGCCCAGTAATAATTTTAGTCACTCTCTTCTGTGCCTTTCCCAGTTCCACCATATCTTTTTTGAAATCTAGCAACCAGAACTGCATGCAATACTCCAGGCGTGGCCTTCCCATTGTTTTGTACAATGGCATTATAATATTGGCTGTTTTATTTTCAATAACATGGAATTTTGCATAACATGGAATTGGCTTTCTACACTTCTGCCATACACCGTGTTGACACTCTGATTGGGCTGTTCACTAGTATGTTTTTATCTCTTTCCTGATTCATCATGGAAAGCTCAGAATTCCATTAGCTCAGGCATGCCCAAACTTCGGCCCTCCAGATGTTTTGGACCACAACTCCCACAGTCCTTTGTCATTGACATTCTAAGCTTAGAATTTTGGGAGTTGTGGTGCAAAACATCAGGAAGGCTGAAGATTGGACATGCCTGCATTAACTGATAAGTAAAGTGTTTAATTTTTTTTTGCCCCAATGTACATTACTAGAGATGGGCACGAAATGAACTTTTGGTTTGTTTCATTATTCGTTATTCATTTTGTTACGTAACAAAAGAGAAAATAAATGAAATGGAAATATCTGTTTTATTTTGGTCTGTTTCATTTGTCGGCGGTGTCTCCTACCTGGTGCTGCTCCTGGGGTCCTCCGTCTTGGCTGCAGGGTCCAGGAGCCTCCAGGGGGGGAAAGGGGAAAAACCTGTTAGGCGGCTACGTGATCAACAGTAAAAAAAAAAATACAATAAAAATACAATAAAATTTTAAAAAGATCTGGTGCACAGGCCCCAGTACCAGCCCACAAGCACCGGACCCGGCCTGCGGGCCATGGAACCGGCCCATGGGCCAGCCATAAAAAACAGCACCCCCCCCAAATCTACTACAGCTGGTAGGTGGGCCACGTGGTTGGCACAAATAAAATAAAATAAAATAAAATAAAATAAAATAAAATAAAAATAATAAATAAAAAACCCAATCTGGCGTGCGGGCCCAGTACCGGCCCGTGAGCACCAGACCAAGCCCAGAGGTCACCCAACTGGCTTGCAGGCCAGCAAAAGTTAAAAAAAAAGCCAACCGGCCTGTGCTACAGCTGGTAGGCCGACCATGTGGTTGGCAGTAAAAAATAAAAATAAAGTAAAATAAAAATAAAAATAAAAATAAAATAAAATAAAACTAATCTGGACCAGCAGGATTAATAATAATAATAATAATAATAATAATAATAATAATAATAATAATAATAATAATAATAATAATAAATAAAAATAAATAAATAAATAAATAAATAAATAAATAAACCCCACTGGTGGGGTTCAAAAAAGAAAAAGAAAAAATGAACCCAAACCAAAATGAATTACAAAACAACTCTTTTTCTAAAAATTCATTTCATAATTAACGACCTGAACTCGACCGGAAAATGAACCAAACTGAAACAAATCACCATTTTTTTTGTTTGTGCCCATCTCTATACATTACTTTACATTTTCATACATTGAAACACATGCCATTTTGCCGCCCATTCTCTGAGTTTGAATATATCCTTCTGAATCTCTTCCCAATCCCTTCTGGTCTTCACTACCTGGAAAAGTTTCATTTCATCTGCAAACTTGGTCACCTCATTGCTGATCTTGCTATGCAGGTCATTTATGGAATTGTTGAAAAGCTCTGGTTCCAGGACTAATATCTGTGGCACACCACTTTTCCCCTCTCTTCATTGTGAAAATTCATTGATACCTACTCTCTATTTCCTGGTTCTCTACCAATTCTCAATTCATAGGAAGAATACTATTATGTAAAATGAAGATTATCCCTAAATTGTACTTTCAACTTTAGATGCTACCAATGAAGATAGGAGAGAAAGAGTTAAAAAGAATGACAAGGGAGGATAAAGATATTTTGCAATGGTAATAAAAAAGCTAGAATTAACAATAGTTTAGTGTATGCAACACAAAAAAGAGGGAGGCTTAGATCTACACAATATAAAATTGTTATTACATAGGTAACCATTTGAGACATATTCTAGATATAATTGTAGAAAATGAGAATTTAATTTAGAAAGATTTACAAACTCTGGAGAAGGAGAACATGATAACAAATATATTGTTTAAGGAAAATATTAAAGAGGTTCTGAGAAATGTAGATAATTGATTGGGAGAGAGAGATGGTATGTTGGAATAAATATAGTGGGAAATTAAGTCTCTCAGTGTCACCTTTGATTCAAGTAACAGAAATATTTTCCTGAACAATTTAAATAGTAAATTAACTGACTAAGCTATTAATAAAGGTCTTATAAATTTACAGGATTGGAGGAAACAAATGCAAAATAGGGGGATTTTCCCCCCTGGTAGAATAGCTAATACCTTGAAAGACAGTAAAGAGATTCAAAAAGATCTTAATAAGCTTGAGCACTGGGCTGAAAGCAACATAGGGCGTTTATACATGACCCCTAAGCTCCGCCACAAATGGCTGCAAGGTCTGGACCTTAAAAATGTTTACCCACCAGCTCCGGACTTTGCAGACAATTAAGTGCGACCCCGCCCACTTTAGCGCGACCAAACAGCAGTTTTCTTGTACCTGCTTTTTGGATGTGACAAATATTTGATCCGGTGTAAGGATAGTGAGTGCGGGGCTCTCCTGGCTTCTGTTTGTTCTTTTTTTGCACCCCACCCCTTTAAGAGATCTGAATGCTGCCGGGAACAAAACAGAGGTAAACCGGCATTCTTTTCTTTCTTTTTTCTCCCTCCCTCAGGCAGCCAGCAACCAGGAAGTGCGGAGGGGGGTGGGGACAGAGGAAGAGTGACGAACCCCTAAGATCTCTGGTCCGAATTTAAGTGACCAGCAGATCTTAGGTGTCGTGTAAAAAGGCCCATAATGAAATTCAACAGGGATAAATGCAAAGTATTACACCTAGGGGGGAAAGAAACAAAAATGCACAAATTACAGGATGGGGGATATTTGTCTTGGTAATATAAATGGGAAGGGTCATGAAATTGTTATAAATCAAAAGCTGTAGATGACCCAACAATGTGATGTGACTCAAAAAAGGGGGGGGGCTATTTTAGAATGCATTAACAAAGTAAAGTCTCCAGATCGCATAAGGTACTAGTACCCCTCTATTCAGTGCTGGTTAGACATCATCTTTAGTACTGTGTATACCTCTGGACACCACACTTTAGGAAGGATGCCAAGAAACAGGATCAATTTCAGATCAGCCCCCCCCCATCAACAAGGATGATCAGGGGACTGGTAACCAAGCCCTATGAGGAAAGGCAGAAATAACTGGACATGTATAGCCTTGGTGGGGGGGAGAGTGAGGGGAGATATTATGGCACTTTTCAAATGCTTGAAAGGTAATCTCACAGAGGAGTGGTTGCCTCAGTGGCTCCAAGACATTTTTAAAAATTTGTGCCTCCCCCCCCCCACCCCTCAAATTGGGCATGTTAGGGGGAAATGGTGCAGGGTTTTAAAACATTTTTTAGTCACCAAAGCAAGCACTGATGGCTGTGGCTGCCATTTGTTTTGGTGGCTAAAAAAAGTTTAAAACCCAATGCTTCCCCCCAGTAGGGCACATTGGGGGGGAATGGTGTGGGGTTTAAAAACTTTTCTTTAGCCATTGTCACTTGCTTTGGTGGCTAAAAATGCCCAATTGGAGGGAAGGCACAGGTTTTTAAAATGTCTTGGAGCCACCGAGGCTGCCTCAGTGGCTCCAAGACATTTTACAAAAACATGTCTTCCCCCCAAATCAGGCATGTTGGGGGAATGGCACGGGGGTTTAATTTTTTTTAAGCCACTGAATCAAGCACTGATGGCAGTGGCCACTGCTTGTTTTGGTGGCAAAAAAAAGTTTTAAAACCCCATGCTTCCCCCCAGATGGGTACATTGGATTTTTTTTTTTTTTTAGCTATCAGAGAAAGCGGCAGCCACAGCCATCGCCACTTGCTTCGGTGGCTAAAAGAAAGTTTTTCAACCCCATGCCATTCCCTCAATGTGCCTGATTGGGGGGAAGGCATGGTTTTTTTTAACGTCTTAGAGCTACCGAGGCAGCCTCAGTGGCTCCAAGACATTTTAAATAATCTGCACCTCCCCCCCCCCAACGTGTCTGATCAGGGGGAAGGTGCAGGTTGTTTAAAGCTATTTTCCATAGGAATGCATTGCTCAATGCATTCCTATCGAAAAACAAAACAAAACAGAACATATGGAAATTTTTCATTTTGTTTCATTTCATTTTTCTGTAAAAGTCATTTCATTTTTTGTTTCATTCCAAAATGAAACAAAACATGAAAAAATAAAACAAAAAATTGGTTCATGCCCACTTCTAGTCAGAATTTGTTCATATCACTTGCCTAATTTGCATAAATAGGTTTGAGTTATTATTTTGACACAATAGAAGATATAATTTGAAATGCACAATGTATTGTGACGTATTAATCACCTAAACTACAGTCACATGCTTTATAAGCAGAAACATTACACATCCAGTTGTAATGTTCATAGCTTTCTGTAAAATATGGTCACTAAGGAAATTTCAAAATAATTCTGAATATATGAGCACATCAAGAAAAAAGGAAAAAAAGCACCAGATTAAAGGATCCATGTTCTTTAACACAGCTGTAATTATTATACAAAACTGTGTGGATAAAGCATGGAAATGCACTACATACTTCCCATGAATGTTGAAAATCTCATTTTCCTAAATTCAGGATGGTAGTGGGGAGCAATTGGAATAATTTTCTCATCTCTCCTCCTCCATGGCCCCTGTTCTGGAGTTTCTCAGATATGCAATACAGATTTGAAGAGTTCATAGAAGAGATACAGGAAATGCTCCTTTGACAACAGGTGGGAGAAATTCTGTCAGTAGAATGAGTGTTTGGTCCTAGCCAATCTTATATATTTTATGAGTTGACTGATTTCCTGGGTTTCTCCCCAAACTGGGGCTCAAGGCATCTTACAATATTAATTTTAAAGTTCCAAAGAAAATGTAGAACATGTAATATTAAAAGTAGATTTTGGCATGAATAAGAAACATGGCAAAGTTTAGATAGAAAAATAAAATATGTGACCCACATAGAAACAGCAGCTAGGATTTTACAGGATAGACACCGGAAGAAGAAAAAATGCTTATATTAGAAGAACTGATTGGGAAGATATTAAAAGTAGCAGAAATGGACATTTTGACTGAACTCCTGAAAGAAAGGACAGTTCTAAATGCAAAAGAAAGCTGGAAACCAGAGTTCCCTTGGGAAGATGGGCGGGGTATAAATCTAATAATAAATAAATAAATAAATATAGATGGATTCAAGACAGAAATTAATTAAGAAGCATAATAGCTTGTTAATTAAACAGTAAGGCCAAAGAATGTTATATAATGAAAATTTGGGGAAATATTACAGCGGTACCTCAGTTTACAAAATAAATCCATTCCTAAACTGAAGTGAGTTACCCATAGGAATGGATTGAAAACCAATTGATCTGTTCAGGAGGTCAGAAAAAAGTCATAACCCCCCACAATGCATAACACACAGTAAGAGCCATGCACAGCACATGAGCTGGCATGGAACCCCCACACACAGCTCAGTACCCTACCTTTCAAACACTTGAGAAATGCATGAAAAAAGTCCAAAAAGTAAAAAAAAAAGCTGCAGAAATGTTCAAAGTGGTTCCAAAATGAAAATGCTGCTTGAACACCTCCACCCCACAGACTTCTCCACTGGGGTGCAATGCATCCTGGGCACAGTAAAAGTGTTCATGGTTAACTTGAAAAAATGTGGGGGAAATTCAGGGTTTATTGTTTTGTGACTCAGGAAATATTGGTGGCCAATCTTTTAAATTATATTGATCTAATGTTTATTGCAATGTCATAAGTAGAGATGGGAACAAAATGAAAAATGAAATGCTGTTTCATAATTTCATTATGTAACAAAATATTTCATTACAAAATGAAACAGTAGAACATGTTTGTTACAAAATGAAACAAAATGCATTTTTTTCCTTTAGCCCGTCCTCTTATTCCCTTCCCTGTACCCCATTGGAAAGTGGGAGACAAAATGGCGTTTTGTGTTCGT
The DNA here is from genome assembly GCA_029282475.1 of Phrynocephalus forsythii. NCBI lineage: Eukaryota > Metazoa > Chordata > Lepidosauria > Squamata > Agamidae > Phrynocephalus > Phrynocephalus forsythii. The sequence goes on along the minus strand of JAPFRF010000004.1, from coordinate 61,219,581 downwards.
TATTTGGGCCCTGGCTTCATTTTGTTTCCGTTTTTGGGCTTCTTTCCTCCTGAAGCCCTCCCAGGGCAGGCGCCACTGGAGCCGGCTGACTGGCCTGGGCACTGGCTATCCTGGGAAGGGGGAAGTTCCCAGGGGGGCGCTGCCGGAGAAGCTGCTGGGAGAGCAATCCCATCTTCTTCCCTGGGTGCTTCCGCCCAAGCTGGCCAGGAGAATGTCCCGGCCACGGTGGGGAGAGTGTGCAGTTTAAGGAGAGAGTGGGCTTTTAAATCTCCTTTCCAGGCTCCACTGGCTCTGGGAAGGGGGAGCAGCAAGCAGCTGTGCTATCTTTGGTACCCTGGAAACAATTTTAAACAACACGCTCTCCCCGCCACCACACGGGGTGGATGGAAGAGCAAGCTTTACTTGTTTCCAGTCTCCCAAAGGTAGCAGCAAGCTGCTTGCTGCTACCTTAGGGACGGAGCCTGGAAAGAAGTTTAAAGCTTCCTCTTCCCTCCACCACACAGGGTGGAGGGAAGAGTGAGCAATTTAAATCTCCCCCCAGCCCTCTCTGGGGTCTCTTCTTCCCCATGCTGGATGACACCTTGCCGGGTGCACTGTCATCCAACGCGGGGAAGATCCCTTTAGAGAGACCCCCGTTCGTGCCTCTGGATGCAGAGGCTCGAACAGGGGTCTCCTCTTCCCCACTGGGCTGTCATTCATGGGGCAGAGATGGCTGGATAGGGGGCTGGGATCCGGCCTCCGTGCACAGAGGCTGGATCCCAGCCCCCTCTCGCCACCCTCTGCTTGTTGAATGACAGCCCACCGGGCTGTTATTCACCAAGTGGAGATGGCTGGACAGGGGGCTGGGATCCCACCTCCGCATGTGGAGGCCATATCCCAGCCCCCTCTCGCCACCTTCCGCTTGTTGAATCTATTCTAAACTGCTCTATTTTTCATTGTGCGAGCAGCGCGATGCCAGTAATGGAAACAAACATAACCGGATAAAATTTTCTTGGTTCTGTTCTGTTCGAGCCTGCCCCATCACAATGGTTGTTATTCGTACTGTTACTTAACTGAACGGAGAATGGAGAATGGTAATGAAAAAAATGGTTGTTTCGTGCCCATCTCTAATGGAAAGGTTTGGGGATCTGGGGGCTGAGTTATTAAACTCCAAAGGAGGTGCCACTAGGAAAAAAAAATCATTCTAATTGAATCAGGAAACCACAGTAGCTCCCCACCTGCAGGTGAGTGATTAGCAGCTTGGCTTCTGAATCCTGATTAAATTAGTATTATTTTCTCCCAGGGGCACTCCCTTTGAAATAACTCAGCCCCATGATCCCCAAACTCTCCAAATTTCAGGGTCTTACAGGGAAGAGCTTGAGGAAGCTGCTTTGCCATTTTGATGTCTCTAGGTCCCAGGGGAGCATAGCGTTTCATTTCATTTTGTTTCAGTTTGTTCCAAAACTACTTTAAATATTTGTTACTAAAGAAACAAAACAAAACTACTAATGAAACATAACAAAATGCTCTATTTCCATTTCATGCCAATCTCTACTCACAAGCTTTTAAATACTATTTTCATACTGTGGGATATAATTGAAATAGAAACATTTACAGTTGTGTTTGTAATAAAAAATAGGGGGAATATTTCAGATAGTTTTTCAGAAAAGCAATTTAAATTGCAGAAAATAGAAGGGAGGTGACTACTTCCCCTTCCTCCCCAACAGTAGGAGACATCATCCTGTTTTCTTCCCCTCAGTAATGCAACATCCATTATTTTATTCATTTTGAAACACATAATTGTAAGGTAATGTGAGGTGTGTGAACATCAAAATGGTGACCAATAGGTCTCTGCCTAGGGCAATGTTTACAAAAATGCTCTAATAATGTTTTAAACATGCTACATGGAAGATCAGAAAAATTTACTATGATGTGTGTTCTTACTCCATTTCTGTACTTCTATTCCCATTTGGTATAAATGTTGTTAACATGCAAACAAGCAGAATTGACATGAGTTCATAAAAAAGGAGTCAAATACTTTTCCTTGGTACCCATGAGGTATAATCAAAGCAAGAATGCAGTTCCTTCATAACTTCCTATGTTAGCCCTCAGTATGGAGAAGCTAACAGGAGCAATTTCAGAGATATTCATCATTATCCTAAAATGGTGCATTTACAAGTTGTTCCAAGTGCAATTCTGATTTTGATTTTAATTAGCTAAAAGAGTGATCCCAGCAGTATCTATTATGCTTGAGAAAAGATAATTTTCATGCTGTTGAATGTATAGGGTGTGTTCTAATGTGCTATTACACTTCAATGAGCTGTCCCTGCAGGACAACACAGCAGCAGCATTTAAAGGAAAGAACAAGGAATGAGAATAAGTAGTTTACCAGCTCCTTATTCCAATTGTTTCATTTCAGTAAGAAATGTAGTTTCCTCACCACAGGATGTCATACTTAACTACAAGGAAAATATAAAGCTAGCCCCTTACTGCCAGCTCCTCTAGCATTTGACATTTGCAGTGCAGATTAAGTATTTGGCATTCATGTTACATTACTATTCTCTGTTTAGCTTTTTTTTCTTTAAAAATATTCTTTTTGTATTGTCAGCAAAAACAACCATATGTATTCAACACGAGGCATTTTGAAAACTAAAATGTTACTTGCATCAGATACATTTCTGTAATCATTTCTGCTTTCTGCTCTCTATCATTATACAGCTGTGGGAGTGCAATTTTCATGTTCTACATTATAAAATATGAATGTTCTATTCTGTGTAGAACGCATACAATTTGTCCTATCAATATGTAATTTAGCATGGATAATCTCCTTGGTCAAATGGACTCTCTTTCAAAATGGAGGCCACAGATTAAGAATGGCTTCCATAGCAGAAATCGTTATTTCTGCTGACATGTTGTTACTGTTTTTAATTAGATGTGAAACTGTAACAGTTATTCCACATAACAATAGCATAGTGCCTTGCATTATACTCCAGACATGCCATTCCTAAATCAGGAACTAGCTATAATTAATGTATGTTCAAATAATTCCCATTTGACATTGATTTCCTGAAGCATTAACTTCTGTTTTATTCTTAAAGGTCCAGCCCATTTTACTTCCTGTTCAGTGCTGCTAGGGCATTGGTGATAAATAACTTCTCATTTACTTTACTAGTTAACTTTGGCTCCTCATTTTTTTTTAAGATTATGGACTTATTAACTTTACAATGACATAGCACTGTTCTTAATGCAAGCTAGTAGTTATAGTATACAAGACATGAAGAGCAGAACTTCCAAATGGATAATTTATGGAGTGCGCATTTTAAGATGGATGGTCTTTAATGAAAAGGTATTCGATATTCTTCTCTTGACCTACTTTTGCTTTTCCCCTCCTTATTGACTGTAGGAGTTTGTATACCATTTTTTCTTCTTTGTCTTACAAGATTATTTAAAACATGCAACACTATGATATTCACAACAAATATGATCCTGTCCAACAACAACCCTGTACATGTGGTTTGTAAAGTACACAGAGAAAGGCGAAAATGTGTGCAGTGCTATTGCAGTTGGTTGTTCTTATCTTTAATGCATTAATCCTCCATTACACTGACACATCTAGTTCCACTGTCTGTCTTGTGTTACAAAATTGCTAATTGCTGGGGAAATGCATAGAAGGGAAAAGAAACTTGCTTGGCAGAAATATAGCAATTATAATCTAGCACATTTCAAGTGTTAGTATCTTCTAAACCAATTTTTCCAATCCTGTCTTCCTTTGTTATGTTTCCCAGACAAGAAAATTGCTTCTTGGTAAGAGGATGGTGAGTTCTATCTTATGCCCCCCCCCCCGCCTCTATACCTTTCACTGTCCAAAATCATGAAAGAACTCATGAGAGAGACACAATGTTCCAGAAATTATGCAGTTCATTGTAGTATCCCATCTTCTTCTCCACCAACAAATGTTAAAAAACAACAACCCTCAAAACCTGTCATTGGACAAGCCACTGATAACTTCTTAAAATATATTCCAAAGGTCATATGCTTTTATATATCAATAAAACTTGCTAAGAAACATCCTGATTGCCAAGGTCATAGGCTGAGAGTTTGATGCATGATGGCCATAAATCAATTCCACTACGTGATTGGCTGATGGGCAGCTACTTGGATTCTTTTAGGTCAGCTGTTTGTTTTTGCAGCTGAGGGTCACCTCTTGCTTGACTTATCTAGAGCTGAGTTCATAAGGATTTGGCTGGCTGGCTACAGATATTCTTTCCACCACAAACCAAAGAAGTACTCATCATCCTTTATAAAATGTAAAGATGCATAGAAACTAAGAAGCTAAAACATATCATTACAATTACCACTTTTTCCTTTTTTGAAAGTAGCTTTCAATAACCAGATGGTTTGCTTGTTAAAATAGTTTTTTTCCTGCACTTACTTTACCTGCACAGAGGACCCTTTTTGGAAAATGCACAGCGGGCCTTAAAAACTTTAATACCATTTCTTCTTCTCACTATTTATAAGAGGCTTTTGCGACAATCATTTTATTGCCCAAGGAATGCAGACCAGATCTAAGAAAATACAGAAGAGCTGCAAAGGAAATAGTGGGCTGTGCAGGATGGACACATTGTGAGATGCTTTTTCTTGCCAGCAGTGAAAGCAGGCAGCCAATTTCAGTGTATGGCAGGGAACAGGCTTGTGGTCACTGAATTACAGTTCATGATGCACAATATACAACAATAACAACAGTAACAACATATAACAACAATATACAACAATAACAACAAGGATATACAACAATAACAACAAGGAGCTTTGTTGTTTGGGAATTATTTAAATACTTCAGAAAATATCAAAGTAGATTTACACAGAAGGTACTACTTTTCTTCGATAATGCATGTTACTCATAATGCATGAGTTTCATTAACTTGGGCTTATGTGATTCAAACTTCAGGTTTATACTTGTTGCCTTAATTCAGTGCAATCCTGGAAATGCACCAACATGTACCTAATTACCCACATTTTTAATGGGCATAGTATTTGGTGGCTTGTTTTCAACCTTGCATTTTAGTTTAGGGCCCTCTAGGGAAAGAGAAATATTGATGAAAGTGCTGTACTCTGTCTTGAGGTGGGGTGACTGCAAGCTGAGCACATTTTCTCTCCCCTAAAAACCATCAAAACAACTCCTTTGGATCAATACTGATGCCGAGTAATGAAGTCCAGATTTCAAGGTTGTAGTTTTATTTTTATTTATTTTCTGTGTATTATATATAGCCTTCAAATGTGTGTTCTTGTTTTTTACAATTATTTTTTCTTGTTTATCTCATTTCTACTTTAAGTCAAATGAGTTATGGCAGATGAACAGGGAAGTCTGAGAGGATGTTCATGCCGAAAGGGCCTTCCGTCTTTTTGTCTGCTTCTGACAGCTATGGGTCACTTTTTTTCCCCAATAGGCCAGGCGTGGTGCTTAACAGAAGTCAAAAGAGACTGTGCCAAGGCTGTCACTTCTGAAAAGAATGATGTGCCAGAGGATAGTCAAGGCAGTGGCATGAAAAAAAAATGAAAAATCCATATGATTAACGAAAAAGATGACAACAGTCACCAAAACAAATGCGGTCCACTTTTGTTCGAAGCGCCAAAGGGTAGCGTGAGAAGATGTGAGATATTGAAACCACAACAGTCATCAGTGCCAGCGGTGTCATTACTGTGAAATCAGATGAGCTCAAATCCAGGGAAAGCAGCACCATGGATGTTCTCCTTCTCTGCAGCAGTCCTGGGAAGATCTGAGATCTCTGTGGTAGCCAAGGATAAAAATGTTACTTCGATTCTGTATAATGAAAAAGGTTACACACACACACACACACACACACACACACACAGAGGGGGGAACCTTAGCAATGTATCCGGAGGAGATTTGTTTCTTTGCCAGCTGAAGGAAAGGAAATGAATACTGAATCAAAACAGCTCTTTAATCTTCCCAAGACGATGCAGGTTAAGCCTACAGAAGCATAAGAAAAATAACCACACATCCATTATAGAGTAATTTGTCTCCAACAATGATAGAAACAAAGTAGAGTCAAGATACTGTTTGATTTAAAGGTCAGGCTTAGTATAGAGCCAAAAAAAAGAGATATCAGGTATCAAATGAAACTGCTGGGGTGAATTTTGAGTGCAGCTAGTTATAGCAGATGAGTTGCATATTAATGTATTTAGTGGCTGTTTTTCTTTGAAAAAAGATATGCAACAGGGGTTTGAATTGTGGCGGAATCCTTCCGCCAACCTCCAAATAAGAACAGCTAAAAACAGTCTAGAAGAAGCAGAATTAGCCTTTTTGTTTTCTTTTAGATGTCACAGATGTTAATTTGTAATCTTCCCCATCTGGGTAGAATCCAACCCCCTACAGAAAGCCCACATGTGGGAAAAGCTGTGGGTGGCTTGCTTCTTGGAAGCCCCCTCCGTCTCAGCTCTGAGGATTATTCCAAACACAGATGGGCATTCAGGAAATCAAAAGCAATTTGGGCCCCAAGTGAGGTGGTATTTGAGACATCTGTCTGTGGGTTTTTCCTGCATCCTGAAGCCTTCCTGTACATCAATTGTTTGTCTGGGCCTAATATTTTTTTTTTTTGGGGGGGGCAGAAAATCTGTGTGGAGGAAGCATGCAGTGGCGAACTGACATGAGCTGAGGACACTCTGTCACTTAGCACATTCTCAGTACACATGAACCCTTCTCAATTCCTAGTGTTTTGCTACCCAATATTGTTTCCCCATGCCTTCACACACTGACAGTAGTAAGGGAAAAACGGATGTGATATCAGATGCCAACTCATAACAAATTGTTGCTATATATATGTGATATGAGGAGGGAGCATGGGGTACCAAACGTCCAACAGCACTTGATCATGGGGTTGCTTGTCAGCCCAGTAAGGTTGTTTCTCACCAGAGCAGTTCAGAGTGGACTAACACTTCCCTCTCATCTCCAGTCATAAACAACTGATGTTTCCTACACTTAGATGTAAAAATGGATGTAAAAATGGCAAAATAATGATTGATTATGACTTCTGCCTTATAATTAAAATCAGGCCAAATCTCCTATCTGTTGCTTATATCAACATATGTAACCATTTCATAATTCTTAAAAATGCACTGCATAATTTAATGTACTCCCCATTACTTTTGTGGAATAAAGCTTTAATCCTGCTCTGTAGTTTCACATCATGGCAAGGAATTTTTCTATAAAGTGGAAACTAGTGGTGTATCATCTGAAACTTCATATCCCAAACTTAAGGAACAGTAAGCCAAATGAAGGTAATGACAAGTCTCTTTAAGGGACTTAAATAGCGAGGAAAGAGAATTTCATTTGTTCCTCACCCAGCCAAATACACAATTCCAAGACTGATACAGAAATTTTTAAAAATGGCTATTCCATGGGTTATTATATAAGCTCCTCTGAATTCTGTGATTCAACCCATTGCTCAAAAATGTGCAGGATAAAAAGATTATATGAGGAAAAATCATATGAAAATGTATGTATTTCAAAAATCTGCACTGATGGTAAGGAAAACTGGCACACAGAAACATATACAGTAGCACTCCTATATCCACTAATTCACCATCCACAGAATTTGACAATCAGCTGTTGGTTGGGGGTGGTGAAGTGCCGGAGGCAAAAGCTGCATTGCACGGCCCAGCCCTTTGCAATCCCCCCCCCCACATACTATGCAGCACAAAGGGCTGAGGCACACAGCGGCACTCCCAATGAGTGCATACTGTTGTTGCATGGAGGTTCTTGGGAAGGGGGGACTCACTCTCTTCCTCACAGTAATCTATAATAAAAATAATAATAATTACCATGGAACTGCAGAAAGGGAAGGGGTCCTATATCCATAGGGTCCCTTCCAGCTCTGCAGTTCAAAAGTTATTATTCCATCGAATCTTGTATCTCCCAAGGAGCCAGAGTTTTGAATAGAACTTCCAACTAGAGATGGGCACCACTTAGCGGTATTCACGTTTCCGTTTCCGTTACTCTTTTCCGTTACTCTACGGAAACGGTAACGGGAATTACTCTGCCAGACTTCGAGCTCGAACTGACGAACGAACAATTTTGGTCTGATTTGTCGTGCTTGTTGTTTGCATCACGCAATCGCGCGATGCCACGCGGCACAGAAAAAAGTTTTTAAATGTTAAAAAAACCTGGTTCCCGGCCAAAAAGCAGGCGGAAAAATGCCTGCCGTGCCTCAGGGCACCTACCAGAGGTGTTTCTTGAGGTCCTACCAGAGGTGTTTCTGGAGGTCCCAGGCCTCCCCCCCCATCCCCCGTCCTGGGCTGCTCTGGTGGGACTCGCCACAGGCTTGCAGGCAGCCAGCAAAAAGCCCAGTCTCGCCGGCTGCCGGCCGCCGCAATTAAAGCGCAAGCAAGCGGCACGGACGGCACAGGAAAAAACTTTTAAACTCTCCCCCCACCCATTCCCGGGCCAAAAAAGCAGGCGGAAAAATGCCTGCTTGACTAAGGGCGCAGGGCACCTACCGGAGGGGTGGTTTCTGGAGGGGGGGTCCCGCCTCCCCCCCATCCTGGGCAGCCGGACTCGAGTCACCATGCCATGCGGTGCGGGCGGGGGATCCAAAATGGGGTGGCGAACGCAATATTGTTTTTGAAATCGTGGTCCAAAAACACACAAGCACAACAGAAACACGTGAAAATTTATAAACTGCCAGATTTTTCACAGTAGCAGTGGTTTTTTTCTTGCAACAAAATGTCTCTCCTCTCCTCCTCTGTCCTCCATTGATTTTATTTTATTTTATTTTATTTTATTTTACACCTGCGCAATGATGGGCTGGCCGAGTGGCCAGCCATGTGGGAGTGGACGACCATGCAAATTTTTGGAGCCATCCTAACAATCGCATGGCCACTTGGCCATGGAGACTTCTGGGATGTGCCAAAAAGCCCCCTAAAACCTGCCCTATCCCCTAACCCTAACCCTAATCCTTGACTCCTTACTTACCCATACATCACAGACTGTCTTTTTAGTGGGTCAGAGAGGCACCCAGAGGTGCAACCCACCAGCCCACCATAACCTTACCTGTCACTAGCCTAACCCTAGCCCTTGCACTAACCCACCTTAACCCTAAGCCAGATGTACTTGCATTGCACTACACGCAAGTACAATTCCCTTCTTTGTGAGACATGGTGGTGCGAGAGCCTTAGGCATCACCCTATGGCTCTGGGTTCACTGCCATCACTAGTCTCACTGTCTGCAACTGGTATGCATATCCATATGGCTATGCATGCATTTTGCAGCAGCAGGTGAGGAGGGGAGACCCCCATGTTGAGGGGTCTCTTGGAGCCTGCTTCCCCTTCCTAGTGGGTGAGGATAGGAGGCACCCACGGGTGCCTCCAGGAGCCCGCTTTCCCTTTATAGCGGGCCAGAGGAGGCACCCACCCCACAGAGGTGCCTCCAGGAGCCCGCTCCCCCCCAAAAAAACCAGTACTAACGAAAACAAAAAACAAAAAAACGAACTGACTAATTTTTGCGAATTTTCACGAAAAATGGAAATGACCCGAAACGGATCCGGCCCAACTAACGACAACTCGAAAAAAATTTTTTTCAAGTCATGCCCATCTCTACTTCCAACCTCTGACTCTGCAGCCAGAGACCTAAGCCACTGAGCAATCCAGCAATGCAGCAGCAGTCTTCATTCTGCTAGCAGACAGACACAGTTGCCCTCCGTCTCTGCTTTATGTATTCCTGCTGTTGCTGTCTGAATTCTTGTTGTGGCTGCTGATAACTCAGGACAAAACAGGTGAATTAACTCTTGTACATGCACTAAGACAAATAGTTTATACAACACAGTCTCATTGCCTTATCAACAATTTGTTCAGATTTTGTAAAAAAATATTGCATTTGCTATAGTTTGTTTTTATTAAACACTGTATGTCAAATGCACTTACTATCATTTCAGTGTGTATTTCGAAGTGAGGGAAAAAATTATCCTGATCTTTTGACCGAGATCTGGAACAAAAGATCAGAACAGGAGAAAATCCATCACAGGCAGTAAATAAAGTGTATTATTGAATTGTCTCCTTGGGTTGGTGACCTCAGACTTGGGACACTGCAAACATATATTTCTTGCTATTTCTAAGTACAGGAGAAAAAAATCAAATAATTTTGAAGAAGTATATTTTCACAGCTACCAAAATGCTAGCACTGAATACCAGAATCACAAAGATGCTGTTTATATTCAATTTATACAAGAATCAGCAGGCATTTTCTGTGGAAGTTGACACTCATAACCCTTGCTGGAGAATTCTTTCATTGTGCTACTTATGTAGAAAGTACAGAAATATGAAATACACAATTGATAGTTTCATGGTGCTAGGTATGGTTATTGGTTTCAAGAGAATAAGGGTGTAATATAAAAACAATCTTTTTGTTTTTATATCAGAAGAAACCACAGAATCTAACTCTCCAAATATCAAGAGAGACTTATCCACCTTTCTCAGCTGAAAATTATTTTTGTGTAAACGTTCTGCTTTGGTTTTATGTTCAATAAAGCCTAAGACAAAATCTTGGGATTAAGCCCCTCTCCTGACATATACACTGCAGAGAAATGGAGTTTCTTTTACTTTGTCTCCCAGAATCCTACATCTAGTCTCCAAAAAATTAAAAGTCATCCTGTAGTAAACCATCCCAGCAAAAAGTGTTTTCTGTTCTTAGACAGCACATACAAAATCAACCACTCCAGGCTAACAGTACCATAGATCATATTGATTAGAGCTGTCTTTTGTTTTAACAAGATATTTACCATGCAGTCAGGCAGATAGTATCTTTATTTTCTTGTGATTCTGATGTACCTAATGCAAAAAGGAATCCTATACTTGTCTATCAAGGTCAATGGAACCAATGTATCTGAGTATAGTATACATAGGCCTCAGAGTAGGGATGTAAATTGGCCCTATGACCCAGTCTGTCCCCAGATAAGGTCTCTGCCCTCCCACATTCCATTCTGGAGACCTTCCAGTCTGAACCTTACCATATATGGTATGTGTGCATTTTCAGATCTTTGTGGGGTGGGAAAATAGGGAAACATAAATCAGCTGGGGAGCTTAGAGGGCACCATCAAAATTGTTCCTAGCACTATTATTTGCTCAACTCCAACCTAGATAATGGATTATCATGAAAATCAGGAGATAGCTGATGTGAACTTTGGCAGTGATACAATAGGAAAAGTTTTTTTTTTTAAAAAAAAGATTGGAGGTGAGGAGATGGACCATTGTGGCCTAAACTGAAGTTCTGATTAAACCACTCAAAACTCATACAAAGACAAACAGACACACAGGGACAGTCCCAGTGGTACAATTAACTTAATTATATATGATACAAGTCACAGAGGAAAGTATCTTGTACAAATCGCAAATTCATATTTATAATAATGGCTCTATATGATGACCACTAAAATCTGCTTCTTACTTCAAGATAAACCACTTCAAAAATTGTGCCCCCATGAGCAGCCGGCTTTAAAAAATAATGTGGCCATGCCCCCTTTAGCGAGTTTTCCAAGTACCAGGCCCAGAGGTCAAAAAATTTGCCTCAGTTCAGATACAGCTTTATGGCAGAAGCAAATGTCAGTGGGGACTCAAAAATACGCTTACTTTTTTAGTAGTCTGGCTCTGCAGCAGCAGCAGCAGCAGCAGCAGCAGCAGCAGCAAAAGGGACAAGGAGGCTGTGTGTGTGTGTGTGTGTGTGTGTGCATGCGCACTTGCAGGTGCTTAGAGAAAGAGAGAGAGATAGAAAGAGAGAGAGAGAGAGACAGAGAGAGAAGCTGAAGGCAGATATGAGAAAAACACCCCACCAGCAGTTCCTCTTTTTTCTGTTGAGCGCGCGCGCGCGCGCGCACGCACGCACGCACACACACACACACACACACACACACACACACACACAAGGGAGTGAGGAGAGAGCTTGACACCCTACAAACTACCATCAGAATTAGCTCATTGTTCAGTATAACCTGCACAGGCAAACAAAACCTGAGAAAGAGAGATGGAGATTTCCTCCGATACCCTCCCTGGTTCTTTTATCTCCCCCCTCCCCTCTCCCCACACCCCCTTCCCAGCCACTTTCATGAGGACACAGACACCACCTTTTTTAAAATATGTGACAGTTGCTACAGCGAAACTGCCTTTTATTTTAAGCTGTTTCTTCCGGCCGTGGATAGATCCCTAAGATACATGCATTGTACCAAGGTAAACATTTGAACAAATGATATTTATCTGAGAGAAATCTTAGAAGTAATAACAACAACAGAGATAAAGATAATAATTAAATAATATAGTTGGAAGGGACTATAAGGAACTCCAAATATCTTTTTAAAAGTATCTTTAGACAAAATTCACTGAGGGAAAATGTTTGCCAAGATGCTTCTCTAAATAATTATAGTCTGTCTGCATGTTCTTCCATCTCTCTGTCCATCTGTCAATCTGTCCATCTGTCCCTTTCAGTGAAACTTTCACAATTTTGTATACAATACAACAGGCAATAATATTCGCACATACAAGGAGTATGTGCCCAATCAAAATTACACAGGTGCTAAAGTACAGAGCAAGACATGGAATGGAAAAAAACAAAATAACATGATGTGTCCATTTAAAAGATATATGGCCATCAACCATGAAACTCTGGACCACCTGGGGATAGTCATCCTCGTCCTAAGTGTGCAAAACATACCCTGTTGGGAATCGTAACCTGCATCACTACACCAATAAATTAATGTATATGTTAATATGCCTGGTGTGGGCTTTGTTCTTGCCTGTCAGCAAATTATGCAGAAACCTTCTCCTCTGATCAACCAGGAAATCTGACAAGAATTGGCTCCAGATAGGATGCATGGATATATCTCTATCCAGCACAATAAAGGAGCATATGCATCAGGGACTCAAGAGCCCCAGAATTACAAGGGCAGAGCTGTGTTTCCAATGGTTGTGAGCTAAATCTGCCATATAGGACATTAGATGGAAGTAAGTACATTACAACTTGCTAGGATGAAGGCACACCCTACAAAATTCAAATAACTGGCCAGCTTATCAATATATAGAGGGAGTTGTAGATTTAAGGGTGAACATACCTTGTGGGCTGCTGCAAAGAGGTCTTGCCTTTTGGTGTCCAGTAGCCTGACTTTTAACAGTCTATATGTCTTTGCAAAGGATAGGGCACCCAAATGATCAGGTGAGATACCCATAGTTTGAATCTTTTGAGAGAATAATTTAAGAACAGGAGAATAAAAGGGACCGGATAGGATGCCTGCTATAAGAGGTCTTTATTAGACACAAAACATATTCTCAGCCGGTACCTCTATTGTCTCAACTCTGCTTGTATACTCAGTCTAGTTAATCTGGCCTCCAGACACAGAGCTGCATATGGCACACAATGGGGCATAGCAAAGATTTTATAAAGAAAAGAGGCCTGGAGTGTTTCCACCAAAGAGTTGAAAGCATCCAGCCAGATTGGCATCCCATGCATCATTTGGGATATAGCCTTGGCTTTAAAGACCTGCAAGGTGGTGGGAATGTGTGCATTGCCACAAATATGAAAAAAACAAAGAATAGCTTGAGTGGTCAGCTTTACTGAATTGGAGATAATATGACGATGTCTAGCCCATGAATTATGATAATGAAAGTTAAGTTCTAAGTACTTTAATTCTTTAACCTGTTGGATTGCTCTCTTATGAAATATCCAAGGTAGAGGTTTCCATATCTTACTGAATACCACAATTTTAGATTTGCTGTAATTAAGGGTTATTTTATTGCAGGAGAGATAATTGATGCATTTTGCAATTAACCATCTTAGACCTATCTTAGTGCATGAAAGTAACACCATGTCATCTGCATTGTTGGTGTTAAAGAAAAATAGGAACTGCCAAGTGGCCCAATCTGGGGCCATGACTATTCACTTCTGACAGGAGAGGGGCAAGATCATTGATATACAGGTCAAATAAAGTGGGGGCAAGAACACAACCCTGCTTGACTCCCTTGTCAATGGGGACCTCATTGGAGTGGTTGTCATGGCAGGATAGTCAAATACAACAGGTGTTACCCATATACAGTCTCTGATTTAGTTGAAGCAATCTCCTAGGTAGGCCAGCATCTCTTAGCTCTATCCACAAAATCCATTCTCAGTCCTATCTATCCATTCTCAGTCCTCTGAGCCAAAAGCAGCTTTTAAATCTTAAAAAAAAGCAGCATACAGGTAGATCTTAATGTGTGCTGACTGCTTGGCTATGAGATGTGACAGTGCCAGGCAGTGGTGTGTTGTAGACCTATCCACTCAAAAACCTACTTGCTTGGTCCCTAATATGTTGTTGTCATTTATCCCGGAAGTAAGTCGATTCAGGAGGTGATTAGCATAGACCAGTGGTGGTGAACCTTCAGCACTCCAGTTGTTTTGGACCGCAACTCCTACAGTCCATTGGCAATATAAGCTTGGAATTCTGGGAAATGTGGACCAAAACATCTGGAACACCGAAGATTTGCCATCACTGGCATACACCTTGCCCACTACCGAAAGCAGGCTAATTGGTTTGTAGTTATCTGTTCCTGGCACCCTTTCTGAAGAATTATGGACTGATGCCAGGTCTTGGGGGAATCATCAGTGACCTATCCACAATTGTGAAAAGTTCTGCCAAAATGGGTGTCCATCAATCAGCATTTGCTTTAAATAAATCAGAGGGCAGCAGATTGGTACCAGGTGTCTTCCCAGATTTCAATTTGCCTAGTAACTGCTTAATCTCTGCAGTGGAAACAGTGGGCCAATCAGGTGATCCTCAGAGGTTGTTCTCATTAAATGGAGGACAGATCTAACCATAATTAAAGAACAGTGACAAAAATTGCTGTTCCCAAGTAGAGGAGGGGATTATGGGCATTGGGTAGGTTTTTGACCAAAAGAACCCCAATTTCACTTCCCAAAATCATTTGGGAACTTTTAAGTAGCTTTGATTAGCCTATCCCAGCAAGCTGCTGAATGGTGTTGGTAGCTTAAGTTAGTGCACAATATCCTATTTATCATCAATGTCCCTCACTGCTCATTTCCATGCTACATGCATGCCAAGCTAAACTGGGGAAATTAAAGCTAAGTGAGAAACCAGGAAAAGGCGTCGGGGGGGGGGGGATAGTGTGATGGTTTCCAGTCAGTTTCACATTTCTTATAATGGCCTTAGAAACCTCAACATGTTGCCATTGAAACTTGAATGTTTCTGGATTGCAGTGCATTTTTGCTGTTTGAGCACATTTTAGTCAATGTGAAAATGAGGGCAAGTGTACACGAGTGCCTTATGAAGGTTGTAAAAAAGAAGAAAAGAAAAGGCACATATTTTTCCAGAGGAAAAATAAATGTTGTACAGGGGAAAGAAAAATAAATCCACATAACCCTAGGTAGACCTGGCAGAGACTGGAAATGGCCGTTGAATTCTAAAAGAAGCAGTGAAAATAGCACTGACAAATACCAACATTCTCAGCTATGAACATAGCCTTGGGGGAATGGTAAACTGTAGCATTTGCTAATATTGGAAGAAAGGATTGGTGAATTTGTTTCCCTTAATATGCATGTCATGGCCATCTACAGACCTCTGAAAAAAGGTTTGTGTGTGCTGTGTGCATAATTTACTTAGGATACCCATATCACAAAACCAGGATCCACATGGCTCTTCTGGGTAAAATGACTACTAGAGAACCATTTGTCAATGGAGAAATGCTTATTTGTATGGCTAATATGTGTAACGAGTTGCCCTACTGCCTGGAGAATTCTGGATATTGTAGTCCTCGAAAGGAAACCTTTTCAAAGGTTGGGTATAGTGGACATATGTTACACCAAATATGTTCTTTTAAAGAGCACAAAACACTTTGTCAAGGGCAGCCTACTTGTCGGCCAGAGTGGCTATATGGCCAGATGGGCAGGGTATAAATATAATAAATAAATGGATAAATAAATGCTTCAGGGGGGAAGGTGAAGAGAGAATCATGATAGAGAACAGAAAAAAAAACTAAGGGGGCTAAGTAAGAAGATAAGAAAGAAGATTAAGAGCTTCCCTTGGAGAACTTCTGCGTAAGTGTTTTGCTGATTCTGCACATCTTAATACATGCTTTTTTAAAAAAAAAAACACCTGTATTAGCATAGATTTTCTAACTGCACATATTTCCAGATTCAAAAAAGTGTGTTGATACACATTTTTGAATGTGTGCTTTTTTCCAGAATACACATGCTTTTGCAGAAACATTTCATTCCCAAAAACATATGGGTGAAAAAGTGAGACTAGCCATGGGAATGAGGATTCTTAGAGTGGCACTGAG
Source organism: Phrynocephalus forsythii (assembly GCA_029282475.1). Lineage (NCBI taxonomy): Eukaryota > Metazoa > Chordata > Lepidosauria > Squamata > Agamidae > Phrynocephalus > Phrynocephalus forsythii. The sequence goes on along the minus strand of JAPFRF010000004.1, from coordinate 61,203,273 downwards.
GGGAGGCTGTCATGGACCAGGAAAAAAATAAGCACAGCACACATACAGGCTCCTTTGTTCTCAGCCAGTGAGCCATTGCACCAGCTACGGATAGGTGAAGATCTGTGGCTAAATTTTAGAGAGGTCTCACAATTAAAAAATGAGCTCTGTCTTCCCTCTTTGAGATCTAATGAAGCACAGCAATTTCCTTAGATTTCACCTGGTGCCCTAAGATCTGCCAGCCATAATTAATCTACATTATGATTAATAAGAGCAATATCTCTATTAAACAATTTAGAATGCATTTCTCTTTTCTCATGGGATTTAGCATGTAGGCTTGGTTCTTCTAACCTTTAAAGATTCCTGTCATACATTTGGTATCCAAAATCTATTTGTGGAACATTTGCCAGGAATTATTTTCACATAGTAAGTGGAACAATTTGGCTACAGCTGATTTTAAGGACAGCAGGACATAAGAGGTCAAGGGAAAGAAAGCAGAGGAGGGAACGCGGCATAAAATAAAAATAATAAACTCAATACCATTTAACAGTTAAGATGGGAGGGCAAATGCTCCCAAAGCAATATCACATAATTTACAACACTCTGCTTTTAATGAGGCAGCCCAGAGGCTGAAAATAGATGGTCTGGCATTTGTTCTAAATAATGGATGAAACACATAGGTAATATAATATGATTTGTGTTGGAGAATATAAAATATCATAGATTTTCCTTCTAGAAAACATAGTTTCTTAGATAATCCTTCATGTCAGGAAAATGCAAATAGCACATTGAAATTCAGCTTTCATCCTGAAACAAAGTATCAAGCTTAATTGTGTTAATGGTCCATTTATTTATTTATTTCCACAGAGCACCTTAGGTTTTCAGTTTCTGTGCCCCCCAAAGTAACTGCTTAGTTAGGGATAGAGTATATGGTCAGCCTTAGTTAGTACTTGGATGGGAGACCACCAGGGAATACTGTAGGCACCTAGAGTAGGAACTGGCAAGCCACTCCAGTATTCCTGCCAAGAAAACTCCATGAATGTGGAGTCACAAAGAGTCGGTCATGACTGTAATGACACAACACACACACACATATTGTATCTATTTTTCTCATGAAGGAATGAAGGCCTTTATTATACCTGATTATGAATAAGAAAAAATTATGTTTCTAATATACTGTTCTCCCATTACCCCTTCCTTTGTAGACTCTGCAGCCATGTTGTACAGCCATTTCTGTTACTGTCCCAGGGCATGTCTGGGATTAGATGCAGTTTTTTCCCCTGGTGCAGTTGTTACAAAGAGCACCCAGCAATAGGGACTTTACTGATACGTTATCAGGGTACTAATTATTGTAGCCAGTACCTATTTGTCCATGAATGGTTCCAGCTGGTAAGTTAATCAAAGATTAGCTTACCAGCTGGAAGATTAACTCCCAAGCATTTTGAGCCACTGCTATTACCTGAACTTCAAACAATAATGATAGTTCAGGGAGTTACCCCTGACTGTGTACCTGCTCCTTCAGGTGGAGTGCAACCTCTTTCAGAAAAGATCATCTACAGAATTTTCAGAAGTACAAGCTTGACAAGATTGAGTGTTAGAGCCTCTATATTGTTGGAATACAGCTCAGTTTACTGGCCTTCTGGCAGCCCATTTCAGTTGATTCAGCATATGCTGAGTCTACTGAAAAGAAGTAAAGTTGGATGTCATTAGGATACTGATAGGACCCAATACTCAGTTCTTTAATAACCTCTCCCAGTGATTTCATATAAGTATTGAACAGTATGTGGTGTGTGTGTGGGGGGCAGAACCCATGTGGTATCCCACAGTTAATTGCCATGCCCCAAACAGAAATCTCCAATGACATTTTCTGGACCTGACCCACAGGTAGAAACAGAATCATTGCAACACAATGTCTCCTATACCATTTCTGAAGAGGTTGTCAAATAGGATACCTTGATAATTGGTAACAAATTCCTTGTTTGTCTTTTTTTGTAGCCACACCACACTGTTGGCTCATATTCAGCTTCTGATCTACAGTAGTCCTAAGGTCTCTCTCACTTGTAGTATTACTGAGCCAAGTACCCTGGCTTATAACTATGCATTTCCCCTTCTAGGTATAGAACTTTGTACTTATACATATTGAATTTCATTCTGTTGTTTTCATCCCAGTGCTGAATAGACATGGGCATGACTTGGCGAAATTGTCGTTTCCGTTTTCGGATATCGTTTCCGTTACGTAATGGAAACGGTAACGACAATTAAGCTGTCAGAACTTGAACTCGAACTGAAAAAAGAAAAATTGGGTCTGATTTGTTGTTGTCATTCCTGGCATCGCGCGGTGATCGCGTGATGCCAAGCAGCACAGAAAAAAGTTTTAAAAAAACCCCGATTCCCGGCCAAAAAAAGCAGGCGAAAATATGCCTGCCTGAGGGCACCTACCAGAGGGGTGGTTTCTGGGGGGGGTCCCCAGCCTTCCCCCCCTCCTGTCCTGGGCTGCTGGTACCGGGCTGGGAGGGGGCATCCTCGGCGTCTCCATTTGCTATGCGGTGCGAGGGGATCCAAAATGGCGTCCGCAATATTTTTTTTGAAATCGTGGTCCAAAAAACCACCAAAGCACCACAGAAACATGTGAAAATTAGCTATTTTAAATGCTTGAATTTTTACAGTAGCAGCAGTGGGTTTTTTATAGCAGTAAAAGGTCACACTGATTTTATTTTATTTTATTTTTATTTTATTTTTTACACCTGCGCAATGATGGGCTGGTCATGGGATGGGACCATGCAAATTTTTGGAGCCATTCTACCAATCGCATGGCCAGGTTTTGACTGACACTTCTGGATGTGCAAGAGGGCATAAAAATCCGAGGCACTCCCAGAAGAGTCACGGTCCGGGCTTGGATGTGGGTGGGAGAGGGCTGTGTGTAGCTCGCTGCTGTGCTAGACTAGTTTCGATTTCGCAGAGCCTTTAGATTTCAGTTAGGCAGGCAGGGAGGGAATTGATTCAATTGAATTTTTAGGAAATAATAATAATTCCTTTCATTCTCTGTCTGCTGTGGGGAATAGCAACACAGTTTATTCTTTTTTATTCTCCTGCAGTTTGTTAGGATTTCTTTTCTGATAGTGCTTCAAAGGGGGGAGGTTTGAGTGGGAGGGGAGGTGTGGATTTATTTTAAAAATTTCATTTGCTTGGTGGCAAGCCAAAGTCCTTTCATACCCTGCCTGCAGCTCTGCTGTGGGTGCACTGCCCACTTTGTTTGCAAAAATTGCAATTGCTTTATTTGATGCAGTCTTGTGCAGCAAGTCAGTTTAAAGTGTTTTCCGCCTGCTCTGGGTCATTGCGGGACCCGCGCCCACCGCCCGCGCGCCCGCCCGCCCATGCCCCCGCCACCCTGCCTGCCGCCTAGGGTGCAAAAACACCTAGCGCTGGCGGGATGCCACTCGCTGGGGCGTCAAATCATGCGAAATCATGGCGGAGGCAACGACAAACGACACGACGAAATGACAAATTTTAAAAAAATTTCGCAAAAAACGGAAAAGACCCGAAACGGACCCGTCCTGAAAAATGACAACTCGAAAAAAAATTTTCTGGTTGTGCCCATCTCTAGTGCTGAATCCTATCAAGATAGTTTTGAATTTTGTTCACGTCTTGCAAGGCATTAATTAATTTGGCCCAATGTTGTGTTATCTGCAAATTTAATAATCATGTCCAAGAAATAAATAAAAATGTTTAAGCACACTGGGTCCAGGGCTGAGCCTTGTGGTGCTCCACTTGTTACCCGCTCCCAGTTTCAGAGGGAGCTGTTGATGAACACTCTCTGCCCAACTCTACAAAATTATTGGCCAGGAATTAAATGATTGTACATGCATGTTGTGCTCTTCTGCATCTTCATTTATTTTCTACTGTATTTACTACCACCCCTGGCTTATGCTACAGTTAAAATTGTGGAATAATTACCATTTTACAACTGTCTTCCTTGCCTGGGACCATGCAGTATTGTTCAGAATTAATGCAAAGATGTCTAAGAGAGAAATGGTGTCCTCTATCAACAGGCGTTTGGTAAAAGCAAGGGGTATGATTTTTCTGTCTGCCATTCATAGCTTCTTGTAAAACCACCATTGAAAACCATTGAAGCAATGGATACTATTTGCTTCTGAGCTCTTTTCAATATGCTTGATCTTAGATGTAACACTACATTAAGAAAAATGCTTAGTTTTATGCCTTCTCATTTTAAAAATAATCTTAACATATGAAATAGGAGAGTTGGCTGCTTTTTCTGCTGCTGAATGAAATGTTATTTAAAAGAGTGATTTAATGAATATGTTCAAATTTCCCATGGAATATTCTACTGCCCCACACAAAGCCAAAGAGCTAGTTTTGAAGGTCAGGCATCTGTGACATTAAGCTTCTTCCCTTGTTAAGCAGTTTTGTATGGTTTTCCTCCAGGTATGCTTATATAAGCTGTCTAATTAAAGCAGAGTCATCTAAGGATGAATCTGTGCACTAGGGCCTCAAAAGGGTGGCTAAAAATAAAACAAGGAATAAGGACACCACTTGGGCAGTGTGGATCCAAAAAGTACAGCTTTGGCTTTGAGGCAGTGGCATATGTCCAATTATTTCACTTCATTTGCATTTACATTTGATATTAATGCAGAGCCAGGTTTTACATTTGTGTTTGTCGTATGATCTGATGTAAAAGGTGGATGGTGTAGAGTAATATTTTTACTTGCCTTTGCATATGCAGTTGTTTGCCATTTATTGAGAAAAATGTGGCATGAAGATAAGAACATTTATGACCACAAGGCTAAATCAATTATTAGTCCCAGCTACAGCAGACTTACTGAATCAAGAGGTTAGAAGAATATTGCATGTTGCATTGATTCAATGGACATACCCTTGTTGGAAAAGTTAGTAAGAACAAATTGGTGCTAATGAGTCTAAGCACATGTGGCTCTTTCTTAGCATATGTCTACTTTATATTTGATAGAATTCTTCATATATAATTACCCAGTGTACTGTGATCTATTTGTTCTTGTTTTAAAGGTCACTGCATTTCCTCTCATATGGGACTATCATTCATTAAAAAAGATTTAAAATGATAGCCACTTTTGTCTGTTGTAGCAAAATTAGTGAGACGTCTTGTGGTACCTTGAAGTCTAACAAGTTTTGTTTGGCAAATGTTTTTGACAATTGTCACCCACTTCTTCAGATACACAGTACAAAAAGTGGTACAGGATCAAACCAAAGTTCTGAGTAGGCCAACATCCTATTTCTTACACTCCCCAACCAGATAGTCCCAGAAATCCCACAAGTAGAACATGAGGGTGGGGTTACATTCACTCGGTTATTACAATGCATCTGTTAGAAATGTGTTACGTTTGCCTGATACTGAACAGGTATGCGACAATTGTTAGAAAGGCTGGGGGATTTAATCTGGATCAAATGTATACATTATGAATATTCACACATATACTCTCTCTCTCTCTCCCTCTCCCTCTCCCTCTCCCTCTCCCTCTCTCTCTCTCTCTCTCTCTCTCACTCTCTCTCTCACACACACACACACACACACACACACACACACACACACACACACAGGACTGTGTACAGACAAGGACAGATTGACTGGTGCCTAAGCAATCCTGCACACTTGAAGATACTCTAATTTCATCATCATCATCATCATCATCATCATCATCATCATCATCATCATCATCATCTTTTGAACTGCAGTGCTGGAAAGGACCCTATGAATTACTGAGTCCAGCCCCTGCCGAAGAGACAAAGTAGAGATTTAAACTCCCAGCCTCTAGGTCTGCAGCCAGATGTCTAGAGTATGGAGTTATCCACTGGCTCTTTGTCTGGGCCATGGTAGTACAGTATTTCTGCTTCTTGGTCGTCCCTTCAAAACCAGTCTCCACAAATGGGAAAATGTAAACAACTATGAATTGGGCTGGAGGGCTTACCCAGCACAATCACATATCTTTCCAATAGAAGAGTTTGCCCACCTCTAACACAGAGACTGGGGGAGAGAAAAGAATGAGGAGATAGCTGTTACAAATTTTAGTACTGCATCACTGAGGGGGAAAAGGTACCAAAGTACAGTGGAGTGGAACAAGGGGACCGACATTAATGACCAAGAGCAATGGTTCCCACTCTTGGGTCCCCAGATGTTCTTGGATTAAAACACCCAGAAGTTTTCACTGTTAGTTGTCCTAAAAATGATTCCTGGGAATTGAAGTCCAAGAACATCTGGGGACTCAAGGTTGAGAACCACCCTCCTACAGTCAACACAACCTTTGCACTGGGGCCTGAAGAATGCAGTCACATGTCTAGCTATATGTGAAGACCCAAAGTAACTAATAAAGCCAAAGTACATACTGGCTGCTGTAACCTTGTGACCTCATTCAGAGCCCCCTCCCCACACCTTGGTGATGGGAATGTCTTGGTCTTCCCTGGAGGAATGAAACTATTGGCCTACTTTTTTGTGGCAACTGCTCAGTTTCCATTCCAATTTCTCTCATTTAATCACCACATGCCTTTTTTGTAGGTATTTAATGTTTTAAATGTAAAGTACTAAACTGAATGTAAAGGATTCCTGGGAGGTGCTCCTCCTCCTGTGAATATCTGTGACCTCTTTTCCGTACCCTCTAGTTGCCTCAGAAATACATAAATAGCTTAGATTTGACCAATTTTTTTTTTTTTTTGCCATTTGGATGAATATAGTGTGCACGCATGCGTGTGAGTGCGTGCACACACACAGTATAAACCTTCTTGATTTAAAGTTCTGAACAGTTGTTAACACATGGATATCAAAAGGAGAAAAGAAGAATACATAAGAACATAAGAACATAAAAACAGCCTTGCTGAAACAGGCCACAGCCCATCCAGTCCAGCATTCTGTCTCACACAGTGGCTCACAATTTGCTTCATGGTATTCCCAAGCAGAATACTTCACAGTATTCCCAAGGGAATATTTGTCCCCTTGAAATTCCAAATATGTTTCTTATACAGTATTAATTAACAAAAGCATATTAGCCAAAAGTCTGTTGCTTATCATTGTAAATTACACTAGCGTAGTCTCATTAAACCAATTGAGTGCTAGTAAGTCAATGCTAAAAGTTCCATTAATTCAAATGGCCTACTCTTCAACTTCCTATATTAAAGTAAGTCACAGATAACGTAGGCCCACTTAAATTAATAGAATTTATGGGGTAGATAACTCACTAAATCCCCATTGATTCAATAAGCGTACTCTAAAGCAATTTATTGTACTAAGCAGCAGGATTTTGGCCACTGGGTTGTTGCAATGGACACAGGAACTGGACATTTGTCCCAAGCACCAGAAACTGTTTGGCTCTATGTGTAGAAGGCCAAGATGTAGACAGATTCCATAAATCTGTGTAGTCTATGAATGTGTGAGGTTTTAGTGAGTTGCATTTTACAGGTTGTGCTTACGCAGCCTAGAGCTCATACTCTTTGTGCATGTGTACAGAAATAATCATGTGAACCTAATCTGAACTGGGAGATGAAGTCATGGGCGGATCAATATGATATTAAACACCATCTTTTTGTACTTATGTATGGATTGCTCTTTGACAGGCTTCTTTCATCCTTTTCAGACTCACTGCTTTTATTTTAACTGCCAGTGTTGGCAGCAAGGGATTTGCTGCTGTGTCAGTGAAGCTTGGGGTCACATGAAATTGGAATTTATAGGCAAGGGACAGAGGAATGAATAGTAATAACTGGGCTATTGTAGTGCAATGGCTGCATTAGTTTTCCACTGGGACTGCCCTTATATTTCTTCTCTGCCCATGGAGGTGGGAATGAAAGTCAGTATAAATGTTTGCTCTGGGCATGCTCAGACCCTTTTTGGAAGCAAAAATCAACTGGCAGGTTTATGTCCTTCCAGTAGCACGTTCTTGCTCTCTCAGAATTTTGGCAACTCCGCATTCTTCTGCTGATGCCATCTTCTCTTTGTGGTTCTCATTACCCAGAGATAAAGGGCAGCACACCTTCCCTCCAGCCCTTCCCCATGATGGCTGCTTGAGCAGACATTTGGGGCTTCTGCAAATAGATTTACCTACTTTTCTCATTCCCTTGCCAGCCTAAACTATTTTCTTGAAGAATAAACAGTTAATATTATTTGCTCTCTTTCTCTCTCTCTTTCTGTAATCTCTAGAATGTTACTGCTATGCAAGTTCACTACAAGTTACCCTCTGTTTTATTTCAAATACAAAATAATCTTGCACAAAAAAATCTTAACAAGGGATTCTCAGGAGAGTAGCTGGTTTTGGGGGTCTTTGTGTGTGTGTTGACTATCTCCATTACCTTGGTTCCCCCATCTACTTCCATTGTTGCTCCACCCTCCCCTCCACAGCCACTATTACCTCGGGCACACTTCCTCTTCCACCACCACCACAACTTTCATGGTTGCCATGGCCATTCCTCCACTGCTATCATCACTGTCAGTGCTGCCTCAACCTCCCCTTTGCTGCCACTGCTGCCTTTGCCAATTTTGGAAGCCCCAAATATGGCTGATAGGGCTGAGCACCCTCACACTATAGCTCATGGCATGGACCTACTGGTTGAAGCTGCCAGACACTGGGAAGAATGGCTTCAAGCAATAGGGACCTCCTGTCAGCTGTTTGTTACAGTTGCCATGCCCTGCCACTCAGCTCATTAGGGGTTCCATAATCATACAGGTTGTCTCCTTTTTAAAAATGCTCTCTGGTCTAGAACTAAACCAGACTGCATTAATAAAAGTATTGCTAAATTGAGAGGTATTCATATGTGGAATTAATTTCAATGAATCGATTTGTCATCTGCCTCAAAATATACAGACCTCTGGCAGAAGACTAGAAAAAAAATCCTGCCATCCAACTTCATGAGTGCAAGTACCTCATGTGCATGCCATAATTTAACTAATTTTCTTTTCAGGAATACCCAAAGTAAAAGCAGTTTTTATTGTCAGTGGAATCGGGTTCATGAACACTGCATAAGATATCACAGAGCAACAAGGATATTTGGGGAAAAGATGCTCTTTCTAGTGCTTTTCATATATTACTGCTGATGAATGATTCAGTCCAGAAACATATTGACTGCATCACCTGCCTTCATATATTGTAGTCTTTGGCATGAGAAGGTATATCAATAGCTTCAGGTTATCAGAAAAATTAATATGAATATGTAAACTGTGAGCTATAGATGTTTTATCATCTGGGGAATAAGGTATTTTATAAGGAACCTCTCATGCACCACCAAACTCCACTGCTCAGTGGATCCAGTGTTTTATGGATGAAAAAAAATCCAACACATTAGAAATATCTCTCTGGAAACGCAGACTCTTCTGACCTCAAATGCCTGATGTAATACAAATTATCTTTATCTTCTTACTGCTGTCTTCTGTTCCCTACTAATCCTTTATTCTTCTCTTCTTAAATTCTAGTGTACATTTTATTTGCCACAAAGTACATCATTCTGCACTAATCACCAGCACCAGAGCTACCATGATCAAGTTTATATTCATATTTTTGTGTTTTTACTTGTTTGCTTTGCTTCATCCATTCCATAAGCATCTTGCACGGCTGACACTGATTTTACCTAGAGCGTAAAGAGGAACAAGTGGCCACAGTTCTGATAAATGGTACCATTCGGTTATCCCTTTCAATATCCCCCTCCCCATAAAAACCTTGGATCTTCACCAAGAAATATACCCATGGAGGAGAATTCTATAAAATATTTGTAGAAAATATATCCCAAATACATCTGTAAACCTGTAAAGAGAGAGGGATGAAATTTACTAATTGGTATAATAAACTAGCTCATTTAAATTGGACTTTGCATTATCCATCAATTCAGTCAGCAAGAGATAGGCTCTGAATATTTTAATACTCAGTCAAACCTACTCTATTCTTTCCTCCAGGCTCCATTCTGTCCATAGCAGATGATTTAACCAGCTATGTAGTGAGATGTAAGGTACTGTCATGTTTCCAAGGGGTAATAGATTCCTAAGTATCTCTCATTGACACACATCAGGCTGGCCTCAGGCTGGCCTCACACATGACAAAGTAGTCATTTGTTCAGCAGTGTGATTCTTCTTGATTTAGTCAGTGCTTTGAGAATGTTACTGTACCTTCTGTACAGTATCTGCAACTCCAGTGGCTTCTCTGCTTTGAGCAGTTTTGAATTTCCCTCTGCTTCACTGGAACTGTTCTTGGCATTCATTAACTTCCATGTGGTTCCTCTTCATCTGAAGATGAATGGCTGTGCTCAGACTTGCAACCGCAAACAAGCTGGGTCAGCCAACAGCTAGAGATCCCCTTGACAATTTCCCAGGGCGTTTGCTGACAACTCATAGCCCAATGACCTATGCATGAGTGAAATGTTGTGGGAATTCCATGCCACCATAATGATTTCTGGAGTCTGATCATGCATATGGATTGGAGGAAAAATAAAATACTTGGCTTATCTACAGAAAATTTTGCCAATGCTTTCTGGGAGCAGAGAGGAGAATCTCAGTTCTTTATCCACTTTTGTGTCTAGACAGCAGAATATTTTCTCTTCATTTTTTTTGTATAAGCCCAAGACTTAGACTCCAACCCAAGTACAAGCAGTGTTTGAAAACTTTTTAAGGCCTACTGTTTGGGTTGGCCCTTGGGAAATTTTCAATGAATTTTTATTTGAAGGAATGTTACATGTTTTGGAGGGAGGAGTTATCCACCCTGAGCAAATACCAAAACAAGTCCAAGAAGAATCCATTAAGGCTGAAAAACAGAGTCGAAAGAAACATCAAGATATGTATGATGGTTACTTCACATCCTTCCTCTTTCTGAGATTATGTTCGTTTTGTGATAACGTTGTTCGCAGTCATGTGGTATTGTCCTGGTTCTGTCCCTGTTTCCATTTACCCACGGTGTGATTGATCGTATTGTGATAACTGTTACTTCACGTCCTTGTTTTGTGACAACATCTGTACTTCCCTGCCTTCATTTTCCCTCTTTTTTTGTCCAACCTTCTGTTTTTGATATTTCGATTCTCCGTAACTTTGCCTTCCATGCGTTAAGCAGCAAAGTTTGAGGTTTTATGCCTTCTTCCCTCTCTGCAATGTATTGTTTATGGCATTGGGATGGTACTGGAGAATGCAACATCGCACTCCTGCCACTAGATGGAGAATGTGCACATTGAGTGACAAGCCTTACTTCATGGGCACTTGTCTCGAAATAGGAACCAAGACAAGAGAATTCCCAAGGTCAGGGAGAGGTATGGCTCATGCTGCTTAACTCCCAGTTCAGGGGGCATGGTCAGGATGAGATTCTGCCATCACACAATGGACGTGGAGTAACATTTTTTCATACTGGTCCCAAATGGGACTGCGAACTGCGATGAGAGGGAAGTGAAGTAACCATCTATGATTCTTTGGAAATCTCATCCAAATAAGAAAACAATATGTAGCAAAAATGCTAAGCAGACCAGTATAAACTGACAATAAAGGAAGGGATAGGGATGGAATATACATTGAAAGAATATACTGCTAAAAACATCACAAAAATCTGGATTTATTGAAATACTGCAAAATCTAGTGAAGCAATTGGGACATTAGAAAGGAAACCTGTGTGAGAACTACTAAACAAAGAAAGGGGGACCACAAGAGAACTGAATACACTATCTGTATTGATTTTTCACAATATAAGATGTAGGGTAGAGAGTTACGTGTGAACTACTTTCTTTCAAAAACAGAAATCATGCAGAATAGGTAAGGGGGAAAACCCTTAACCTTGTTCTATTTATTTATTTATTTTTATTTATTTTATTTTATTTATATAGCTTGTATGCCGCCCACTACCCAAAGGTCTCTGGGCGGCTCACAATCAAAATGGACAATTAAAACATCAAAATACAATAAAATTAGAATAATAAAAACATGTAAATGCAATAAATAAATACGATACATTAAAAACACCACTAAAATTGCCATCAGGACCCACAATCATTAGTTAAAAACTTTTGGAACAGGAAGGTTTTTACCTGGCGAAATGTTAGCAACGTCGGTGCCAGGCGAGTCTCATTTGGTAGGGCATTCCATAGTCTGGGGGCAGTTGCTGAAAAGGCCCTTTTCCTGCAAGCCATCCCCTTCACCTCCTTAAGGGATGGCTCTTTCAGGAGGGCCCCTGACTAGATCTTAATTGCCGGGTAGGTTCATATGGAAGGAGGCGGTCCTTCAGGTATCTAGGTCCTAAGCCGTTTAGGGCTTTATATGTCAAAACAAGCACTTTGAATTGGGCTCGGGCAGCAACTGGTAACCAATGAAGGTTATACAGAATCGGTGTGATGTGTTCCTTGGTGGCCCTACCACTCACCAGCCGTGCAGCACGATTCTGAACCAGTTGCAATCGCCGACCGTCTTCAAAGGCAGCCCCACGAAGCGCATTGCAGTAATCAATACGGGATGTTACCAGTGCATGCGTAACTGTCATAAGGCTCCGTTCATCCAGGTAGGGGCGCAGCTGATATATTTCCGATTGGAGAAAGGCGCCCTGGCCACCGAGTCCACCTGGGCTTCCAGAGTTAGAATCCAGGAGCACCCCCAAACTACGGACCCTGTCCCTTAGGGGGAGTGCAACCCCATCCAGGACAGGGAAGTGGCCCTTGGCTGACGAAGCACCCACTAACAGCACTTCCGTCTTGTCTGGATTGAGTTTCAATTTATTAACCCTCATCCAGTCCATTATCTGGTCCAGACACAAGTTCAGAACAGAAACCGCCTCACCTGGATTGGTGGAGAATCAGAGGTAGAGCTGAGTATCATCAGCATATTGCTGACTCAGCCCAAACCTCCTGATGACCTCTCCCAGTGGTTCCATGTAGATGTTAAACAGCATGGGGGATAGTATTGAGCCCTTGGAACCCCATGACGTGCCATGGGGCAGAGCTTATCCCCAACCACCTTCTGGACACGGTCAGCCAAGAAGGATCGGAACCACCGCAAAGCTGCCTCCAACTCCCAACCTGGCCAGCCTTCCAGAAGGACACCATTTGGTGTCGAAAGCCGCTAAGAGGTCCAGGAGTATCAACAGGGTTGCACTCCCCTGTCTCTCTCCCGGCAAAGGTCATTATAAGGCAGTCTCTGTTCCAAAACCCGGCCTGAAACCAGATTGAAATGGATCCAGAAAATATCCAGCAGCGCCTGGAGCTGTCCGGCCACCACCCGCTCCAACACCTTGCCCAAATAAGGGAGGTTCGCTACTGGTCGGTAGTTAACCACCAGTCCTGGGTCCAGGTTGGGTTTTTTTAAGGAGTGGTCTAATTACTGCCTCTTTTAAGGCAGCAGGGACCACTCCCTCTCTTAGAGAGGCATTTACAGCTTCCTGGACCCAGGTGCGAACCCCCTGGCAGATCTTACAATTAGCCAAGAAGGGCAAGGGTCGAGCAGCGTGGTGGTGGAACGGACAGAGCCAACACCCTGTCCACATCCTCGGTCTCAACAATTGAAACTCATCCAATAACACTGGACCTAAGCCCGGTGCACTGGACACATCCTTGATACTGTACCAATAGTGGAGTCCAGTTCACTGCGAATCTGAGCAATTTTTCCCTCAAAGTGAACAGCAAACTCCTCACAGCGTTTATCCAGCTTTGAATGGTCCTGGGCCTCCACCCTATCTCCTGGCTGAAGAAGTTCCCGGACCACCCCGAAACAGCTCCGCTGGACGGCACTCTGAGGAAGCTAACGGTTGGCAAAATACTGCCTTTTTGCCAACCGTATAGCCAGTTAGGCCCGATAATAAGCCGTGTTTGGTCAGACTCACTGCAATATTTTCTCCACTTTCCAGCCGTTCCCCTCCCGCTTCATTGCCCACAACTCAGATGTATACCAAGGAGCTGTCCGGGCTTCGTAGGGGAAAAATGTCAACTGCCCGTGTCATCTCCCTATTCCATAAGGTGACCTGAGCTTCGACAGGAGCGCCGACCATGTCAGCTGGATAATCCCCAGAGCTTTCAGAAACCATCCGGATCCATTAGTCTTTGAGGGCGGATCAACTTAATGGATCCCCCACCCTTGCAGAGGGTTGGAGTTAATAGCCTAAACTTGACCAGGAAGTGGTCTGACCATGACAATGGAGTCAAAGCCAACCCCTCCACATCCAAACCACCATCCCCAGTCCCGTTGAGAAGACTAGGTCCAGAGTATGGCCCTTCTGGTGTGTTGGACCGATGACATGTTGAGACAGCCCCATGGTTGTCATGGCGGCCATGAAGTCCTGGGCTGCTCCAGTTAAGGTAGCCTCGGCATGGATGTTGAGATCCCCCAGTACCAACAGTCTGGGGTCTTTAACACCAGGTCCGAGACCACCTCTGTCAGCTCAGGCAGGGAGACTGCAGCAGGGTGGGCATCACACCAACAGAATCCCTAATCTGTCTCGTGAGCCCAACACACAATACAGGCCCTCCAGACCTTTTCCCAAAGAGACAGGAAGCCTGGCCAAGGAGATAGAACTCCTGTAGACTATAAACTCCACCTCCCGGCCCACTGGGCGACACTGGTGCTGGACTGAGTACCCAGGTGGGCATAACTGGGAAAGGGGAACTCCACCCTCCTCTCCCACCCAGGTCTCAGTAATACATGCCAGGTCAGCACCCTCATCCAAAATGACATCATGGATGAGGGTGGTCTTATTTTGTACTGACCTGGCATTTAACAACAGCACCGTGTGGCCCGTGCTGAATGGTCACCTGATTCCTTCTGGCTAGGAAGGACCAGAAGAGGGGATAGATGTAAGATATCTAACCCCTCTTCTCCTACGTGGCATGTTCCACTCCTACCACCATACCTTCCCCGACCCAGCACAATTTCAATGGCTGCCCCTCCATTGCCCTCCCCCTTCCTGTTCCCTCAGTTCCATTGTGGGTCCCTACCACCTACACCTAGTGGCAAAAAAACAAAATTAGCAAACAAAAACAAAAACAAAAGCACCCAACAATTGGACCTCATCAGCCCACCTCTTCCTCCCCCTCAGATCGGCACTGCATCTAAAAGTTTTTTTAAAAAGGCAGTGAGGCACACTGACAGGACTTGAGGGGGCCCAGCAAGGGTTACACCGGCTGGCTCAGATGGTCCGGGAGGCCAGAAGTTGATGCTGGGTTCCAGCCAGTTCAGGAGACCTCAAAGGTATTTGTGCTCTCACACAGCCCCTCCCCTCTTGACGCTGCAGACTCTCCCTGTTGAGCTTCTGCCACCAACCCAGCAGAGAGACGCTGGATGTCAGTCTGGAAGGGCTGTGGAGCACACTTGCCAACACTCACTGGTCTTCACGGGGCCCAGCAAGGGTTACACCGGCTGGCTCAGATGGTCCGGGAGGCCAGAAGTTGATGCTGGATTCCAGCCAGTTCAGGAGGCCTCAAAGGTATTTGTGCTCTCACACAGCCCCTCCCTCTTGATGCAGACTCTTCCTGTTGAGCTTCTGCCACCAACCCAGCAGAGAGACGCAGGTGGATGTCAGTCTGGAAGGGCTGTGGAGCACACTGCCAACACTCACCGGTCTTCACGGGGCCCAGCAAGGGTTACACCGGCTGGCTCAGATGGTCCGGGAGGCCAGAAGTTGATGCTGGATTCCAGCCAGTTCAGGAGGCCTCAAAGGTATTTGTGCTCTCAAAGCCCCTCCCCTCTTGACGCTGCAGACTGTTGAGCTTCTGCCACCAACCCAGCAGAGAGACGCAGGTGGATGTCAGTCTGGAAGGGCTGTGGAGCACACTGGCCAACACTCACCGGTCTTCACGGGGCCCAGCAAGGGTTACACCGGCTGGCTCAGATGGTCCGGGAGGCCAGAAGTTGATGCTGGATTCCAGCCAGTTCAGGAGGCCTCAAAGGTATTTGTGCTCTCACACAGCCCCTCCCCTCTTTTGCAGACTCTCCCTTCTTCTGCCACCAACCCAGCAGAGAGACCCTTGGATGTCAAGGGCTGTGGAGCACACTGCCAACACTCACCGGTCTTCACGGGGCCCAGCAAGGGTTACACCGGCTGGCTCAGATGGTCCGGGAGGCCAGAAGTTGATGCTGGATTCCAGCCAGTTCAGGAGGCCTCAAAAGATTTGTGCTCTCACACAGCCCCTCCCCTCTTGACGCTGCAGACTCACCCTGTTGAGCTTCTGCCACCAACCCAGCAGAGAGACGCAGGTGGATGTCAGTCTGGAAGGGCTGTGGAGCACACTTGCCAACACTCAGCAGCCTTAAGGGGGCCCAGCAAGGGTTACACCGGCTGGCTCAGATGGTCTGGGAGGCCAGAAGTATGCTGGATTCCAGCCAGTTCAGGAGGCCTCAAAGGTTTTTGCTCTCCAGCCCCTCCCCTCTTGACGCTGCAGACTCTCCCTGTTGAGCTTCTGCCACCAACCCAGCAGAGGACGCAGGTGGATGTCAGTCTGGAAGGGCTGTGGAGCACACTTCAGCAGCCTTAAGGGGGCCCAGCAAGGTTTACACCGGCTGGCTCAGATGGTCCGGGAGGCCAGAAGTTGATGCTGGATTCCAGCCAGTTCAGGAGGCCTCAAAGGTATTTGTGCTCTCACACAGCCCCTCCCCTCTTGACGCTGCAGACTCTCCCTGTTGAGCTTCTGCCACCAACCCAGCAGAGAGAATTTCTGGATGTCAGTCTGGAAGGGCTGTGGAGCACACTTGCCAACACTCACCGGTCTTCACGGGGCCCAGCAAGGGTTACACCGGCTGGCTCAGATGGTCCGGGAGGCCAGAAGTTGATGCTGGATTCCAGCCAGTTCAGGAGGCCTCAAAGGTATTTGTGCTCTCACACAGCCCCTCCCCTCTTGACGCTGCAGACTCTCCCTGTTGAGCTTCTGCCACCAACCCAGCAGAGAGACGCAGGTGGATGTCAGTCTGGAAGGGCTGTGGAGCACACTTGCCAACACTCAGCAGCCTTAAAGGGGCCCAGCAAGGGTTACACCGGCTGGCTCAGATGGTCCGGGAGGCCAGAAGTTGATGCTGGATTTACTTAAAATGTTTCTATCCCACCTTTCTCCCCCAAAAGACCCCTATCTTTTTTGTACAAAGACAGAAAAATATCCACCTTTGTCCTCCAAAAGACCACCTACACCTGTCATACTCCACAGAAAGTGAGCAGGGGGCTCTGAAGAAATTTCACCATTAAGCATTAGCAAAAATATGAAAAAAAGAAATGTTCTTGCTCACATGTATGCTCTATATACGAGCAGGAACTCTGGAAAATCTGGTTTCTTTCTGGTATGTAAAGCCTTTGTAGAAGCAGAACTTTCTTTTCAGACTCTAATTGTCCATGAGTTGAAGAGATTAGAACAAAAAGATGGGGAAGAATAAACTAACAGTGATTTGTCATGATTTGTGGTTCATTGGGGCTGATGAATTGATTAATTTCCAGTGATGAACTGATGAATCAATTTTAACCTGTTTGTATAGCTCAAGTCATTATCTACACTTGCATCTTTCTGCCACACAGCTGAAAAGGTTGAGAAAACTATCAGAGAAATAGTGGAAACCTTAACTCAACGTACTCATGGGTACAAAATCAGACGTCTACAAGCTAAGCAGTCAGAGCTCTTGTATTGCTTGGTACATTATCCAGTACTTTATTTCCCACATCTGCTCTTTTTCCTGAAATAATCTGAAAAAATAGTAAATTCTTATATATTCTTTTAATAAAGTCAATAGAAAGTCTTACCTGTATTATATCAGTCACTTACAATTGAACAATAATAAAATAAATGGACACAAATCTGAGGTAAGAAACAGAAACACAAAAGCCAGAATTGCTTTAGGATCCTAGGATATTCCGCTATTGATCTGAAAGTAAAGAATTACAAGGTAAGATTGAAAAAGGACAGCTGAGGTAGATTACATCCACAAATCCTGCAATGTCTCTAAAGATTTAAATAAAGACCAAGGCTTTTATCTAGCTTTGCGTATTGTATGTCTGTAACTGTGTAAAGACAAATACATATAATAGCAGTTCCTGTATAATCTTCTGTGTAGATAGCAGTTATTTATTATGCCTTGAGAACCAAAAGCTGATTCAGAAAAAAGTCTTTCTTCAGTCAACACATCTTCAATTCAAAGACACCTTTAGTTAAATTGATAAGTAGTTAAGCCTTATTTGTTGCCAAGATGCTTACCTAATCAACACTTTTAAAGTTAATTACATGTGCTAATAAAACTGTGGTCATGCTGTAATAAATCATCATAATTATTATCATTATCCATCAAGTCTCAAAATATCATTTAGAGACTCAAACAGTTAAGAGTCAGACCCACATAAAATAAGAAAAAATCTATCTAGTCCTATACTTACAAGGTTATACATCTCCAGTGTATACACAGAGTTCAAGAGAGTAACAAGTTTGGATTACATGCTGAATGATCAAGAAAGCAAAGCATAATCTAAAGCTATTTAAGGGCCTTTTCACATGACCCCTAAGATCCGCTGGTCCCTTAAATTTGGACCAGAGATCTTGGGGGTTCGTTTCTGTTCCTCTGTCCCCACCCCTCAGCACTTCCTGCTCCTGTCGGCGTGAGGGGGGGAGGGAAAAAAGGACAAAAGAAGCCTTTACTAACCTGCTGGTGCCGGTCAAAGTTGCCATGAGCCCCATTACTTCCTGGTTCCGTCTCAAGGAGCTCTTAAAGGGGCGGGAGGCAAAAAAACAACAGACAAGCCAGGAGAGCCCGGCACTCTTATCCACATCAAATTTTTTTCACCTGCAGAGAGCAGGTACATGAAAAATGCGCTGGGGCGTGCTAAAGTGGGCGGGGTTGCACTTAATTGTCTCCAAACTCCGGAGCTGGTGGGGAAACATTTCTAAGCTCCGGAGCTGGGAGCCATTTGCAGCGCAGCTTAGGGGTTGTGTATAAACGCCCTAAGTGAACCACTCTTTTATCTCTTCTTATATCTCATCATCCCTTATTCAGACATGCCAATCAGGTGTTGATGTACCATACACTGGCTAATTGGTAATTTCAGCAAAAGATAGCACAGCCACCACTAATTTACGTACCATCAGAATCCAAGGAGACTTGGCTTCTCATAACACTTCGTGCACTTCAACGTTTATTGATTGAGCTAGACTTTCTGATTAGAAGGTGCACTATTCCTCCCATTCAACTTATTTCAGGTTTTCAGAGACTCAAGGGAATGAATTAACATGTTCCTTGCTAATTTCCTCACACCATTCCTTTCTTCTGGGGGCACCTTGAGACTATACGGCTTACCCAAGTCATATAGGCTGACTCTACTCACAGAAGGTACACTGGGGAATCGAACTCACAACCTCTGGCTCTGCAGCCAGATACCTAAACCAAAGAGCTATACAGCCAGTTTCCACCTTGTATACTTGTAGAAAAAATGTATAGCTAAAGATTGCACTCTATATGTCTGAGGAAGCAGAGAAAGCTGTCAGTAAATCTGTTATCATTAAGTTGTAATAATATTCAGCTTTAATTTTTGTTGTTATTCTTGCAATTAAAGAAATAACTATAGTATTGAGCCACAGTGGTACTTTCATATCTGACCTCTGAGATGAAAGTAAGAAGTGAGAAATTTGTAAGAGAAATTATAAGTCCCAAGGGCTGAACTAGACAGGCACGTACAGGGTGCTGCATGGTGTTTTTACAACAATTCAATCCAGTATTTGTATCGCTTCAGCTACCACAGATCAATATGACTTGGCTGTAAATCAGGATTACTCAAGACAAGGTAATTATGTAAGTACTGACACAGGTCAATGTAAGGGTAAACCAGACAGGGTAATCAGGAACACAGATACAGACCACAAAAGAAAAAGTTACAACTCATTTTTACTGGCTACAAACAGAGCATGTAATGGCTGTTCCCCATTATTTTATATCAACTACTGCAAGACTTTGGTTACTGGACTCTACCTTAAAATGTAAAGAGTTCCTCTTATTTTATTTGAAGAAATTAATGCTAAAAATGTGCCATTTTAAAGATTACAGATCCCAGAATTCTCTGTTCTAGGTGTCCCAGTTGATGGACAGATACCTACAAACACCTAAATATGATTGTCTTGGAAGAGTGGCCTAAGGTGGAAGGCTTCAGGGTCTAAACATAGATTTAGCTCCATCTGTCTTGCAGTTTAAGAAGGAAGCTTCTCCCATTGGATGCCATGGAGCCTTTCTGTTTATGCTCTTCTTCCAGTTCACCCACATTTATCATTCTGTTTCATGTGTATTGGTGAATCAATTGTACTGGCTGTCCCCTTTCGTGAACTTTTTAATATGTATCTATTATGAAGGGTGAGATCTACCACAGCTTGTTGCTTATTCCCTCGTCCTTCTGGAACTTTCATTGAGGGGTTATTTTCTTATTAAGAAGTAAGGTATTATTATTATTATTATTTATTGGATTTCTATTCCGTGCCGTCTACCAACTAGGCCACTCAGGGCAGTTTACAAAGTTACATCATAACACAACAGAACAAAAATACAATATAAAATAGCATATAGATGGTATATGACTCCAGTCAGAATGAATAGAATGAATCCAAAATATTCTAAGCTCTGCTGGAAATGCGAAAAAAAGATAGGTACCTATTTTCATTTATGGTGGGAATGTGAAATAGTTCAAAAGTTTTGGCAAGAGATTATTGAGGAGATAAGAGAAATACTACAAACTGATATTAAATGTGTGCCGGAAATTGCTTTGTTATCATTACCATCTATCAATGAATATGATGTGAAAACTAAAGAATTAATTGCAAATCTTATGACAGGAGCTAGACTGATTATTGCTAGGAACTGGAAACTGAAATCTGACCTTAAAATTGCTGAATGGTATAAGGAAGTGTGGGACATAGCACTAAATGATAAACTATCTTGTAATATAAAAGTTTTGAGAGGTGAAATAAAAAAAGATATTTTCTATGATGTTTGGGGGAAATTTATAGATCATGTACTATTAAAAGGGAAAGGGATACAACCAACTTATAACCCAACACAGTTCTGGCGTAAAGGACCTTAAGAAGCCTATTGGAAGAAAAAGAAAAAAAAAGATGAAGAAGAAAGAGAAGATGCAAGAATACTGGACGGTTTCTTGGGGGTGGGGGGCACTTTGTACTGTTTATGATTGTCTATTACTGTTTTTTTATATAATTGTTTATCATTGTTATTTTGTCTTTTTTATGTTCAATAAAAAAAATAAAAATAATAAAATAGCATAACAAATCAAAAATACACATAACTGAATCCACAATAAAGTCATAAACACATATTCAAGAAGCAAGATAGGCAAATATGGAATAAGATTGGAAAGCAGATTGTGAGAAAGGTAATTAGTGATAGGGAAAGCAGATCTAAATAGGCATGTCTTCAGATGATTTTAAAAGACCAACAGCAAGGAAGACAATCAAATCTCAGGCTGAAGTTGATTCCACAAATGAGGGCCCGCTACCGAAAAGGCCCAGTTCCTTGTTGTTGATTTACGGGCCTCTTTTGGTGTTGGGGCCTTCAAATGACCTGCCTGAGACAATTGGGTGATACAGGTGGAATTCTGTGGAAGGAGCCATGACATATAACAAGGTCCAAAACTGTTTAGGGCTTCATATGTCAAATTTAGAACCTTGAAGTCAATGCAGTAACACATCAGTAGCCAGTGCAGTGTGGCCGGTGTAGGGGAGATATGTTGGTGTCTTCTCAACTGGGTTATTGATCTGGCCACAGAGTTCTGCACTAGCTGGAACCTTTGCATTAACTTCCAAGGCAGCCCCACTTAAAGAGCATTATGGTACTCTAACCTGGATATGACGAGTGCATGGACCAATGTGATGGGGACCCTGAGGTCCAAGAAGGTGTGCAACTGACCAACCCACCACTGAACAATCCTCCAGAATTCCTGGAGAGGGGGCTTATATGATTTGGGGTGAAACAAATCTGAAAATACCATCCCTAAACTCTTTGTGTATAGATGTTTTCAATGTGATCTAAATCTCTTGGGGGGGGGATGTTTTCATACCCTAGACATGCAGAGAAAACACCCTTCTCTTTGGACTATACTTCTTCACCTGAGAAAGGCACCATAAGAGGAAGGGGCTTGCTTACTTACCTGCCCACATGTTTAGGTTAATCATGTCCTGGATACTGAAGAAGTCCTTCATTTTCTTCTGTATTCCTTTGTTTCCTGTATTTTTTCAACAGTATCTAAATTGTCTGGTCTCCCTTGTTATACAGTTCTATACATTATTTGAAGCAAGGGAAAATTAACTTGAGCTAAAAATGTGTGATGGTTGATTTCAACTGACTGGAGACGGGAGGAATTAATGAGGTATATGGAACCTGAAGACAGAATCACTTTAAATAACTTTATATAACTTTTTTATATAAATTTTATATTTTTTAAATAACTTTATATAACATTGACAGCAATGTGTAGCCTGCACTCTGTAATTAAAAATGTAAACCGCCCAGAGACTACTTGTAGTAGTATGGGGCGGCCTCATTTATCAAATCTTCCTCTTTTCTTCCTTTTTCCTCTTGATTTTGACTTAACTTTCCAAACATTAGCATTTGTATTTTTCCAATGATGCTTTTCAAAAGGCTGTAGCACACTGAATAGAGACGTATCACTAGACAGATCTGTCAATTGATATACCAGCCTTCTCCATGTTACCTGTAAATGTGATGATTTCAGATAATCTGAAAGTAATAGGCATTTTGATAACATATGTTCTGTTTCATAAGAACAAGTGAATATTATTTTTCCTTCTTTATGCTCCAAATGCAGCATTCTTTTTGAAAAGCCCAACATATATGTTGACATTTCTGTTCAGCCCTAACTACTGCATTTTTATGTTCCCATGTCTTGCACCTGTGTATGTGTAACTCCGCACACTGACATGCAGAGTTTTATTAGGAAAAGCTTTTCATGAAAAAGCTTCACCTGTTCAAAATATGTGCATCACTGAACCTACAGTATTACGTTACAGGATCAAGGAGAGAGAACATAGAACTTGTAGAAAGATATGACACACAAGTTGAACTCATTTGATGACAGGAATATTGAGGAGCCATGCTCAAACAATCTCCTGTTGACAATTAAAACTGGTTTCTCAAATACTACTGATTTTGAGAGAATGTCATCTACTTAATTCCAAGAGGTATTTCACTGATGTTTTTAATATGCTTTGGTGATTTATGGATCTGCCATTTGGATAAACTGTACTTTTACCTCAGTGGTGCATCTCTAGTGCTAGCTCGCACCTTATTTTTTACAGCATTTAATCTTCTGAAGCAGCTGATGTGCCAGATTCATTATTCAAAAGTTCCTGATAACCTTTCAGATAATTAGCAGACATTCTGGATTTTGAGGGAACTGTCTAAAAGGTCAGTTGTACTAATTAAAAATGCTGACTTGGACACCAAACTTTTAAGTGAAAGAGTAATTAAGTCACCTGTTGAACACCATTTGAAGAAATAGTTTAAAGGAGGTGTGATGAAGAAACGAAGAAGGGTGCTAAGTTTCAGCCACTGTGAACAATGTATATAAATAAACTCTTCATGTGCCAGAAAAGTACTTTGGAACTTCACTTTGCAGTTGCTACAGAGATCTGACATTCATCTAGCAGTGTGTGCATCTGTGTATCAAGATAGTAAGTCAAGGAAAGAGTCTTTCAGTCACAGGACTTCAACATTATTCTAGGTAGAGAGTTGGAGCAGCCCAAATGGCAGATTTCCATCAACTTACTGGAAATAAAATAGCCACTGTTCATAAATCCGCTAGTCTCCGCAGGTGCAGCTAAATCCATCACCCTCTGTTTCCTTTTCAGAGGAAAAAGATACCCCATGCTCATTTTTCTTCATGCACAGGCATGGTTGGAAAACTCATTAGAATGTGTTGCTCTTGCTTGGAGATGACTGGGGGTGACTGTGGATGACAGCCAAGCAGTTCCACATCGAGGTAGAATAAAGCAACAAATGGACAGCACACAAAATACATGACCAGCAATGGAAACCTAATAATTGGAGGATAACGCCCCTCCACAACTAGAAATTCAGGCACAAAAGATCTTGAA
Organism: Phrynocephalus forsythii; assembly: GCA_029282475.1. Taxonomy (NCBI): domain Eukaryota; kingdom Metazoa; phylum Chordata; class Lepidosauria; order Squamata; family Agamidae; genus Phrynocephalus; species Phrynocephalus forsythii. The sequence goes on along the minus strand of JAPFRF010000004.1, from coordinate 61,179,246 downwards.
CTGTTACCCCCTTCCAAAAAAGTCTCCTTCTTAAAATCAGTTATTCTGTAAGCACAGCTGCTGTAATTGTCATATAGAATTCATCCATATTTTATTGGCAAACAGGTGCAGCGATAGTCCCTCTTTCAATCTCTCTGTGTGAGATGTTGTCCCATTGTGGGAGAGATAGGCAGCCAACAAATTATGAGAGAAGAATTAAAATGGAATACTCTTACCTCCTTCTCATCCTCCCTCTTTTTACTTGAGAAAACTTTATTACATTTGATTTGAACTTGCCTTTTTTTCATTGATTTTGCACTGTGCTCAATTCCCTGTACAGTATGTGACAAGTGCAGCACAGCAAACGACAGCTTTTTAAATGATTTAATGCTGGAGAATACCCCACTGAGACAAGAGAGTCAGGATCTCAATTTGGCATGGCCTGAAAGGTCATTTTTTATATTTTATCTTCTGCTAAACTACCATAGATGGCCTACACAGAACTCTCAAATACCCAAGGGGAAACTATATTGGTATAACAAATGTGTTTACTTTTCCAATGAATTAATACATGAAGTATGGACATGTATTAAGCAACAATTACTTTAATCTGTTACCTGAAATGATGTGCATGAAGGAATATGACTTGAAGAAGTAGCAGGACAAGGGATCACCAGGAGAGTTCCAAATTACAGAATCAATGTGAGGCTGTTTCCCTCATCACACCTCATGAGGAATTCACAGTGGAACAACAGGTTATACCTGAGGATCTTTCCCTCATCACACTTGATGAAATACAGGAAGACAAACAACAGGAACAAACTGAAGACCTCTCCCTTAGTATAGTTGATGACATGCATGTAGATGAGCAGGCTGCAGGAGAAAGGCTCCTTATGCTAAGTGATTCAGTTATTAGAAGTACAGAGGGATGGATCTGTGATGTGTATGATAATTCTTTACATTACCTATTGGGTTCCTAGTGCTCTTATTTGTCCAGCTCTGCTTAGATGGAAAAGTCCCAAGTTCCATGACACATGCATCAGCCATTTCTGACTAAAGAGATTAATACTCAGAATGTAATGATAGCTCTTACTAGAGAGGCATGCCCATATTTAAATGTCTTTACATTATACGGCATAAGCAGCTCTTAATGGGTGAAGGGGGTCCCCCTCCACATTTTGTACCTTAGGCTTCCCCTGTGCTTGGTCAGTGAGCACATGTGAGCAAAGTTCCCTCTAAGGAGCGTGCAAATGTGCACATGTGCACCTCCAGCCCACTTTGCATGTGGCATTTTCACCCCAAGCATTCTTCATGACTGTTTTTGATCAGCTATTTACCCTGTTGGTCAGGGCCTGCAGGCTGAGAGGCACTGAGTTGCCAGTTTTGTAATTTAACAATATGTTTTTAAATGTTTATTGTAACTGTGTTGTTTTGTTTTTTATATGCCAATAAAGGCTTATTGATTGATTGGCTGATTGACTGTTTTTGTTCTAGTCATTGGAACCCGTTCAGCAGGGAGGGTGATAGAACCCCACGCATCAGGGCTGAAAATTAAAGGGGACTCTTAAAGCCAGTGAATGTTTGGAATGTTTCACTTATGAATATTTTAATTTTATTCCATATGTCTGATAAAGTGGGCTTGAGCTGCAAAAGCTCTCATTAAATATAATAGTCTGAAAGGTGCCACAAGGATTTGGTCTCTCCACCCCTCCCCTCCTGTTTTGGATTTTACCTGATGTATAAAACACATTTGTAAGCCTGTTTCAGTCTGAAGGACATTTGGAATCATATGTTTGGAAGTGCAGCGCAGAAACCTGTGACAGAAAATCTGAAACCAGGTCTTCATTATTTCCTTATTTCTGCCTGTGTCTGTGTTTTTGATAAACACAGTTTTGTTTGGGTATGAATGTGGTTCTTCAGATGCTGGTGACAGTATCATATAATAAGGCAGATACACTCAAATATAATAGGCCTGTAGATCTGATCTGTCACAAAAGCATCCTGTATGGAACTCACTTAGAAATATATTACGAAGATAGTGGGTGGTATCTATTGTGATTGCTGGGGTAAAAACACAGCATTGGTAGATGAAGATAGTGGAGGTTGGTAGAAGCATGGGCAAGGGGATTGTAGTGTGCTGAGAATGAGGGACTACCATCCTCTCCCCTAGTGTGATGCTTGAGCACTTTCTTGGCCTCTGTTCCCCACCCAGGCCCTCCTCTTCCTCCTCTGTCCTCCTCTTCCTGACCTCAGAGTTCTGCCCCAGGGGAGTCCAAAGGTTTCTTCCCTACCAAGACCTATGATTTTGGTGTGCAATCTGTGTGCAGAGATGGGGCCTTTGATGGGAGACTTGTTTGGGGGTGATCCTTGATAAAAATGAGGTAGATTCGTGAGGATTCATGCCTTGGATCCATGTTTTTGTGCCACTGCAGAGTTATGTGCTGATGGATGTATGATTTTTTAATATGTAATCTGTTAGCAGAAATGTGGCCTATGATGGGAGAATGGTTTGGAGCTGATCCTGTAGAAAAATCAGGTAGATCCATGACGATCCATGCCTTGGATTCATGTTTTAGCACCACTATGGAGTCATGCACTGACAGACCCCTGATTTTTGGTGCAATCTGTGGGCAGAGATAGGGCCTATGCTGTAACAGTGACTTTTGTATGACCCACTGTAACAATAATATAAAATCAAGGTGAGCCATGCCTTGGATCCATGTTTTTGTGCCACTGCACAGACATGCGCTGGCGGACCCATGATTATTAATGTGTAGTATTTGGACTTTAATGAGATGTATGATTTGATGGCATTTCAAAAGGATTTCATGTGAAATCAAGAGGATCTGTAAAAATCCGCCTTTTACTTTCTTCCCTTCAGGACTCAAGCGAGTTGTTGCTATGGCTGTGTACGCACCCCGTCACCCTTGCACGTGGCTGGATGTGCCACGACAGGAGGGCCAGACTGATGTTGAAGGCTTATGCTGTGGCAGGACCCTTCTGGGCAGTCTGAACTAGCAGGCAAGCCCCTTTTTCCCAGGAGGGGAAGGTGCATGTAGCCCTTTTGAAAGTCTTCTTTGGCTGATGTGGGTGGAGTTGAAGGGACAGTGTGTGCAAGAAGTACCTGTCTTTGTGCCTGGCAGAAGTGTGGTTGGCTTCCTTCCTGTTTTTGGCCAGATCCTGCTTCCCAGAGAGGCTGGATGGGGCTGGGAAAGGGCTATCTCAAGGAAGCGGAGCAGCCCTCACCTTTTCTGCCTAAGAGGAAGAGTGAGGAAGAGTGCAACCGGAGGGCAGGGTGCATCCTTTTCAGAATGTCCCTTGGGGGGTGCCAAAACTGATTTTGTCCCTGAACGCCAAAAACCCAAGCTACGCCTCTGGAAATTAATCACGGGAAAAGTCTTGCCCATAGGGAAGAACTCTGGAAAGGAGATAGGAAGGAATGTGCCATCTGGGGTAAATTTGAGTAGAAGATGGGACATTCCTTCATTTGCACTGATGAGCAACTCTCCATTGTTCCACACATTTTCTCCTCACCAAATATGGCCCTCCTTGCAAAAAGTTTGGACACTCCTGTGAGAGATATTGCAATATTTACATGTTAGGGAAATTCCATCTGAATACTTCTAATTAGAGGTGGGCACGAACCAGAAAACCCATGGTTCGGGTTCGTCTGTTTGGGCCCACCTTTGGTTTGGTTCGGTTCAGGTTTGTATGAATTTTTAAAAAATCGTACAAACCCGAACCGATCCGAACCGGTTTGGGTTCTTACCAGGTGGCGGCGGCTCGGCATTGTCATCGGATGCGGGGAAGATCCCTTTAAGGAGACCCATGTTCCCGCCTACGCATGCGGAGGTGAGAATAGGGGTCTCTCTAGACAGTTTTCACTGTGGCCAATGACAGCGCACGGCTGCTGTCATCGGCCACGTAATGAAACAAATTGAACCAAGCTAATTTTTTTCGGTTTGGTTCATTTTGTTCTAAAATCACTCTGGGGTTCGTTATTCATTTCGTTACCTAACAAAATGAATAACAAATAACTAAATGAACTAAAAGTTCATTTCGTGCCCATCTCTACTTCTAATCAAGTTATACCTTAAGACTGCTGGCATGGATGTGAAAGCTTCTTTAGCTACTGCTTGCTATACAGAAGTACATTTTGGCATTTTATACAAAGGTATAGTATATGAAGCTATTTGTAATAAACATTTACAGTACAAACAGAAGGCATTGCACATTGTACATATTTTTGTGTAATGTTAAAAAACATTGCAAAATTTTTTTTGCACCACCAGCTCTTTGCAGTAAAATGAAGGAACAGCTTTATGCAACTTCAAGTGGAAGATCCAGGCTATATAATGTAATGCTGAAGCATCTGCTTTTCCTCTTATATTTCCTAAAGGACAGAACGTCAAATTCCAGCATAGAATGAATTTGTGACTCCTAATGTAAGTAATTGTTCTCTTACACAACCATTAGAAAGAGCAGTTCTGCAAACACTATACTTCATTTTATTGCAAACATTCCCCATGATATTTTTCAGAAAGAAAGGTGATTTAATTTATCATGGAAAAACAAATCATAACATGAACATTATTTGTAAAGTGACTATTTCTAAGGGAGCTTCAGTCTAGGGCTATCACTGAGAAATAGTCCAGAAAAGTGAGGAAGCAGATTTTAACATGTACAGGGTACTATGGGATGTAATTCCATATACCCTTAAAGTAAAGGATTTAAGGAATCCTAAGAAAAATGAGTTTAAATATGAGAGCATGGGTTGGGTAGGATCCAAAGTTGGCATGCAAATATAGGAAGCTTTTGTTTGTTTATTCCAATTTGTGCCTGGGCTGCAGAACCAAGTTATGATTCTGTTTATTTGGAATGTTAGGACTTTGATTCCCCACTTTGCCTGCCTGGCAGGGCTGAACTTGATGATCCACAGGGTCCCTTTGATTTCTGCAGTTCTATTGTTTTAATGGATTAGAGCATTGAACCGCTCTGGAGCTGACACCATTGGGGGGTGGGGCATCTTTGCCCACTTGTCCCGGACATTTGGCATGAAGGCTTCGCACCCATCCAGGGACCTTTGCCCAGGGATGGGAGCCTTCATAAGGCAGCTTCCGCCCTGCCTCAGGCTCTTCTCAGGTGAGACTGCCATCTCGTTGGTGGCACCTGGCAGAGTGGTGTACAAAGATCCTTCCCCCTCGGTGGGGAGGCAAATGTCACACTCCTGCAGTGCAGTGGCATCTAGGACCCAGACAGATGGGGAAGCGACAAGACTGGCCTGTGCATCAGCCAGGCCATGTGGTTTAGCCAGGGAAAGGGGATAGGAGGGGCGGGTGGGTAGCATGGGTGGGCTGGGCTGGGTGCACCGTAAGAGGCCGCCTGGGGCAAGAGGGTAGTGTAGGGAAGGCTCAGGTGATTCCCCCATTTCAGGGGCACCCACAGCACCTTTGGCACTGGCCTTGAATGGGCCTAGGCAGAAGGGCACGCACGGATCCCCCCCTGCACAATATGCTGGGCCTGCCACTGTAGGGCCAGCACGGGCCTGGGCACCATGTGGGGTGGGCGCCCACCATCAGCTTTGGAGGGGAATGAAGGGTTGCCCATTACCCCACATGGCCCTGACTCTGGAATCCCCTTCCCCTGCCCCCCCCCAAAAAAAAACCAGCCTGCCTTGCCCATTCAATTACAGGGACAAACCAAGTAAGCAGGTCACAGAGACCCACTGTGTGCATGGGAGGGAATATCACCCCTGAACCAAAGGTGTTCCAGAGCCCATTGGGGGCATTTTAATTGACCCCCCCAAAAAAGAGGAGGCCTGGGCTTCAGCCCCTGTGGCATACAGCCAAAGAGGGAGGCAGAGCATTCTCCCTATTGTACATAATCTTTTGGCCTGGCAAATCACTATGGCTCCCCAAAAATGAGGGCTCCTCGAAAGAAAACGCCCCAGCCAAGAAGTGGGTTCCCTCATGCCCACCCCCTTCCAAGCTATCTTCAGCCTCATTGGATGAGGACCCTGACTATGCTGCCATTTGGAGTAACCTTAGTCACCTGGAGCAGGAGCATGCAGCAGCGCAAGGGCTTGTAGGGACTGGCCCTGGGGGAAGGCCTGCCAGGGGCACCAAGGCATAGAAAGGGGCCAAGCTGCACAGGATGGGGGAAACTGATGATGTTTCACATGGCTTTCCTAGAAGATGAAATAGCAGAAGCAGCACAGGCCAGGTTGGCATCACCAACTTCCCAGGTACAGGACACCTCAGCTGAGCTTGCAACTATTGCGCTATCCTGGCTGAGCCCCTGTGTGTGGCAGGAGTCACCTCATCAGCCCCTTTAAGACAGGTCATCTGGGGAACCCGCACTTGGCCTATCAACTGGTAGGAGTGTCACAGTGGCAAGTGGCAGCACAGATGTGAGGCTGACAGTGCAAGGTGAGTCATGCACACAACACACTAGCAGACTACATCCAGGAGGCTGGCCGTGGGCAGCACTGAGGATCAGTGAGTTAGTGGCCACCTCCAAATCGGATGAGTTGTGCACTTCCCTCCAAAGGGCAGACCTGTCAGGGACCCCCCTAGGTGTATGGCTCAGACTCCCCAGGTCCAAGACAGACCAATGGGCCAAAGGGCAAGATAACTCTCTGGATCGGTGCCACTTGACACCCATTTGCCCATACAGAGCCCTGCAACACTAGGTAGCTATAAAAGGTGACACACCTGGCTGCCTTTTTCAACATAGGGACTGGGTACCACTGACCAACTACAAGTTCTGGAGGGTAACATCGACCGCCTTGGATAAGGCAGGCATTCAGGGGTGGCACTTTGGGTCCCATTCCTTCAGGATTGGGGCTGCATCCACAGTGACAGCCATCGGCTATGAGTCATTGAGCATCCAACAGATAAGCCGGTGGACATCCCAAAAGTTTTGGGTTTATGTCTGCCCATTGCCGGAGTATTAGGCACTTGTCTGTTTGTGTTAATGTTTGTCATTTCAGGTGCTCATCTGAAGATGAAAGCCAGAGTGTTCATGCTGGGCCATAGCTTCATCTTCTGGGCAGCCAAGTATGCTGCAAATTCTCACTGGGGATGAGACCCCTGCCTGGCCACATGTGCCACTATTGAATGGAGGGGCCAGAGGGGCATGTGCTGGGATGCATTCAGCAGCTGGGCATGCCTACTCCACCTGTATGAGCCCCCGGACCTCCTGCTCATCCACTTGGGTGGCAACAATTTGCCTGCAACACCTGGAAAAATGCTTATCCTCAAGATCATCAGAAACTTGAGTGACTTTCATACCCAATTCTACAATACATGTTCAGTCTGGTCCATGTTGATCCCACATTTAGAGTGGACATAAGCCCACAACCCTTGACGGGCGGACAGAGCCCATAGAGGAATTAATAGAGAGATAGCTAGGTTTATGATAGGTGGGCAGGGGTCAGTTATAGACCACCCCAGCATTACTGTGCATCCCCCGCACCTATATAGAAGGGATGACATCCCCCTGTTCAACCAGGGTTTACATATCATTCTGAATGACCTGCAAGGGGGCTGCAGGGCAAGCTGCTCAGCTGTGTGGGATAAGAGGCCATTGGCCTCTTAGTGTGGCAGATAGTGCGAGACGTAATGGTATTCAGGTAGGCCCAAGTAAGTCACCCTTAAGGCGCTAGACAGTCCTCAAATAATGTCCACAACCATTGGTAGGTCAGGAGTTAAACAAAATGAATATTAGGCAGAATCGAGGGCTGTGGTGGGCTAGCAGGTTCAACCAAGCTGGTGCAATGCTGAACAGGTGGGCAACATTTTCCCAGCGGCGAAGCTCCCTGAATACAGAAAGGGAGGATAAGGAATTGTACATGCCCATTAGCTGCTTGCACTACGGTGGTGGGTCCCCTTAACAGGTCTCAGAAATGTTAGTTGAAAAGAAGTTAACATGGTATCAATAAAGTTGTGGCCCAATTTTCCCAAACCTGAAGTTGTCTTGCCTGTTTCTTTCTGGGGCTTGGGGTGGGGGGTGGGGACAAAGTTCTGCATGAGAAATGGTAAAGGCTTCCTTTTCCTGTTCTGAGATACCCCCGCAGTTTTATCTATTCTTGTGGTATTATTTCAGTGAATGCTCATCAATGAAATATCACCCAGTGTTCATGAAACAGTGAATGAGTTTATTAAGATGTCAACTGCAGGAGCTTTCCATGTTCATGACAAAAGAGCACCTGAGTCTTCCATCTTTCAAGACACACATCTGTCTATTGTGGGGATGGGGAACATTTAAAGCAGTTTAATTTGAGTGATCAATGTATTTCTATATTTATAAGCCTAATCAAGGCACATCTGCTTTCATGCTTAAGCACAGTTCAATAGAAGAGAAGCGTAATCAAAATTATTAACTTTGTAACATTGATTTTTGTTTGTTCTGTATGTTACTTGGAGCACAAAAATAATTACAATTTTCCTTTTTTTTATCACTGCAGCCTGACACAAAATCATTTATTTATAAACCAATCCTTTCTCAGTAGGAAGATGCTTTGTTAAATTGTAAATACTGCCACTCTTCAGATTGCCTACAACTATTGCCTTCTACTGCATACAAAAACATTGTATACAAAACTACCCTTGAGGATGTCAGGCTGTCAGCATTGGCGGTTGCAGGTCTTGAGGTCCTCCATGTGGCAATCGGGAGCAGGGGAGGAACTGGGATAGTGTCGGTGGCGTACCACACTCCGTGTGTCCCAGCACTTTCCCTTTTGGAGCTGGCCACCTTTGTCTCTGGGGTGCTGTTGAGGTCTCCCAGGCTTTTATTTCTGGGGGACTTCAATATCCACCTGGAGGCTCATGTTTCTGGTCCAGCTCTAGAATTCTTGGAAACCATGGGTTCCCAACTTGTCAATGGCTCCACCCATGTGGCAAGACATACATTAGATCTGGATTTCGTGAATGTGCAGAGAGAGAGTGGCCTGATGGTGACTGACCTTGAGTCAGTCCCCCTGTCATGGTTGGATTACCACTTGATCAAATGCAGCCTCAGATTGGTACCCCCTCCCTGTGAGGAGCTTGGACCCATTAAGATGGTCCACCCACACAGGCTACTGCATCCACCTGGTTTCCAGTATGCTATGGGTGGGTTACCTGCTGAACTGGTTGGCACTCCTGTTGACTCTCTAGTGGATAGCTGGCATACTGCTTCCACCAGGGCAGTGGAACAATCCCACCCAAATGCCCCCTTTATTGCGGGGTCCGTCCAGCTGCTGGTTCAACCAACAGCTGCAGGATTTGAAGCAAAATCAGAGGAGGCTAGAGAGCACCTGGAGGCAGGCCCCAATGGAAAATAATATATCAGCCATTAAGGATGCGCCTTCTATTTACCTAGCTAAGATCAAGGCTACAAGAAGATCTAATAAATAAAACCATCAGGCTGAGTTGTTTTACATAGTGTCCAATCTATCCAGGTTTGGTCATAGTGAAAGGCCTTCCCCTAGTATTTCCTGTGACCAATTTGTGGCATTTTTAAAAGCTAAAGTGGAGGCCACCTGCCAGGACCTGAACCACCATTTACAAACTGGAGATAGAACCAAGATGTCTAACACATAGCCTTGCCCAGCATTGCTTTCTAGCTTTCAACCAGTGACATGGACAGAAGTGGACATAGGTCTTGATCACTGTTGGGCCTTCTCCTCCTCCTTGGATCCTTGCCCGGCTTGGTTAATAAAATCAGCCAGGTCAACTCCTAAATGAATGGGCCACAGCAATAATTAATGGGTCTCTCTTTGAGGGCAAGGTTCCCCTGGGCCTCAAGGAGACATTCATTAGGCCCATTCAGAAAAAAAACCTAATGTGGTGGAAGACCAAACTGATAACTAGAGGCCAGTCACCAATATTTCCTATATGAGCAAGGTCCTGTAGAGCAGTGGTCCTCAACCCCCGGGCCGCGGACCGGTGCCGGTCCGTGGAGCAATCTACGCCGGGCCGCCGCCCGAGGAACTTCCAATCATTCCCCTGTGGCGGCGGCCCGGTTCCCGGAAATGAGAGAGAGAGAGAGAGAGAAAGGAGCCCTGCTCGGAAGGGCCGCTTTCTCCCGGCGACTCCCGAACCCCTCGGGCTCTTGGCTGGCGGCTGCGAGGCAGGCAGGCCGCGCCTGTTTTGAGGTGAGGGGGGGAGGGAGGGGGAGGGGGCGGCTCAGGCCGGGCGGCTCAGGCCGGGCCGGGCCTCTTTTTGGGGGAGGGGGGAGGGGGCATCTCAGGCCGGCTGGGCTTTGCGCGCCGCGCGTGCCTCTTTTTGGGGGGGGGGCATCTCAGGGGGGGGGGGCATCTTTTTGGGGGAGGGGAGGGCATCTCAGGCCGGCCGGCGCCGCGCGTGCCTCTTTTTGGGGGGGGGGGGGGCATCTCAGGCCGGCCGGGCTTTGGCCGGCCGGCGCCGCGTGCCCTCTTTTTGGGGGAGGGGGAGGGGGCATCTCAGGCCGGCTGGGCTTTGGCCGGCCGGTGCGCGTGCCTCTGCCTCTTTTTGGGGGAGGGGGGGGGCATCTCAGGCCGGCCTTTGGGTCTTTCCCGTCTCAGGCCGGCCTGGGTCTTTTCCCGCCTGCCTGTGTGAGGTGGGCAGGGGGCGGTGCAGGCCGGCCGGTGTTTTCCCGCTGCCGCCGCCGCGACCCCCAGCAATCGCGCCGCCGCCGCCGCCGTGACCCCCGCCATCGCGCCCACCCTGCCCGCCATCGCCGCCACCATCGCCGCCGCCGCCCGCCGCCGCCGCTGCCGCTACCCCCGCCATCGCCGCCGCCCCCGCCATCGCCGCCGCCGCCGCCGCCGCGACCCCGCCATCACCGCCGCCGCGCGACTCCCCTCGCAATCACGCCGCCGCCGCCACTGCAACCCCGCCATCGCGCCCGCCCGCCATCGCCGCCGCCGCGACTCCGCCATCACCGCCGCCGCCGCGACCCCCCCCAATCGCGCCGCCGCGCGCGCGACCCCCCATATCGCGCCCGCCCGCCATCGCCGCCGCCGCCGCCGCGACCCCCCCCGCAAGTGGGCCAGGGAAAAATTATCAAACGTTTACCGGTCCCCGGTGATAAAAAGGTTGGGGAGCACTGCTGTAGAGGGTTGTGGCAGACCAGGTTTCTTCTGGTTGACAGAAACACCCTTGATCCTTTTCAGTTGGGCTTCAAGCTGCAACATAGTACAGAAACAGCATTGGTCGCCCTGCACATTGACCTTTTGAGGGAGTCTGACAGGGGAAAAACATCCCTGTTGGTCCTCCTTGATCTATAAGTGGCCTTTGATACTGTCAACCATGGTATCCTCCTGGGGAGGCTCTCCGAGTTGGGGATCAAAGGAACTGCTTTGCAGTGCTTCCATTCCTTCTTGGAGGACCGTCCCCAGTGAGTGCAGCTGAGTGAGATGACTTATGCCCCTTGGTCCCTCAATTGTGGGGTGCCACAGGGGTTGGTCATATCTCCCAATATTTATATGAGGCCTCTGGGAAGGGTCATAAGGGGGTATGGAGCTTCATGTCACCAATATGCGGAAGACACTCAGCTCTGTATCTCCATTCCATCTTCTGCAGTGGATGCCATTCCATCCTTTGAGCATTGCTTTTCGGCCATCTTCATTTGGATGGGGGCTAATAGGCTGAGGTTACACCCGGGCAAGATGGAGATCATGCATGTGGGGGCCCCTTGGGTCTGAGGATTGGAGAACTCCCTCACGAAGGATGAGGCCTGCCGTTTGGGTGTCCTGCTAGACCCAGCGCGTACCATGGAAATCCAGGTGGTGTCAGTGGTCCGTTCCACTCATAATCAACTGTGGAGAATTGCCCAGCTGCGGGCCCTCCTTGATGTCAGGTTGTTAATTGGGTTCGTTCATGGGCTTGTATTCTCAAGAATAGACTACTGTAGTGCTCTCTACATGGGTGTGCCCTTGAGGTTAATGCGGAGATTGCAGCTAGTGCAGAATACAGCTGTCAGACTTTTAGTGGGCAAAAAAGGCACCAACATATTATCCCCTTGCTGGCAGCTCTGCAATGGTTGCCAGTAAGCTATCACATCGATTTCAAGGTTTTGATGTTAACATACAAGGCCCTAAACAGTTTGGGACCTCAGTATCTGACAGAGCAGTTCCTCCCAAGAAGAACTGCCCAGATCACCCATGCTAGCCAGGCAGGACATCTGGGAGTTCCAATCCCGAGGGAGGTCCCAGAAAGTTGTAACAAGGTGTAGGGCCTTCTCAGTGGTTGCTCCCCAGTTATGGATTCATCTACCTCCAGAAATTTGCCTGCACCATCACTTAAAACTTTTTAAAAACTATTGAAAACTTGGTTGTACAAAATGGCCTTTCCTAATTTCCCAAACATCTAGTAAGGCATTATTCTTCTTTTTACCACTTATCTTCTTTTTTCCTGTTTTTATTTAAGCATTTACCTGGCTATTTTTACTTCCATTTTAGTTTTATGCTGTTTATTGCTGTTTATTTATGTATATTTTGTTATATTATGTTGTTTGGAGTTTGGTTTTTTTAAATGTCTTCCTTTGTTATTTTGCTATTCTCTGTTTTAAACTGCCCAGAGTAGCCCTTGGGCTAGATGGGTGGTATAAAAGTCAAATAAATAAAGTAAATAAATACTGTCTGCAGTCCTGTACCAGTATTTTTTCATTACTTTGCAAAGGGGGGGGGAGTTTCTTTTAGCATCTTCCAGGTCAGGAATGTGTGTGTTTGATGAAAGATATCTAGCAGCTTCACGTGTGCTTGTTGCTGCCTCAACTTCTTTGAAAGAACTTTGCGATTGTATGGAACTAACTATGTTCTGTTGGACTAATACTTCTCAGCAAAACTAACCTAGGATTTCTGGTTCTCCAAATCCAGGTAACCCAATTTGCATATCATACAAATTGGTGTAGTATAGTATTCTAAGCAGTGTGGAGCTTTTTGTATGTTGCAAATTAAGCATATTAATTGTTGCTCCCCCCTCCAAAACACAAACACAAACACACACACACACACACACACACACACACACACACACACACACACACACACACACACACCTATATGCCCAATATGGCATAATGGTAGGAGTGCTAGATTTGATAAAAGGATATCCAACTTCATATCCCTGCTTAGTTACACAGCTTACTTGGCATTCATAGGCCAGTCAAAGGTCTCTGCCAAACCTACTGTTCAGGGTCATTTTCAGAACAAAATGGAGGGATAGGGAAGAATCATGTGGTGCATATGAATAAATCACTAGATTTCACCACACACATTAGATTCCCAAATGTACATTTCCTCACGACAACCTCTCATTAAGCTTTCTGCTAAGCTCCCAGAAGCCTGGAGTAGGTGAGAATGAAACGGAATGTTTCTGAAAGACCACCAAATCATGACACATAGAGCTGGAAATAACAAGGGTTGATGGCAAAGCAGAAAACACCGGGCAAAGTAAAATATGCAGTAAGACACACAATATTTATTTATTTTATTTATTTAAAATATTGTAATCCCACCATTCCCCTCGGAAAGGAACCAAGGCAACGTGCGATATTAAGGACAGTATACAAAGTTGTGGGCAATGAGTGTACAACCGTTATCAAGAAACATTAAAGACAATATTCAAGGCTAAGAGCAATGATCGTGAAGTGGCATCTTACATAATTTAAAAGGCAGTGTTAAAGCTTAGAACAATAAGCAAACACATAAAATATAAAACGCCATTGTGAGAGATTGAAAACTAAAAAGGAAATTAACACAAACTTGGCGAGGAGACAAGAGGTGGTATTTTCAGTGGCTGCTCCTGACTGCAGAATGCCTTCCTACTGGATGTGAGGTTTGTCCCCTTCCATCTGCTCTTCTGTTGGCAAAAAAGGCCTTACTTGCCTTTCTTTATTTATTTTGCCTTACTTCTGTGCAAGCTTTTAATAAATGAATTGGACAACTGAGAAATGGCAGAATAATGTACATGTATATCATTTCTCTCTGTGTCCCCCCTTGTGTGTGTGCGTGCGTGCGCACACACATGTGCGCAGTGCAAATCAACATTTGTATTTATTTATTTATTTATTTATTTATTTATTTATTTATTTATTTATTTATTTATTTATTTATTTGTTTGTTTGTTTGTTTGTTTGTTTATTATTTAAAGACATGCAAGCATCTTGCCAGTCCTGTTCAAGATCACACTGGCTGCTTTGAGCACCTCATGATTATTCAGTGAGGAGGTGCCCAGCTGGAAGGAAAGGGAGGTGGCAGCAATGGGCAGCAGGTAACAGCAAATGTGGACAAAACAGGAGTGGCTCTCCCTCCTCAAGAATTAGGATACACATGCCCCATGTTCGTAAGCATCAAATCTATAGGCAATTGGCTAATGTTAAATGTAAGAGTGCTAATGCATAGCTGATCTGAATAGGCAATTGTCAAGCTTTGTTCATTCCATGATTTTGGTCTTCCTTTGATGTGCAACCTTATATACACTGTGTGTACCTGAGTGGTGTTCTCAATGTGTCAAAAGAAGTGGACTGTAACCCACAAAAACAAGTTATAGAATAAAAACCTTAGTGTGAGAGATGCCACAATATGTTTGTTGTTGTTGTTGTTGTTGTTGTTGTTGTTGTTGTTGTTGTTACACATGCTGAGGCAAACTACACAGTTACCTCTCTTTGAAGATCATGTCCAGGCTGACCCTGCTGTTCATTGACTATCAGTTGATCATTAAGTCTTGGCTGTTGGGAAGGACCTTACTTTTTGCCTGTCCACATGTTATTAATAGGTTCCAATAAACACTGGAGCAGAAATCGGTGCCTAGGAGGAGCAGATGAAGCTTGAGACAGAACATATCTCATCCCTAATGCTTTTGTTGATATTCAGTATCATGCAGTTCTCTGCTTCTCAGTTTGCTTTTGTTTCTGTCTGGTGATTGCTCGTGAAATTCAAGTGGGTCACGGACACCTACTGCTTTCACCCAGGTTTTTGTAAGAAGCTCCAACAAGCTGTGGCAATCAACTCATAGAACTCTTAGTAATCTAGATGACTTCAACTTGGGTCAAGCAAAAACATTTCACATTTAATCTCTTAGCGTTCAAATGCGCAGCTGATCCTAAATACATTAAATGCAGTCCAATATAAGATGATGTAAGCATTCCTGTGGTATTTGACATTTGACAGCTTTTGGTATATGCAGTTCACTGCCTGGATTGGATTAATTAGCAATGTAATTGAAAACATATTCATTTAATTTATGTTACAAGCTGATCTGTTGCTAACCAGACTTTTGCTTTATGCCCCTTTCATTATTAACTTAGGATCTTGGCATTTATGGTCAATTCATTTCTGTTCTTTTAAAAAAATTGAGCCTTTCTACTCTTCAAAGGAATCATTTATGTAGCATTTTAGGATCCACGGCTAATAAAAACTTTGTAAGTAGTGACTGTTAGGAGTTCAGTAGATGCTGACTAAGGCTAGATATATTTGCTAAACCTGTTGCATGAACTTAATGATAGGAGGTGGTGGCTCTAGGCCACAAACTGCTTTGTATGACCTTTGAATGACTTTAATAAAGAAAAGAAAAGAAAACAGAAAATACTTCCCCCATTGCTTTGAAGATCTGAGTAAATAATAGACAAAATCTTAGGGGACACTCCTTTAGGGAGAAACCATTAAGATTCCAGTCTTAATAGGCAGTCCCTGCTTTACCTGAAAAATACTGACTTCATTTCTATTTGGACTTTATTATGAGATTGTACGTGCTTAACAGCTATGTTTGTTGCTCCGGTGAGCAGCTGCTAGACACAGATTCCCATGGCATATTTTAGCAAGAAGGCCCCAAGTCTTTACAGTTTAACTTTATGTTTAGACAAAAATGGTAGATATACTGAGCCTCCATTGTTTTTTTTTTTAAGCATTTGACCCAAGAGACACATTGAAGGATTCTGTCTTTCAGTCCTGTCTAGACTATTTTCAACCAATCGATTAATAAAAATACAAGGGTATTTTCACGGAACCAGTTTATATATGGCTTGTCACATAATTAAATTATACCAATTTCCAAATCCTGTGACTTAACTTGCTGATTCAGAGAAATGCTGGTGCCCTTTCTGAAAAGTTAAGAAAGTGGAAAAGAAGTGTCTCTCCTTTAGTCAAGAGCATTAAATTCTGAAAGCCCCTTAGAGGTCAGTGGAAAGAAACACCCATAATTGTAACCTGAAGACTGAACCTTTATTTGAGCTTGTGGCTGAAGTCAATGTCAAGGGGAGGAGAGGCACAAAAATATTTGTCTCTCTGGGTGTATTTGTGTGTTTGTTCTATATATTTTCTCCTTTTGGATTCTTTTCAGTATCTTGACTGTGGGTATATCCAGCCCCACTTCTTCATGTTGTTTCTCTTCTTGATGTTGAGAGGTCAGCATGACTGTTCTAACTTTGGATAAAGCAACTCTAAACAATGATGTTCTGTCCCATACAAATCAGTCTCCAAGCTTTTTCAGTCAATAAGATTTTCTCCTTCCATTACTTCTTTCCCCATTTATTCCATCTTGAATGATCAACTGTGACAATGTGTACTACTTTCCTGTGTGTAGGCTGCACGAATAAATTGTAAACCACCCAAAGAGTGCTTTAAGCACTATGGGGTCTTATATAAGCAGCTTTGCTTTCCATTTCCCAGTCCGTCGACTAATTGCACTAATTTCACACGCTAGGAAGGTTATGCTCAAAATTCTACAAGGGAGGCTTCAGCAGTATGTGGACAGAGAACTCCCAGATGTGCAAGCTGGATTTCGAAGGGGCAGAGGAACTAGAGATCAAATTGCCAACATGTGCTGGATTATGGGGAAAGCTAGAGATCTTCAGAAAAACATATACTTCTGCTCCATTGACTTTGCCAACACCTTTGACTGTGTGGACCACAACAAACTATGGCAAGTTCTTAAAGGAATGGGAGTGACTGACCACCTTATCTGTCTGCTAAGAAATATCATGGCCACTGGTCCCATCACCTTCTGGCAACTAGAAGGAGATAAAATGGAGGCAATGACAGAGTTTATTTTCTTGGGCTTCTTGATCCCTGCAGATGGTGACTGCAGCAATGAAATTAAGAGACACCTGCTTCTTTGGAGGAAAGCAATAGCAAACCTAGGCAGCATCTTAAACAGCAGAGACATCACTTTGTTGACAAAGGTCCTGATAGTCAAAGCTATGGTTTTTGCAGTAGTGATGCATGGAAGTGAGAGCTGATCTCTAAAGAAGGCTGATTACTGCATAGTCAATGCTTTTGGGTTGTGATGCTGGAGGAAACTCTTGAGAGTCCCCTGGACTGCAAGGAGATCAAACCTATCCATCCTGAAAGAAATCAACCTTGAATGTTCACTGAAAGGACAGATTTTGAAGCTGAGGCTCCAGTAATTTGGCCACCTCATGGGAGAGAGGACTCCTTGGAAAAGTCCCTGATGTTGGGAAAGATTTAAGGCAAAAGGAAAAGGGGGTGGCAGAGAATGAGATGCTTGGACGGCGTCATCAATGCAACAAACATGGATTTGACCAAACTCCAGGAGGCAGGGGAAGACAAGAAGGCCTGGCGAGTAGAGATGGGCACGAAATGAGCAATTTTTCATTTTCGTTTTCATTTTTTGTTTTGTTACGCAATGAAAACAAACCGATTTTTTTAAAAAAACAAAACAAAAATGAAAATGAAACGACCAAATTTGCCGTATTTTTGTTTTTGTTGAAGCAGATGCATTGAACTAAAAAGAATGCTAACGAAACACCAATTTTTCGTTTTCATTTTCGTTTTTTCATTTCGTTACCTAACAAAATGAAAATGATTTTTTTTGCAAAAAAGTCACGAAAACGAAAATGAAAACGAACCGAAACGGACCCCTAAACGACCAAACGACAAACGAAACACCATTTTTTTGAGTCATGCCCATCTCCACTGGCGAGCTCTGGTCCATGGGGTGACGAAGAGTCAGATACGACTGAATGACTCAAGAAGAAGAAGAAGAAGAAGAAGAAGAAGAAGAAGAAGAAGAAGAAGAAGAAGAAGAACAACAACAACAACAACAACAACAACAACAACAACAACAACTGGAGGTTACACAAAAATACTACTTCTCTCTGAAACATAACAAAGAATAATTTCTAAACTAACTTATAAGGCCTGAGGAGTAGGCCCCTCTAAATCCCTATTGCCTACATTATTAAGCTGGAATCTTGACTTCATGCACAGACAAAAATCATTCTCCCCAAATGTCCTTTCTCTCTTCCTCCAACTGTGCACAAGCATGGGAAATGACAATCACATGTTGCTTATAGACCAATCAGATTTCACTTGCTTCTGGCTGGAATCTCCTCTGGCCTTGGTTTACACAGGCATGTCAGATAACAGTTAACAACAGACCTAGCTTGTACATTAATATTCACAATGTTTACAACTGGCCTAAGCTAACAGGCTTCACTAATTCTAAAATCTGTTACAGAGGGGAGTAGCTATTCTGCTGGCATATTGAATGTGGGATTAGATGCTTTTGAAAGCCAAACAGGTGGTCCAAACCTTTTGCTGGGGTAAGGTGATGGTGAATTATAAAAACAATTTGGGGTCACAATTGACTTAGACTTAATTGTCTAGTGGAACTGAAGATTAGCTTTTAATATCTTCTTTATCACCACACCATTTGAAAATGCTGTCTCTTCCCAAAGCAAGACAGCACAGATTTTTAAGGGTTCTGGCAGATGGTTGCTAGTACTCTGCTCCCAAATCTTGCCAGGAGAGCACTATGTTTTGATTCAAGGCACAGTGTGACCCATGCCAACAACTGTGGCTAGCCATCAACCACCCCATGGGATTATTCTCTCCCTCACTCTTGCCATGTTTCAAACTGTAGCAGGGTAGATATTTATAGATTTCAAGACAGCTCCTGTACCCCCATAAAACATCCAAAATGATCACCCAATTATTTACTCAGAAGTAAAAGGAAGTGCTTTTTGGTTCAGTCCTAAGTACATATCTAAGTTTGAAAAAGGGTTGACTTTGGTGATTGGGTACCGTGGGTGGGTTCCATGAATCACCAGCTGGTGCAAATGCCAGGGGACACTCTCTGAAGTTGGCTTGGGCTATCACTCTGAACTTGGGTAGGAGGCAGATCCAATAAGGTTTCCCCAAGTCAGACTGGCTGGGGTAAGCTTGGCAAGAGAGAGACCCAGAACAGACTTTCAGGGCAGGAGAGATACCCAGGACAGACTACCAGCTCTACAACCCAGATTGGGCACTATTTTATGTCCTGGCAGGATATCATTGTTGTTGTTGTTGTTGTTGTTGTTGCTGCTGCTGCTGCTGCTGCTGCTGCTGTTAAGTACCATCAAGTCATAAATGACTTACAGTGATTCTGATGAGGCCCTCAAGGTAAACGTCAAGGTAAGTGAAATATTTAAGAAGTGACTTTGCCAGTCACACCTCCCTAGTGAGTTCCCATGGCAAAGTGGGGATTCAAATCCAGGTTTCCTGAGCCTTTGTCTGTCACTGTATCTTCTGCACTGCTTCAGGACAGGAGAATTTTAAAAAGCTAAATAAGTGATGTTCCTTTTCCTAGAAACGAAATGCACTTTGATACAGTACCTGTTCATGAGGTCACAGAAGTTTTGTAACAATAAAGTGCATCCTTGAAGATGCACAAAGAGTAACAAAACCACATGACCGCAACAAGATATATTACACATTTTATTTTGTTACGGTACAAAGTGGATGTGACGTAACGCCCCTAATTAGCTTGCTAGTCAAAATATCATGAGGCACTTTGTCAAAGGCTTTGCTGAAATTAAGATATATAATATCTACAGCATTTCTACCATCTTCCATGGTGTTTTGTGCCATCATCTATCTCTCAGCTCTTTATCTCTGATTTTGGATAAAGATATATACCTCTTAAGACTAACACTAGAAAGGGGAAATTGTCTTCTTTCCTGAAATAAATTTGCTTTCCCTCTTCCTTTCGGCTTTTTCCTCTGCTAAAACTGTTGTAGAGTTTACACCTTCTTTGTAGTGTTTCACAAATGATGGGGGCATCAAGTGACTAATTGGTTCATCTTATGTTTACCTCACTCCTGGTTCTTTGGCAAGCATGGTCACATGTTAGCATGGTCACATTAGTGGTAGGAGAACAGTTATAGGAGAAAAGCTAATGTGCAAGCAGCTGCATGCAGGCATGCTTTTGCATGACTGGGACATCCATTATTTCTGGGGTCCAGAGGGTCTAGAACCTTAAATAAGACAGGGATTCTTTGCATGCAGACTGTTCTTCTGGAGTTGACTTTGCTAACATATGGACGTCTCCAGTGTGTGCAGATCTGTCACTGAGGGCAAAACCAAGTGCATCTCTCCACTACTCATTCCTCACTTTATTTTATCTTTATGTTGCCAGTGACATAAGCAAATGCTTCCTAACCACACAGGGAATAATAAAGCAATCTAGTACACTAAAGTATTTGCTATATTTTGTCCTGTTCAATTCAGAATTATCAACTCTGTCACAGCCTGTATCTCAGAGACTCAAGCTGAATTCATACCAATTCACCCACTCTGGCCTATTTAGTGCTGCCAACACAGCAGTTCCTCCACTAAATTTAACATTTTCAGTGCATTCACTGGGGTTAATTTCTTTTTTGTATTCCATTTTGAATTGCTTTCATCCCCTTCATAGTGGTTTGTTTAATTGGGCAGCAAGCTGGGAAAATAACACTTCTTCAGATGCAAATCCTACAGAAAGAAGTAAGTGCTGGACCATAAGACAAATTCATGTGGTATCTGAGTCATTCACAAGAACTTGATGCCAGAACTGAGTGCAAAATATTCTCCCATGCTCTCTGGCCTTACAATACCTTTTCCCTACCTAGTGGAGTGGAAAGAAAGGACCAGTTTGTATCTGAATATTGTTTCCGTTTACTCCCAAACATGTGTCCCATCCCTTCATTGCCATGTTATGGCAGTTGGACTGGTTGGCCCTTGAGGTCTCTTCCAACTCTATGATTCTACGATTCTATGAGCTATTAAATTGCATCCAACTTACAGTGATCTTAGTAGGGGTGTCAAGGTGTGTAAGATATTTACAGAATGGTTTTCCCAGCATTTCCATTATTGTGTGGAGATTTAAAGCCAGTTTTCCTGAGTCCTAGTCTTTCACTATATCCACTATACTACACTGGCTGTCCAATATGTACAATAGGAAACTTCATCCTGGTTATCTCCTGGGCCAAACTGCTTGACCAAAAATGTAAGGTCCAACAATTTCCTCACTTTCCCTGTTTACAGTTTCATCTTCCAGACTGGAGAAAGTAACAAGAGAATCGGCTATTCTGGTTTCAGTCTGTACTCACAGGGAAGAGCAGGTCAGTGAGGTAGAAAAAATGGGCATTTGGAGTAGAAGCAATTGCACCCTCGTTGGCTTCAGTATAGTGAGGTAAGGGCATGATGAGGGAAGTGTAACACACACTGGAGACTTTAAGAAGGATGATTTCAGCATGTCTAAGAAATACTGGGTCACATTCCATGGTTAGAGATACTCAAGGAGAGAGGAATAGTCAAAGGATGAAGTTCTTAAATGTCAGATCACAATAAGCAACCACTCTTTCAAGGCAAAAAGTGGAAGACGTCCAAAGAAACCAGGGTGCTGCGTGAGAAGCATTCAGATGAGCCAATATTTTAAAAGGACATGCATAAGAAATGAGTAGCCAATATTTGTGGAGGTAAAGTTGAGAGGGCTTCGACTGTTAATGAGCTCAGAATTCCAAGAGGGGTTAAAGATAAAAAGGAGGGGGCTTTCCCATAATTCTTAGAGCAAGACACAATAAGGAAAAGGTAGGCCTATTGTGTAGAAAGACTAGAAAAATGTCAGTGGATGACAGAGAGAAGGCTGAATTGCTGAACTCCTGCTTTGTCTATGTCTTCCTCCAAAAGTGAAACAGTGATCAACCTACGGTAATGGAAGTGGTGCAAAGGAGGCTGTGAAGAAGACTCTCACATATTTGCCCAAGATCAGTAAAGAGATAGTAAGTTATTTTAAAAATGAATTCAAGTCTGCAGGGACATACAAAGTTACAAACTATATCCAAGGGAATTCCAGGTATAATTTCAGAGCCTCTGTTTATAATTTCTGCTAATTATTGGAGGACAGGTGATGTCCCTGAAGACTTGGAGGTGGCTAAATGTTGTCACTGCCTTCAAAAAGAGGGAAGAAGATTATTTAGACAACTACTCACTGGTCAGCTTGAAACTTATATGAGGAACGTTTCTAGCAGATAGTTTAAAATTCAGTCTGTAAGCATTTAGAAAAGAACATTGCGGTGTTTAAGACCCAACATGTGTCTCAAAAACATATCACACTGCATGGTAAAATGTGGGCTAGGTGTTTTGTCCCATCCTAACTCACATGACTGTTGCAATGCAGAGGGTTCAAGGGGTGACCTGATAACTAGTTGCAGTTTGCTACTGCAGCTTGCCCTGTTGCACTTATGCAACCAACAAGATTCTGGCCATTGTGGTTGAAAGCTCCAAAAACATAACAAAGGTCAAATTTTCAGATATTTTGTGCAGCTTCCTGTTGCTAGCTCCAACCACAGTAGTCCTATTGACTCTATAGAACTTACTGTACATAAATATTAACCTAACATTCAGCAATTGATTCAATGAATGTGAAACCACTGACCTTTCTTTATGTGCACTTTTCTCTAGGAATGAAATGACAGCTGTATAGCACTATGATCATTAGTAGCACCAAGCACTAGCACACATAGTTTGAAGGGAATTGTCTATTTGAATCTTAGAAGTATAGCCGCCAAGAGGGTTTTTTTAAAGTTGCAAAGCATTCATCATGCTTGCTGGATGTTTTGTTTTTTCTGTTTTAAGGAGCTTTCAGAAGTGCCAGGTTATTTCTGGCAGTATGAGATCTAAAGATCTAATCCTTCATTTTAAGTACAACATGCAGCAAATAGTTCAGAAATGTTTACATTTGCTATTTATCAGGCAAGGATTTGTCAGACCATGGAAAGGCATCAGGATGTCACATTTTATTTTATACTACCATGCTTGCTGATTCCTATTCCTGCAACCTCTCAGCACCAGAAAAAAAATGGGAATCTGTAGTGCATGATTATCATACAGATTGAGGGCCTAGATAAACAATTTAAGTGGAGTTTATGTTGGAAAACACATTCAAAATTGTTGTTTGAAACTTAACAGAACCTGGCCAAGTTACC
Source organism: Phrynocephalus forsythii (assembly GCA_029282475.1). NCBI lineage: Eukaryota > Metazoa > Chordata > Lepidosauria > Squamata > Agamidae > Phrynocephalus > Phrynocephalus forsythii. The sequence goes on along the minus strand of JAPFRF010000004.1, from coordinate 61,156,056 downwards.
TTTTTGGACTACAGCTTTCAAAGATTCCCAGTCAACCACAAAATCATTTTTATTACTAAGAGAAATAAAAGCCTTTGTTGATATGAGTGGGAATGTGAATTACATGAAAGAATGCAGAGGGCCAAGTGATAGCACAAGGGAATCTACTGAGTGAAAAACACCCTCCAGTAAACCTATGTTTCCTCAAGAGTAATTAAATTTCAGCATTTTCCAAACTGGTAGAAAATCTTCTTTGAACTTTGTATTAATTGTGAGTGTTTAGCAGAAACATAGAGATCTGATTCAACATACTGTGGATTCAAATGAAGGTATACAAACTCTAATGTTAAATTCGTAACATTTCATTGATTAAATTGTTGCGGCATGCTGCTGTTAAGTGCCATCAAGTCACATCCACCTTATGTCATGAATGACTAAGCACCAAGATGTCCCCTCCCCAGCAGCCCTGCTTAGCTCTTGTCTATTCAAGTCTTGGGTTCCTTTTGAGAGGCAATCCATCGCACATTTTCTCTTCCTCTTTTCCTGCTGCATTTATCCTTTCTCGGCATTAGAGTACAACTGCCATATCTGTGGGGGATTGGTTCCAGGACCCCCGTGGATAATGAAATCTGTGGATAAGAGCAAATGCTCTCATCCAACAATAATGGTGGTGACAGGAGTGGTGGGGAGCTGAGGCAAAAGCACCAAAAATGCTTGGTAGGTCAGTGTCAGCAGCAAGAAGAGAATAAAGTTTTTATTTGTTTTTCTTTCTCCTCGCCGCCGGCACCAGCCAGCCACCCTCTTCACCGCTGGGCTCAGCAGCTGTGGCAGTGAGGAGGGAAGAAAACAAATGAAATGCTACCAATACCGAGCCCTCTTCACTGCCACCATCGTCTGCCAGCCACCCTCTTTGGCGCCACCCAGTTGCCCTCTTTGCCGCCGGGCTCAGTGGCCAGCCTGCGGGGATGGCAGTGGCAAGGAGGGCTCTGCATCGGTAAGCTTTCTTTTGTTTTCTTCCCTCCTCACCACCACTGCTGCCAGCCACCCCCCTCTTCACCAGCGCGCTCAGGCAGGGGTGATGGTGGCGTCAAGGAGGGAAGAAAACAAAAGAAAGCTTACCAATGCAGAGCTCTCCTTGCCACCATCCAACCACCCTCTTTGCTGCTGGCTTTGAAGCTACTGTTTGTGACAGTAGCCTGCTTTGCAGCTACTAAATTAGTTTTTTTCATATTTTCCGCCTCAATCTGCGGATTAGTGAATCAGTGGATAATAGTCCAGAGGATAAGGGGGTCATACTGTTTTTTTCAAGAGATTCTTGCCTTCTCGTGCTGTGGCCAAAATACGATAACTGCGATTTTGTCATTTTTGCTTTTAGAGAAATATCAGTCTTGATATGATCTAGGATTGATTTGTTTGTCTTTCCAGAGGTCCAGAGTATCCACAAAGCTCTCCTCCAGTGCCATACTCCAAATAGCTTACTTTACTTATGGACTTTAACACTCATACATAATAACCAGGAATGAAACAGTGTGGATGCTCTTGGCTTTGGTCTCCAGTGAGTTGATTATCTTTTCCAGTTCCTTCATTCCTGCCTTTCTGAGCCTCAGACTTCTTCTGATTCCTTGGCAATAGTCTCTATTTGGATTGATCAGCAGTAGGTTTGCTTAAATGAATAGAATTAAGCCTGTTACTTGACTCTGCATACTTGCGGCTTATCTTTATCGAAGGAAATATGACACAAGTGTTCCAGTTAAGTAGTAAAGTAATAGAACCCATAATTCCAATAAATATTGAGGCTGTCACTTGCCAACCTGGGTGTATAATGTCTCCTCTTTTCTTTCAGATGAACATTAATGATCCTTGAAGTTAGCTGAAAAACAGTTGTATTCAATGGTATGTGTCTGATTTTCCCATAACACCTGCATAAAACAAGGTTGCTTAGGTATCAGTGCCTGTTTATTAATGTTAATTAACCAGTGACTTGAGCTCCAATATTTATTAGTTTGCTAACCTTTTCTTGAACAGTACCATTAAATACCATCATACTGTTGTCTACAGATAAAAACTGAAATGAAATAGGCAGATTAAAATGCTTTCCACTACATTTGTTTTAGTGTTTGAAGGTTAATGTCTAGTATCTGTAAGAATGTAATTGCCTTCTTTCCTAAGAAGCGTGGCAGTTTCCCAATAGTTCGCAAATGCTACATAAATCTATTGACATCCCTATATTGTACTTAATTTGCTTTTAGACCACTTGAAAGACAAGTGGTTTCTTTTAAATGTTTATTAGGCAACGCCCTATGTAGTATTTGTTCATAGAGTCTTTCTATATACCGGGAGTAATCCATCACATGATAAAGACATTTAAAAACTTGTTCATTGTGTGTGTTTCTGTAGTGGTTCCGAGACTAGAACACATAGGATGCAAAACTGATTTTGCTTCCAGAGTGCACTCTTTTTTCTTCTTTACAGGTAGCCAGCATCCCTGGGGGAGCCAATATTTTGGAATGGATTGAGAGATTAACACTCAGGAGACCTGGGTCCAAATCCCTACTTGGTCATTGAAACTCATTGGATGACTGTGTTGCATAAACATCTCTTACTTTGAAAACATTAAGTCTGTGCTGTTAAGTTAATTGAGACCAGAGAGATGGACACAAACATCCAATTTGTTTATCAGCCATATGGTTCCCAATTCAGATGCAGAACATGGAGGCCTTCAAGTGGGCACTTGCTGGAGGAGGTGAGGCATTAAAGTGTCAAATACTGGCCCATCTAAGCTACAGAAATTAAAACCACCATAAATGTGAGGTGAGGTGACAGCACATGAATCTCACGTGGCATAACTGAGGTTAAACTGCAGGTACAAAATACACACTTGTAGCTCATCAGTCTTTATTTTTTTCTAGTTACTGGTTCTCGGGGGAATCATTCACCATAAGCAACACAAGCAGTTTCATACTTTTGAAAACTTGTTAATAGGGCCTCTTCTTGCCCCACCCTTTGAATTCTGTTCACATAAGGAATACAGAATGATCTTGTGCACATGGGTGGCCATGGTGAAAATGTAGGTTACCACAATTAAATTCTTGATTCTGAGAGCTCCATTTATGTCTGACATCTGCACTTGGAAATGAATGCTCATGTCTGGATTTTAAAAGTAACTGTTAACTTTGACTGCTGCAACATTTTGGGATAGAGATGCGAATAGATGAGCTACAGGCCTGAGGTAAGTGATCAGGATCCAATTCAGACAGAAATTCATGAAACACCCAGTCTATATTTCAAAGTGTGATGAGAGGAAAATGTCAATTTCTCATTTTGTTTTTCTATTTTTTTAAACCATGTCTTTGTCCCAAACTTTGAGAACTTTCTCAAGCTTAATTTCCATTTGTCTAATATTTGACAAAGTGAAATTCTGCCCAATATAGTAGTCATCTATAGTAGTCATCAGTTTTTCTTTCAGAATAATACTTTACAAACAGCTGTATTTTTGTGTAATTTGACCATTGGGTACATAATTCCATATGCATTGTTATGAGGAAAATAATATTTAAAGATAACAGTGTTTCACCTTGTGTATTATTTTTAAAGTGAAACCATAGGCAAGTTTATATTAAAATGAACAAAATGAATTTTCACCACCAAGTTTAGGAATTATGGAGCTGATGGTATCTGGAAAAATCCTCTTGCAAGGAGTGCATCTTTTGGGTGCAATTTGCCCTCCTTACCTCCATTATTAACTGTTATGTGGCCTTATTGATTTAGTGATATAATCTCATCCACCATTAGCTTATCTTATTTATCTTTAATTTTTATGAATGTTGTTGTTTTAGTTATGTTTTCATTTACAATAGTTCTGCTTTTTATTATATTTTTGTATCTGTATTTTGTAATTAGTTTGTTTTATGTTGTAAACTGCCCAGAATGGCTTTCTGCCAGATGGGCAGTATATAAATCAAATAAATAAATAAATAAATAAACATTATCTATCTATCTTTCTATCTATCTATCGATCTATGAATCTATCAATTGCTTGGGTCACAATGCAACCTAAATGCCAATAAGAAATCTGTTGTTCACATCTAGGGTGTGAATGTAAGTACTCTTCTGCACAGCTGGATGATACTGGATTGCTAATACCTATGATATTTACATGAACTTACAGTGCATAGCATCTAACTTCAGAAGAAAGTCTCAGCCATATTCCATTTATATGTTATCCCTGGCAGATATTCTTTTATACTCAATAATAGAGGGCAACGCATCCAGATTTAGGGATATATCTAAAGGAAAGGTTTACCCACTAGTTACAAAATCTGGTTTTAAATTACTTTGAGGTTTGTGCAATGTGGGTTCTTCTTGGCAAAAAGATGCTTACTAGGGATTCTCTTGAACTTTTGGGAGGAAAGTGAAATTATTGGAATTAAGGCATCTATTTAGCTCTGTTCTGGGGGTTGGAAAATTATGTCTATCTATCCAGCAGATTCAGTATTCATCATCTTCCTGTATTTGTTGATTTGCTGCACTATGTCAAGTCAAGTGGAATATCAATTATTGTGAACTTTTCTCTCTTAATAAAAGAATGCATGCAATATTATCTTGTGTTTGAAATGTTGACAACATCCAAGATTCAGAAATAGCAGCAGCAAAGATCAGGTTCAGCTGGTACCATCCTTCAGCAGAAGAGAAAAAAATACCTCAGCCCCATGGAATCTAAAAATTCCAGAACCTGAAATGTGAAGTCAAATCCATTCCTCTCCATATACACCTGGGGGATCACTTGGATGAATAAGCCCTCATCAACTAGTACTCCACAGAAAGATGTTTCATCACATCACTTGATCTATATTTTCCTCACATGGATATAAAAAGGGAATCTATAGATCATCTTGACTGTTGATATTGGTGTCATCAACATTCAGGACAGCCTTTCCTATATAAAGCCTGAAATATCAACACCTGCTGGGGGTGATGGTCCAATATTCTGAGACAACTTCCCTGCAATTTGAATCAGGGATACAGATTATCACACTCATGGACCAGATGGTTTGTGTTTGTTTGATTGATTTATTGTTTGTTTCTGAAAGACTGAATTCACTATTTCAACATGCAGAACCAAATTTTAAGGAGAGTTATTGCCCTCAGAACAGATCAAGCTTGAAACAGGAATGTATCCTGGCCGGACTCTTAATTTTTCAGAGAGGGTAGAATCATTTGCCAACTTCATGCTGGTGGTTGCCCATTTACAAAATGATGCAAAAGGCACCCCCCCCCCCAGCAGATGAAAATAAGCCAGAACAGAAGTTGAAAACACTTTTATTTAGTTCTGGTTTACAAGACAGAAAATTGTATGCTCTCCATGAGGTTAAGTTAAATTGGATGCAGATGTTTTTAAACAATTAAGTGCTGTTCCTAAAGCCTGAATTTATAATTACACGATAGCAGACTAGAAAATGATAATCTCCAAGATGCTTTAAAATTCTATGCAACATTGTTGTATATTACGATACTGCCATACTTTTACCTCCTTCTCTCTGTCATGAAATGGCTGTTTCTTTCCTTGCATGTCAAGCATTCAACCATGTATAATGAGTTGTGCTTCAGAGGGGGTAAGAGCCTGTGCCCCCAATCTAGGCATATTCATCAGACCGCATTTGCAACAAGCTCTTTGCACAAATTATGATGTAGGTCAGGAGAAGCGCGTGCCCCTGTGATGCCACCCATCAGCTAAGATTTCCTATTAGTGCAATTACATAGAATTAGAGTTGGAAGTTGCTTCACAGGTAACTTACTCTAAATGCTTTGCTCTAGGGTAGTAAGGAACACTGCGGATTATTTTAAGTATACATAATAGGCAAAAGCTGTCTCCTTGCTTAGCCTCCAGGATGTTCCTCTAGTTCCAACCTCAGTTTGAGAATGCTACCACTGACCAAATTTTACTTTGCTGAACTGTACTCTTTTACGCGTGTGTTCTTGTCAGTCCACCTTACTGTGATTTAAATCATGAATTCTTGTCATTATATCCTCGGTGGATTGGATATGCCACTTCCTTTTACTCTCTGATGACATCCTTTCAGTTATCTAAACATTTCTGCCATAGAGCCCCTTAATCCTTCGTATTTAAACACAAGTCTCCTTCAGCTTTTGCTTATCTTCTGTGCCTTTTAATTGCATGCTCTCTACATACTTTTCCTCTGGATTCCTTTTATTATTTTCATTCTTTTAAAACTGAAGCCTGGAACATAATTGTTCTGGTATTTTGTGCAAATGTCACAGCAAAACACAACTATAGGCATAATACCTTTGTCTGAACAATACAGCTATGCAGAACTAGCATGTCATTTTTCATTCAGAGAATAGATATGTGAGCAATACAATGAGAATTAATAGCTGGCAGTTGCTTCAAAATGATTGCTGTTAAATTAGGCTCTAAAGGGTGCAGAATTTCCCAAAGATCGGTCATATTTTATTACCCACTTGCAAGGTGGTTCACAGGTCAAAAACATAACTGTACTTACCAAATATGGAATATATCAATTTTCCAGCCAAGCCCTCCTTGTCTCTCTGTGAAAACTCAAAAGTAGTTTCAGCTAACCATGTTCTTCATTTTTGGCTGGACATAGCAAATTTTGCCAGTAGTCTCACTAAGGCTCATGGACAGAAGCACTGCCCATTTCTACGAGGAGGTGCGGTATAACTTATATACCTGAGAGAAGCTATTTTACTTCTCTTGTTTACTGATCAGCAAATATTATGTTGTGCTGTGTTACTCAGAGAAAGGAGGCATTTGTGTTAATGCTGTGTTGAAAAATATCCCTTAAGGATTCCAACTAGTGTCAGTTTGATTTTAGACAGATAGACAGACAGACAGACAGACAGACAGACAGACAGAAATAATTTCAAAAAAGACAATTGTAAGAAATTATCATGGATCATCATCATCATCATCATCGTCGTCGTCGTCGTCATCATCATCATCATCATCATCATCTTAGAACTGCAAAGCTGGAAGGGACCTTATGGATCACTTTGTCCAGCTCAATTTATGGAAGCATAGTGGAAATAACTCACATCATTCTTGGCCTCCACAGCCAGATACCTAAACCACTGAGCTATCCACCCAGCTAAAAGAGAAAGCCAAAAGCTGTAATTCTCTGTGGCCTGCCTCCATCCACCAGAGACAGAGTTATGGGTGTCCTGAACATTCAGAAATTGGTGCTAGCCAATGAGTGGCCATATTCAAATGCTCATGACATTGGAGAAGTGAACAGCACCCTGCTTACATCTTATTCTCAGCTTCCTTTTGTCATCTCCTGCCACATGTAAGATGGGTGGCCAGGAAAGGACAAGGAAAAATGGTAGCATCTGTAAGATTATTTTTCAGCATTTGTACAGAGTGCTCATATAAGACTGAGTCCTTTGAGAGAGAGCTTAGGGATACTGATTCATCCCCAGATATGAGATGCATTCTGCACAGCATAAAATAGGGGGGGGAGCAAAGCCCAGGCCAAAACACTTGTTGCAGCATCGTTCCACACAGGACCAATGGTGTCCATGTTGGGAAGCTCTATACTCATTGCTTACTCTCAATAGAGAGAATGCGCGCTCCGCGGGCGGCTTGTCCGCCCGCGGTGACGACTTGCCCCTCGCGAGAATGGCGAGGGGCGAGACAGGACGGTGACGTCCTGGGAGGAAGGGGGAGGAGCGCCTGGTAAAGGGCGGCTCCTCCTCCAAGCTACAGCCAGTCTTTTTCCGGCGTTCGGAGGGAGAGGACCGTCCGGACGCCGGCTAGGCTGTAGGCGCCATGTGGCGGGCGCCATTTTGAAGCTGCACTTGCGGCCGACCTGGCCGGTGCGGCAGGCGGCAGCCAGCGCTCGGCGGCGGAGCGCACGGCCGGGACGGGCGGGATAATTCCCTGGAGTGCCGGCCCGCGCGGGGACAGCCAACGCCGGGGATAGGGGCGGCGTTGCGGCCGGCGAACGGCAAGGTGGACCCTGGCCGCGAGGAGCCGACGGATTGGGGGGAGTGGCATCGGCCCTCCCCCCGAGTGAGCAGGGCTGCGGAACCCGGGCGGCGCGAGCGGCCGAGGCCGGGCTCCGTAACCCCAAACCTTCCTGGGACGAGAGGGGGGGAAGCCGGGGCTAAGTAGGCCCTGGGGATCGGGTGGGCGGCCGGAGCCGGGCAGGGCCGAAAGCGCGCCCAGCAGGGTAGGCGGACTGCACCCCCTCATCCACTCAGCGGAGGGAAGGGCCCGGGCAGCCTTGTCGCCGGGACGCGCAAGGCGGTGGGGAAGGGTTGGGCCCACATATAAGCCATGACTGACGGCCTGGGGAGGGCGGTAGCCGGGGCCTGGGCTTGGAGACGGGGGGCTAACAGGGGGGAGGCGAGCAGTGGGGGCCCCCGGGAGGCTTCTCGGACCCCAAGACTAGCTGGGATGGCCTGCACCCCCCTTTTTTCCTTTCCCATCCCCGCCTCAGAGGCCCGCAGCCGCGCCATACAATCCCCCAAGGCCTATAGGCATATTAGGGGGAGCGAGTAGGGAGCGACAGTAGGCAGCCGCAGGAGACAGGCCAGCTTGGCTATAAGCCCCCACGCCGTCCAGGCGGAGGGGGGCGGCAAGATGGCACCAGGCAAGGGCCGCAGGACTGGCAAGGGGAAGAGGCCAGCAGCTAAGCAGCCCCCACAGCAGGCCCAGTCCTCGGCTGAAGACTCGGACGAGGAGCAGTTGGCTACCCTGCTGCAAATGGAGGCTCGCCTCAAGGCACTGGAGGCGGCAAAGGGGGTGGGGGGCCCAGGGACTCAGCCAGGCCCAGCTCCCAGGACAGGGGCGCGCCCCGCGAAAGCACGTAAGCGGGCTCAGTTGAAGGCCATGATCTAAGATATGTCTGTTCGCTTTGCAGCGCTTGAGCAAATGGAAGCAGCCCCGGGACCGTCGGCCGGGCCCAGCGCGATACCTGCCGCAGTTAAGCGAGCGCGGCCAGCCTTGCAGAACACAGAGGAGGACGAAGCCCTGATGGTGGAGCCGAAGTGGAAGACCAGCCCAACACCCCTGCAACGGAGAGCGCAGCACCCAGTGAGTTGGCATGCGCACCTGAAATGGCGCCCACAATCACATGGCCTTGGCCGGCGGGCAGCTGCCGGGCAGGGGTAGCGGCCCCGACGCAGAGTGCAACCCAGGCAATGCCTGCCCAGCTAATGCCGGCGGCCACGCTCCCCGCGTGGGGGCCTATTCCATCGTGGATGCCCGGCCCAACGCCCCCGTTTATGGGGTCAAGACCGGGCCAACCGACATCCTCGGTGGGTGGGCCAGGCCAGCCCCAACCAACGCAGCTGGGAGTTCCCCCACAGTGGGCCCCTGGCCTGCTGCCGGGCTGGTCAGGGATCGGACACATGGCGAGCGGAATGGCACCGTGGCCGGGGATGGGTCCAGCACCGGGTTACCCCGGGGTGGCGGCGGCCGCCCTGCCATACGGCGACTACGCCTCCCCATTTGGACACCACCTGTCCCAAGCCACTAGGGAAAAACTCTGGAGGGGGGAATTCATCGATATATTTAGCTTACTTAATCGAGAATTGGATACCAAGGAGTTAGAAAAGGAGGACCCCCAGGACAGGGAGCGCAGGCTCAGGAAGAAGCCGGAACGATCCTGGGCGACGTGGCTGCCAGCGTACCTGATTTTTATGTCCCTGACCCTGCAGGCCTACCCGTGGAGAGCCCAGGCGATGCTTAAATATTTAGACATAATATACAGGGCTTTCGTGGATTTTCCAGGCCATACCTGGCTCCAGTATGACGAGGAATTTCATCGCAGGGTGGCCCTGGACCCCTACGTCCGTTGGGACGAGCCGCTGCCACCAATTTGGTTGCAGTTCATGACCCCGGTTAGGCCGATCTTGGGGGAGAGGTATGATAGTGGCCACGCCATAAGAAAGGGGCCGGCCAACACACCTGCCCGCGCTGCGGGCCAGCCGGTTCAAGTCCGGATGGTCTGCTGGGACTACAATGGACAGGGCGTCTGTAACAGGAAACCCTGCCGTTTCAAACATGAGTGTTCCGTTTGTGGGGCACAGCACCCGGCAACCACCTGTAGCAGAGCCCGCCCTCAACAAGGACGGCCCAGGGATGGGGGAGGTGCCAAAAAAGCCGGAGGCACGGAGGGACCCCCTGCAAAAGGGGCCCAGCCCAATTAGGCTGGAGGTGCTGAGGCGATGGGTTGCCGCATATCCAGACAAGGAAGCGGCACAATTCCTAGTTGATGGTTTTACGTTTGGGTTCCGTATTCCGTTTGAGGGGGCCCGTATACCTCGGTCAGCAAACAACCTGAAATCCCTGGATATGGCGGAAGGGGTGGCAGAGAGTAAGATACTTAAGGAAGTCCGGGAGGGCCGTGTCCTCGGCCCATTCACCGAACCACCAGTACCAAACCTGCGAGTATCCCCAATTGGCTTGGTCCCAAAGAAAGCCCCGGGGGAGTTCCGGTTGATCCACCACCTGTCACACCCCCGCGGTGTATCCCTCAATGATGGGATACCACCAGAGCTTTGCACAATCAGGTACACATCCTTTGACGTGGCTGTACGCATGGTACGTACTTGCGGAGTGGCGGCGGAGATGGCGAAATGCGACATTAAGTCAGCCTTCCGCCTCCTCCCCGTGCACCCGGAGGACTTTGAACTGCTTGGGTTCCGATTCAGGGGACAGTTCTACATGGATCGGGCCCTACCATTCGGCTGCTCAGTATCCTGCGCCATTTTTGAGACCTTTAGCTCATTCGTGGAGTGGCGGCTTCGCCACTCCACGGGCTGGGACAGTACGGCGCATTACTTGGATGACTACCTGTTCTGCGGACCCAATGGCTCCGGCAGGTGCAAGGCCCTGCTAGATCAGTTTCGCTCATTGGCTCGTGAGCTGGGCCTCCCATTAGCCGAAAAGAAGACCGAGGGGCCCAGCCAGGTGCTTACCTTCCTGGGCATAGAAATTGACACCAGGGCCCAGGCTTGCAGGCTCCCCCATGATAAGCTGTGTGCCCTTCGGGGCAGGGTGCAAACAGCACAACAGCGCCAAAAAATTTCCCTGAGGGAGTTGCAGGAGCTGGTGGGCCACCTTAACTTCGCTTGCAAGGTGGTGGCCCCGGGGCGGGCATTCCTGCACCGGCTGTGCGCGGCAATGAGCGGGCTTCGGAGACCCACCCATAGAACCAGGGCGACAGCGGAGATGAGGGAGGACCTAGCGGTATGTGGCCTGTTCCTAGAGGGATTCAATGGAATCTCCTTCTGGAGGGACGAGATCAGGCTGGGCGCCCAATTCCAGGTACACACCGACGCGGCCGGGGGCCTGGGGATTGGAATCTATTGGAAAGGGGAATGGTGCAGCGGCGTCTGGCCTGCAGACTGGCAGGCGGAAGGCATTACACGTGACCTCACCTTCCTCGAATTGTTTCCTATCTGGGCGGCCCTTTACATATGGTCCGAGGCGTGGGCCAACTCAGTGGTGCAATTCTGGTGTGATAACCAGGCGGTGGTATATGTCATAAACAGCTTGACATCACGCTCCCCACAGGTTATGAGGCTGGTCCGGGCATTTGTATTGCGGGCCTTGCAATTTAATATCGTGGTGCACGCCCGCCATGTGCCGGGGGTGAAAAATGACATCGCCGATGCTTTGTCCCGCCGACAGGCCGAGCGTTTTCGGGCTATTGCTCCAGAAGCGGCCGACCGCCCCATGGAGATCCCGGCAGAGGTATGGCGGGTTGGCGGGCTGAGGCTGACAGAGCTCTATGCCACTCTGTTGCCCCCAGGACACAGCGGGGCTACGCATCGGTGATGGATGAGTTCACTGCCTTTAGGGACGCCCAGGGCCTCGAACAACTGTGGCCCCTGCCCATAGAGCACCTTCAGCGTTTCCTGGTCTATCTACACCGCAGGGCACTGGCACCGAGTTCCTTACAGGGGAGGTTGGCCGCCTTGGCCTTCTACTCCAGGCTCAGGGGCTACCCGGACACAACCAAGGACTTCCGAGTCAGGGGCATGGTGGTGAGCTGGAGTCGGGTGAGGGGAAGGGCTCCAGACGCCCGCTTCCCGCTCTCGCCCCAGCTGCTGGAGCGCATGGGTGCCAGCTGGCCGGAAGTTTGCTCTGGCGGCTTCGAGGTGGCCCTGTTCCGGGCAGCCTCTCTATTGGCCTTCTTTGGCGCCCTGCGCGTCAGTGAGCTGGTGGCAGCGAGCGGGCGCGATACATCTTTCACCGCACTCCAGAGAGATGACCTCCAGATGGCCGGGGACGGCTTGGTGGTACGCATTAGGAAGTCTAAAACAGATCAGAAGGGGAAAGGGGCAGAAATAACCCTGGGCCCATGCTCGGTGCTTGCTATCTGCCCAGTCGCAGCGATGAGGGCTTACATCACATTGAGGGGGCCGGGCGGGGGGTACCTCTTTAGACATCAGGATGGCCGCCCCTTGACCAGGTTCCAGTTCGCAACAGTGACGAGCAGGGTATTAGGGCAGCTGGGGCTAGGGGCACTCAAGTTCGGAACGCACTCCTTTCGAAACGGTGCCGCATCAACAGCGGCGGCAGTGGGATACGACCCGGGTACCATTCGCCAGCTGGGGAGGTGGGCCTCCCAATGTTATAAAAGATACGTACGGCCGTTGCCGGCACTTTAATGTGTTGTTTTTGTTTCCTCAGGGCCTGCAGGCAGCGCGTCCCGGGCGAGAATTATTTTTGTGGGTCACAGCTATGTGTACTGGGCCGAAAAATTTGCCCGAAGGACGGGCTGGGGGCCCAACTTAGGGCTGGGCAATAGGGCAACCATTGAGTGGTGGGGGAGGAGGGGAATGAGGTGGCGAGAGTTCCTCGGCGTAGCCACGGCGGCGGCGAGGGGCCTCTCGCCGGACATTCTCCTGATTCACCTAGGGGGAAATGATTTGACCAGGCAAACTGGCAAATCCTTAATCCTGGAAATTTTGGGGGACCTGGCGAACTGGAAGGCAGGGTTCCCGGCCTGCAGAGTGCTATGGTCCACGATGATCCCACGCCAGACTTGGCAAGCAAACTGTGACCCACAGAAACTGAACCGCTCCAGGAAAGGGGTGAACCAAGAGGTTTGTCGGGCGGTCTTCCGGGATTTTGGGGCGGTGGTGGGCCACCCGGAGTTCAACGTGCGCAGGACGGAGCTCTACAGGCCGGACGGTGTACACCTGACGGATGAGGGCACCGAGTTGTTCCTGCGGGATCTGAGGAGGGGCCTGGCCATGGAGTTGGCTGTTTAATGGGGGACCGGGGCCATAGCAAGGCTAGGCCCTCGGCAGTGGCGGCTAAAAGCTGATGGAGGGCAGCGGTGAGCATAAAATTAAAATCTGGACCCAAAGCTCCTCAACCACAGCACTGCGGGCCAGGAGGTCTCGGTGCTGGGGTGGGGGAGGGCAAACGCCTCCCTGCACTGGAAATCTCCCAGGTTGGAGACAGCAGAGGCAGGGAGCAGCAAATAAAACAACTGGCCTGGTGGGTGCTGTCGGACGACTGCACCACCTGGGGGTTTGTGGCTCGCCCAATGCTGCCTGGTTGGAGGGGTCCCAGGAGACCCCGGGATTCCAACCAAGTTATGGATGCCTGGCCCCTCCTGTTGTTGTTGTTGTTGTTGGTTAAACGTGTTAATAAAGTGTGGCCCATTTACCCCCAGCACACTGTCTCGCCTGGTCATTTCGAGTGGGGGGGCAATGTGCGCTCCGCGGGCGGCTTGTCCGCCCGCGGTGACGACTTGCCCCTCGCGAGAATGGCGAGGGGCGAGACAGGACGGTGACGTCCTGGGAGGAAGGGGGAGGAGCGCCCGGTAAAGGGCGGCTCCTCCTCCAAGCTACAGCCAGTCTTTTTCCGGCATTCCCCACCCACCCACCGCGCTAGGGCTAGTGTGAGTCTGACTGGTTGCCAATTCTTGGGGCCGGATAGGAATTTTTGACCCGCACTCTAGATTGGCCGTTGAGAGCGGGGATTTTTCGCCTATCCCACACTAGTACCTCAGAGTTAAAGGTTTATGTCATGTCCCACACTGGTCACACTATGGCGGCTAAAAGCTGATGGAGGGCAGCGGTGAGCATAAAATTAAAATCTGGACCCAAAGCTCCTCAACCACAGCACTGCGGGCCAGGAGGTCTCGGTGCTGGGGTGGGGGAGGGCAAACGCCTCCCTGCGCTGGAAATCTCCCAGGTTGGAGACAGCAGAGGCAGGGAGCAGCAAATAAAACAACTGGCCTGGTGGGTGCTGTCGGACGACTGCACCACCTGGGGGTTTGTGGCTCGCCCAATGCTGCCTGGTTGGAGGGGTCCCGGGAGACCCCGGGGTTCCAACCAAGTTATGGATGCCTGGCCCCTCCTGTTGTTGTTGTTGTTGTTGTTGGTTAAACGTGTTAATAAAGTGTGGCCCATTTACCCCCAGCACACTGTCTCGCCTGGTCATTTCGAGTGGGGGGGCAATGTGGTGGAGACTACTCTTCTCTCTGCTCCTTACTGTATTTAGGAGATAAGAGAAAAAGTGCTGCATAGTGCTCAGGGGCTAAGGTCATCAGGGGAGGCCTTTCTCTCTATCCCTCCACCCTCACAGGTATGCCACATGGGAACACGTGAAAGGGCCTTCTCTGTTGCTGCTTCTGGACTTTGGAACTCCCTCCTGCTGGAGGCCAGGACTGCCCCATCTCTGCTGTCTTTCCAGAAGCAGGAAAAGACCTTCCTTTTCAGGCAAGCATTCCCTGAATAAGGGACTATCTATTATGTGACTTTTAGATGGATTACCATGCATGGTTGCATTGACTGATCTCATAAGAACATCAGTTTTTCCATGCTAGTTCCCATTGCTCATAATGGAATTTTTCATTTCTTTTTTCTTTTTCTTTTTTTCTTTCTGTGTGTTCTTGGTAGCTTTAATATTACAATTTAATGTTGTAAGACACCTCTTCAAATTCCCCATTCTTAACTTGAATATGTTTGGAATGTTCTGGGCTGTATATTGTCCCTCATTATTGCAAGCCACCTTGGGTCCTTTTCCAAGGAGAAAGGTGGGGTAAAATATTCATATATATTCACTTTTCTTAAGGGGGTTTCCCCTTTCATATCCCAAAGGCCTACCAAGGGCTCAGAACATCTGCTTATCAAGATGTTGTTGCCTCCATCTGGACTCAGTGGAGGCCAACTGTATGTATCCCTGAGAGATAGCCTATATGTTTATTCACTAATTTTGATCTCTAATTATAGTCCACCAGCTCTCTGTCTGCCAGGATCCCGACATTGCTTGTGCAGACCTAGCTGGAACAAACAAATACTGAAGCCTATCAGGGAGTCAGTCAGCCAGTACTGAAAAAGATAAGGAAAATCAGAATCAAGAGAAATTGTGGAGAGGAAGCTCAGCCAGTTAAATGAGAAGTCAAAGGGGGTGTCAAAAGGAAGTAGAGACGGAGACTACCAGCAAAAACAATCCAAAGGAAGAGAGAAAAGCAGGAGGGGGAGTGCTTAGGTCTCAAAGGTTAGCAGATGCTATTTACGGAGGTAGCACAGGTAGGAAAGGGACTTCAGAAGCATTCCTTCAAGACAGACAAAAATGTATCTATCAGTTGCAAAACAATGAGTTCAATAAGCTATGATGTCTTCTCAAAGCAACCAGAAGTTCAACAACTTCTGAACAAACATGTGAATTTCTGCTGGGGGGGATTAATATCTTATTAGAAATCCAGTTCTTTTAAAATCCCTCTGGTTTATGAATGTGGGATTTTGTGCTTCTTTATCCACTATTAAGAACACCAGGAAAAGGCCAGATATTACTGCTCAATATTGTTTCTGCATTGCCAAGCTTGATGTAGCAAATGGTGGCCACAGAATGTGGACAACACCCATGTCAGAGGTAAAGATGCTCTATAGGAAGAAGCCCTTTTGTGCTCACCACCACTTGTTATAGGCATTCTGATTACTCTTTGTCATGAAGAAATAAACATCTAGATAACGTGTTGAAAAACAGCCCTGAAAATTGCTTTGTGAAAAGCAGTTAAGTGATGGAATAACTCATCAGATTCAGGAATTTTGCCCCTTTGTAGTGGCTTTTTGTGAAAGACAGGGAGCATGAGAGACTATCTTATAGGGCAGTGGTTCCCAATACTGTATGCTGTGGCACCCTAGGACACCACTGAACCTAGCCGGGGCGTGGGCGAGGAATCCTCTGAACTTCCGAGGATACTGCAAGTGCACTTGGATGGATTTGGTGGTTCCCTGTGGTGCCATGGCACATAGCTTGAGAACCACTGCTGTAGACCATCTTGACAGCAGGTCAAAATTATTTTTTTGTTTGGTCTCCCCCATATTTAGAATTGCCTTAAAGAATGTTGATTTGCTCTGCTTGTTTCTTTTACACATTCTAATTGTAGCTGAACTGGCAACCAAAACCTTTCAAGGATAGCCTTAACTACTGTATAGAACAAAGTTCTATTGCTGGAGATAAGCTGAATTGGCTTTGTAAGCTGCCAAGATTGGAAACTGCATGAGTCTCTTTTGTCCAAGATGAAGGGAGGTGCACATCCTTAAATAAAGTCATAATGTGAGGTAAATGTAGCTGGCTACCTCTTTTCCATTTTCTACCACACAACTACAGTTTCTAAGAGACTCAGATGCCTTTTTTTTAATCAAGGGAGATCATGTGGCATCCTGAGCCAAGAGGAGAAAACAAATGATAAATCATAAAAACTGGAGAATCGAAAATCTTTGGTGTAATGTATTTCCCACTTATGCGTTTGGAAAATCATCACTCAAATCAATTCTTTTGCTTTGACAGCCAGTTGGCCAGTGGCAGGTCTGCCACCATCTCATTGCCCTTGTTTGTTACTAAATGCTATGAGCCCCCCCCCCCTTCATATGAAATATTCATCTTTGGTAGATCAGCATGCCTGCCTGTCAAATGGATGTTTGTCAGCCTTGAAGGCAGCTGTACATGCAAATTAATCACTGTGGTGTGGTTTCCACCCCTCCCCTTACATAGATCAGATGCACCCCTCCAGAGTATATTTTATGTGTATAAAAATATTTGTCTACTGTTGTTTTTCAATTCCATCTAAAAGAAAAAGCCTTACCACTCCCTTCTTATGATGTACCCTCTCACTTAGTGCTATCGAATAGGAAATCAAGAAATTTAAAAAGGGCTGTATTTAGGAGAGGGGAGATTGGGCCTAGATGCTCTAAAATATCAGCATTGTTGGACTTCTATTGTAAATCCTTTGCTAGAAAACACCCCTAAGGGCTTGTTTGGCTTTGCCCCACCTGGATGAAAGAGCATGAGACCTGCTATCACCCCAAACACAGTGAGGTATGTGAGGGGGCAGGTCGAGGGCCCTATATAGCAGGGCCTTGCCGCCCACATGTCCTCTTTCTCTCTCTCAGGAGGCAGCAACCCACCTGCCTGCTGCCTTTCAGAAAAGCTAGTATGGCATAATGTGGTTGCCGTAGGAGGCCAGATAGGAATGTTTGCCTTGCACCCCAGATTGGCAGAGGGCAGGCAAGGATGTTTCTTTTTTTTATTTTTTATTTTTTTTTTATTAACATTTTTATTAAAGAATTTAAAATACAAAAGAAAAAAGAACATATTCAAAACATTAACCATATAAAGTCAATCTATCACTAAAATTCGGCTTCCCTCTGTTCTTCTTGCGGTTTTAACGTTGCTCATCTCCCAGCCTTCCTTTCCAACGAACCCATTCTATATACTTATAGAAAAGGTTCTAAAAGTAGGTAATAGTCCTTCAAGTTCTATCCTAATCCGGAAAGAGTCTTTAATTCATTACAGTTGATCTCCATGTAGTTCTTAAATTTTTGCCAGTCATTTTGGAACCTCTGGTTGTCTTGATCCCTCAATCTGCAAGTCAGTCTGGCCATCTCTGCAAAGTCCAGTAATTTCGCCCTCCATTCATCCAAAGACGGTATATACGTTGTCTTCCAATTCTGGGCCAGGAGCATTCGTGCCGCTGCTGTTGCATATAAAAATAACATCCTGTCTGCTCCTTTAATTTCATTATCCACCAACCCTAACAGAAAAAGTTCAGGTCGTTTTGGGAATGTACACTTTAACATCTTTTTGAGTTCATCATATATCCATGCCCAATACTCCTTCACTTTCTCACAAGTCCACCACATATGATAAAAGTCACCTTGTTTCTTTTTACATTTCCAACAATAATCATCTTTCATCCTGTACATCTTTGCTAATTTCGTTGGAGTAATATACCATCTATACATCATTTTCAACAAGTTTTCTTTTATCAAAGTACATGCGGTAAACTTCATATTCTTTTTCCACAATCTTTCCCACACATCTAACTCAATATTATGACCCAAATCCATAGCCCATTTTATCATACATTCTTTGACTTGTTCATCTTTTAAATTCAACTCCAACAAAAAATTATATAATCTAGTCAACAATTTCTTTTTTGGGCCCATAATTATGGTTTGAAACTTGGATTCCTTCTCTCCAAATCCAGACATCCTTCTGTCTTTCTGAAAAGTGTCGTGTAACTGATAGTATTGAAACCAACCTGTTAACCTCTCTTTTAACAGTTCATAAGATTTCAGTCTTGGGCCTTTTTCTGAGAAGAATAACACATCCCCATATGTGATCCCCACTCCTTCTGCATCTTTCCTTTTGATCGCCAATGCTTCAATCGGAGATAACCACCTCGGGGTGTGTCTCTCTAATAAAGGTTTCAATCTTTCCCAGACTTGAAGTAATGACTTTCTAATTACGTGATTCATAAAACTTTTATGTACTTTCACTTTATCATACCAAAGATAAGCGTGCCAACCAAATCTATTGTCATGACCTTCTAAATCCAAAAGATCTCCATCAACTAAAGTTATCCATTCTTTTATCCAACCGAGGCAGGCCACTTCATAATATAATCTCAAGTCTGGCATGGCAAAACCTCCCCTTTCCTTAACATCTGTTAATAATTTAAATCTTATTCTCGGTCTCTTGCCTTGCCAGACGAATTTAGACAATATCTTCTGCCATTCCTTAAAGTGGCCTGTCCCTTTAATTATTGGGATCATTTGAAATAAAAATAACAACCTTGGTAGCACGTTCATCTTTATCACCGAAATTCTTCCCATCAATGACAGATTCAGTCTATTCCATGTTTCCAAATCTCTCTTAATCAAATTCCAAACCCTAATGTAATTATCCTCAAAGAGATTCAAGTTCGTAAGAGATAAATTAATTCCCAAATATTTAACTTTTTTCACAACTGAGAGAGCAGACAATTTTTCAAATTCTTCCCTATCTTTCTTAGTTACATTTTTCAATAAAACCTTTGTCTTATTCTTATTCAGTTTGAAGCCAGCTAAATTACCAAATTCTTCGATTGCCTTCATCACCTCAATAATACTTTCTTTAGGATTCTCTAATGTCAAAACCAAATCATCAGCAAATGCTTTTAGTTTATATTCCTTATCCCCCACACTTATACCTTTAAATGTCCCCATATCTCTCAGTTTAACTAACAATACTTCCAATACTGTAATAAACAACAATGGAGACAATGGGCACCCTTGTCTTGTACCTTTCCCAATCGGGAAACTTTCTGTTATCACATTATTAACCAATAAACTTGCTTTCTGTTCATTATATATTGCATTAACACCATTCCAGAACTTTGTTCCCACTCCCATATATTCCAAATTCTTCTTCATAAATTGCCAGGAAACATTATCAAAAGCTTTTTCAGCATCAATAAATATCAGAGCAGCTTGTTTCTCCTTCCTGACTTCTAGATATTCTATTATATCAATTATATTTCTCATGTTATCTTTCGTCTGTCTGCCAGGAAGAAACCCCGCTTGATCTTTATGTAATAATTCATTTAGCACCCTTTTTAATCTATTGGCTAAAACATCGGCAAATAATTTATAATCTCCATTCAAAAGGGAAATAGGCCTATAGTTTTTGACATCCATCGCATCCGAGTTCTCCTTTGGAATCAATGTTATATATGCCTCCTTCCAGGTATTAGGTATAACTCCTTTTTCTAACACTTCATTCATCACCTCGACCATTATTGGTAACATTTCTTCTGACAGTTTTTATAATATTTTGCAGTCAGGCCATCTGGACCCGGTGATTTTCCTAATTTCGCCCTCTCTATTGCACTTTGTACTTCATGTGGGGTGATTTTCTCACTCAATATCGACAATTGGCTTGTTGAAATTTTCCCCAATCCATTTTCTCTTAAATATCTATCAATCTGTTCCGGATCCTCTTTTTCTTCATATATAAATCGCTATAGAAATTCCGAAACACCTTTATAATTTCTCTTGGGTCTTCCACTAATTTCTTATCTATTACTAATTTGTTCACCACCTTTTGTTTTTGCTTCCATTTAAGTTGCCAGGCCAACAGTTTCCCTACTTTATTTGCCGATTCAAAGTTTCTTTGTCTCATCATCTTAACCTTCCATTCAATTTCTTGATTGATAACCATTGACAACTGGGTTTGGAGCATCTTTAATTTTTGAATCCATTTCTGTTCCTTTGGTTTTTCCACCAATTTTCCCTCTGTCTCCACCATTTCTTTTAGGATCTCATATTTCTTTTTTTTCTTTCTGTTTCTTCTGATATGAATTTCTTTGAATAAAGAGACCTCGCATGACAGCTTTACTCGTATCCCATACAGAGTTTATTGGTGTTTCTCTTCTCCAATTATTTTCCAAATAGTCTCTAAAAGTTTTTTTCGCTATTTGCAAAGTCTCTGTCTCATCCAATAAGCTTTCATTCAATCTCCAGCGGTATAATCCTTGCAGTTTTGTTTTAACTTCCATCACAATTGCATTATGATCTGAGATCGTTTTAGGTAGAATTTCCACTTTCGTCACTCTGTGTGAAGTGTCGTTAGGAACAAATATGTAATCGATTCTTCCCCAACTCCGGTTTGGTTCAGAAAAAAAGGTAAACTGTTTCTCCATTGGGTGTCTCAATCTCCAAATGTCCGTCCATCCAAAATTTTCGACTAAGTCAAAAAAGGATTTTGGTAATTTCCCTTCTGAGCCTTTCTTTTTCTGGGATCTATCCAAATCCGGCATCATTACTCCATTACAATCTCCCATCAAGAAGAGTTTTTCGTCCATATAATCTAGCAGTCTTTGTTCTAAATCTCTGTAAAATTCTGATTTCCTTTCATTTGGCGCATAAATTCCTACGATGAAAATTTTTTCAGATTGCCAAGTAATTTGCACCATCAAAAATCTTCCCTCTTCATCTTTCATTATCAACTTAGGTTCTAGTTTGTGTTTTGCATATATCACAACTCCTCTTTTCTTCAATTTATCAGATGATACAAATTCTTGTCCCAAAATTTTGTTTTTAGAATCTTCATGTGTTTCATTGCAACATGTGTTTCTTGCAGACAAATAAGGTCTAAGTTTTCTTTCTTCAATAAATGTGTGATCCTGTTTCTCTTGGTCTTTTCATTCAGACCATTAACATTCCATGTTAATACTCTCAGCACCATTGCAAATTTCAGATTAAATATATTTTTATCAATCTCTATTCAGATATTGGCCATAGCTAAGTCAGCTTTGCCTTCCTCTTCATCCGAGAGATCTAACTCCTCTTCTTCTCCCTCTTCCTCTTCTTCGCCCTCACCTCTTCTTAGACCTTGGTCCACCTTCTCCTCAGGCAGTCTATCCCCCCTTCAATGGCTTCCTGTACCCAAGTTCTTCTCCATATTTTCTTATAAATTTACCTATCTCCGACTCAGATGTTATTTTAAACCTCTTCGTTTTGTAGATAAAGGATAGACCTTCCGGAAACTCCCAGCGGAATCTCAGACTGTTTCTTCTCAATGTTTCTGCCAGAGGTTTATAACTTCCTCTTCTTCTCAAAAAATAAAGAGGGATCTCCTTATATATCAGGATCTGTTGTCCTTCAATCACAAATCTGTTGTCATAACTATGTTTCAGAATTCTATCTCTCACGTCCATAGATGTCATTGACACAATAACATCCCCTGGTGTCTTCTTCGCTCTCAATTTCTTTGCTCTAACTGTTATCCTAAACACTTGGGAGATTGCACCAGCTACTTCTTCTTCTTGCCACCCAAGCCACTTCGCAAGTTCAGTTATTACTTTGGACTTAATATCTTCTCCTTCCTCCCATGGTATCAAGCGAAAACGAAGATTCTGTTGCCGTTGCCTCATTTCAAGAAAAGCCAGATCCTCAGCCAATTTCGTTTGTGTCATCTTTAATTCTGTCACACCTGCTTTATTCCTCTCTGTTTCTTCTCTACATTGTTTAACCTCTGTCTGCACTTTCTTCACTTTGTTTTCCATGCTCTTTGTTTTCACCGTTAAATCCTTCACTTGAGCTGATAGTTCTCCAACTGCCTCTTTAATTTGTTTCTGCATATCTTCCTTTAGTTCTGATAATTTCCTGACCATACTTTCTTCACTTTTTTCAAATTCTCTCCTTATATGTATCATTAATCCTTCCCATTTCTTTGCCCTCCTCTCTGGAATCCCTCCTCTGTGTTAGAGGTGTCATCTTTTTTTTCTCTGCCATCTTAATTAATTAGCTTCTATTCCAATGGAGCACAATTTTCATAAATTTAATCACAAATTGACATTAATTCAAATTGATTCAATCAGTAAATAATAATAAACTTCAACCAGTCAAATTTAACCAATTAATACTCCAATAGTTAATAATCACCTATTTACCATCAATAATACTCAATTTACTTAATCTGACTTCCTTTTGTCCTTTCTGGCTTTAAATTACCCACATATCAAATTAATAACTATATATCAAATTTTGTGAGTTTTTCTACATAAACAAGCATTTTCCCACCCCAAACAGCGTTCAAATTAAATTTTACATGCAATAATTTTCAAAATCCACTAGATGGCGCTCCAACATAAAAAATGAATTTCTTAGGCAGTGTCAGACACATTAATTTTTATAATCAACCAGATGCCACCAGATGGCACTCCAACCTAGGAGATGAACTTCCTAGTCACTTTCACAGCTGCAACATGATGTTGTTTTGGCTACAGCGCGACCTTCCAGCTTCAAAAAAACAACAGATAATGACTTAATTTCAATTCCGCAGCAGCCAGATACCCAAGGAGGGATCCAAAAAGCCCTTAATAATTAAAAATTAGGGGAAAGAATTAAAAAAGAAAAAAGAAAAAGTGCCTTCAGCTGTCTTCCAAGAGCCTAGTTCCACACAGATAGGAAAAAATGAAGAAAATAAAGACCCCTATTCACGGAAGCCTCTGAAGGTAAAATTCTCTGAAGGTAAAGTTCTTACTAGTTCAAAAATCAAATGGCAGTATCTCCAAAGTTACTCCAAAGTTACTCACAAAAACACCCCAAAAGTGTGAAACAGAGTGTGAAACAGAGCACTGAGAGATCCAAATTGACGAAGATAACACCCTCCCCCAAGAAAAGAGGGGGGTAACTCAAAACGCCAGCTCTAATGAGGGTCTTTTGGGATATAAAACCAAACAGATTTTCTTCTTTGTCTATCTCCCAGATTCTTCTTAGATATTTAATCCTTTCAGAAAAGGAAAAAGAAGGGGGAGGTTGCTCCAAAAGTCAGTTCTCCAAAGTCTTTGGAAATGTAAAAATCAAGTAATATAAGCTCCACAGGGGAAGTAACTCCAAGCACCGCTGTCCTTTGAAATGTATTCGAAAAAAAAAACTGCCCCCTCCACCCCCCCTTGCGTTCTTCTTTGCTCACTCAGTCCTATTCGCAAAAAAGGGGGTGACTACAAACACCAGCTCTGAATTGCAGATTCCGATCAAGACTCCCCAAGTCCCGTATTTCTCACCACTTCAATGTAGATAATAATAGTTCAAACTCACTTCGTAAATGAAGGGGTATCTCTCAACCCTCACCGCACGGCTCAGCTTGAATCACGAAGGAGAGTTATGGCTTAATTTCCACCACACTCCAAACAGATTCCGATATAATCAGGTCAGTTCTCGTTTCTTCGGGTATAATCCTTTCTTCAAGTTAGCCGTTTAACAGCCTCCACTGATCTTCCTCCTCCGATAGAAACGAATAGAGTCCTTGGAGGTTAATGGCTTCCTGCTAAGACATCGAGACTTCGCAACACAGGGGTAGCGGTCGCAAGAGCGCTCGCGGCTCGATCCTTCTCCCCCTCTGGATCGGGCCGAGAGGAGAGCCGCAAAGAGCGCAGCCGATACCCAACCCCTCAGGGCACCTCCCTGAGGTTATTAGAGTTCGAGGAGTCTTCCCGAAACTCTTTAAACCCCCTGTGTGCTCTGGGGACCCACGGAGGGATTCCCCTAGCGTCTTATGCAGTCGGCCATTAAACCGGAAGCCCAGGCAAGGATGTTTCATGCATCCCAAACTGGCACGGGTGGCATGGCATTGGCCATGCTGGTGGTTAGTGTGGGGAATGGAAGCATCTGATTAGTTTCAAAATGGTTAACAATTTATGCCCCTCCAACCCCATGGCTCTCCAAATCCCGTGATCATGGAGCCAGGGCGAGGAGCCCTTCCTAACCCTATTGGGGCCGGGACCAGCCACATGATGCTGCCCCTGCCACTGGGAGGTGAATGGTATAGCTTTGGCTGGGGGAGGGGGTGCTGCTCTGGGATGGCGCCCTCGTGGGGCTGTGGAACATGTTCCCCTGACAAAGCCATTGGGCAAGATCTCCCAGAGACCTCAGGACCAAAGGTTTCCTGCCTTGCAGCAGCCCCTTCTCTACGTGATGCATTTTGTCCAATAAATTGTGGCTCAAGTTTCAACCCAACATATTGTCTTGCCTATTTATTTCACCCTGGAAGGGGGTAAGGGAAACATAACTCAATGGTTTAGCTTTCTGACTGCCAAACCAGAGGTTGGGAGTGTGATTCCTCATTGTGCCCCCTTGACCAGGGAAGACTGCAATGTAAAATCCAAGATGCAAATTTTGAAGTACAGCCTCATCATGTAAGTGCAATATTTCCATTAAAATTCAGAGCAAACCTATGTCACTGCCCCATCAGCTTCATTCACACTCCTCTCACTCAACAGCTTCAACTCCTCTCACTCAACAGCTTCAAAAACCATTTAGCAATGCATCTACAAGGGAATAACAGTAGCATCTTGCTTTTCAAGTACGTATCAGCCCTTCAGGTATGTAAGGAAACAGCATATTATTATTATTATTATTATTATTATTATTATTATTATTATTATTATTATTATTATTATTATTATTATTATTATTATTATTATTATTATTATTATTTGTAGCTGGTCAAAAGGCTACAAAACATAGCACTATGTTTCAATGATTAAAAATAGACAGAATTTGAGAAAACATGAAACTATGACACACATATAATAGGTACTGAAATACAGAAATGCTGGTTTTCGCACAACACTGTGGTTGCCCCTCAGTTTCACTAAGTCTGTTTAAACACAGGAGTACTTTAGCTTAGCTCGGTTATGGATGTATCTCTGAGGAAGCGATGTCCTTATATCAGTGCTGCCATTGGAGAATAGAGGGTTCAGTATGACGTCTTAAGCAGTCGTAGGTTTGTCGTGCGAAGGCAATATTTACTTCCTAATGACAATAAATGGGTAATGCTGCACTGAAGTCTCTTCTCAAATAAGATGTCTGTCTTTGGATTAGTGGGTTAGACAAGATGTGATATACAAAATGAGTGGATTAGACAAGATATGAGAAACGCTGAAATGTTGTGCCAAAGGCACACCCAGGGGAACCATTATTGAAATACTACGAGCTCTGTTAAGCATTGTAGGGCAGTTGTCTGCTTTAATATAACTTCCCCAGAGGACTGCCTCTCTTCTTCCTTCCAACTTCCTTTTTTCCACAGGCACTTTTAACCCTCCATTATTTTTTATTACCTTTCTTGCTGTTACACACCAGTCATTTCCAACTATCCCTGTGACATTTTGCGTAGCTATTAGTTTAGTTTAAAGCCAGTCAAAGACAAGAAGTGACAGTTGAGCCAATACGATGATTTTGTATTGCTCTTATATCTCACCCCTCTTCCACATCCACATTATTGGTTACACAAATTTTCATATTTTGTATATATTCCAGTCATTATGAGGCATCAATTTGCAACATAAAATTATCTTGTTTTTAGTTAATTAAATTTTTTTGCAATTTCTAGTACCATTCTATGCATGTATGCCACAAGTCCCTTTGAACTCAATTGTTCTCAATCACATGAATGTAGAAATAAGTGATAGGCCTCAGCCTTTCATATATTTGTCAAAATCTGCATTTAATGCTTAATTTGAATGCCAAGCTCTCAACTGGAATCAGTTTTCACCTCTGCTGAAGATGAGACCCCTTCAATTATTTTTCCTATTTTCTTTGGGCTCTGAAAGGATTTAATTTTATCCTGAAAATTTTCTCTTTCCCTATACCAGCCATACTATTATTTTATTGATAACATATTTCTGACATATAGGACAGCTTTTGAATAGCCAGTGACACACAACTGTTCAGTCAACTGAGGTTTTATTGGCAACCCTTTAAAATAGCACAGTATAAGATATAAAGAAAATATCCAACAGCATTTTAATGAGGTACTCTAGAAATTAGCAGTTGAACTTTGCAGTATATTAGAGCATTATGGTTTACATTTGTTTTTATGCTTTTAGCTTTTCCATTTTAGTTAATACTTCATTGAGTAATTTATCTCACAATTTTAAAATAATCTTGGTGCAAATTACCAGTCTTAGTTTATAGCAGTAATAAGCTCCCACCTAACAGTCTTTACTCTGCTTTTCTAATCAGTTTTTGTTAAACTGTTCCATGGCTAAATAGGACAAATCCTGTAATTAGAATCATAAATATTTATGTAAGACTACTCTAGTCACAGTTTCATTGGGTATGTTTGCAACAATCTACCTTGTTCACTATCTTTTTTCCAAATTGTTCATAATACCATTGCAGCCCAAATCAATGTGTCTTGAGAGACTTTGAAAAACAGATTAAACAAGACAGCAGAATTCTATCAAGAGTAAAAACTTAAAGATTTATCTGGGGCCAGATTTTTGAATGCCATTCGGACTGGCTTTTAAGATGGCAAGAAAAGCCATGATCTAAATGTCGTAATTAATAGTCAAATGTGTTTCTTCACACTTATGGCACAATATGGTCCATGAACTCCAAATAGTCATCTGGAAATACAAATGTCAGTTTCTTAGTTACCACTTCCATACCACCAGTCTGTGCTACAATGACTGAATTGTTTTGTTAACAAGGCAATCTGGATCAATACTTGCTGTTAAAACATAAAAAAGAGAATTATTTTGGTAACATTCTTTTAATGGCACTAGATCAGTGTTGGCGAATCTATGTCCCGGGTGCCAAAGGTGGCACTCAGACCCCTTTCTGTGAGCACCGACATCGCCCCTTCACAGCCACCTGTTTTCAGCCTAAATTGCTGTATTGGCACTTTGCAAAAAATTAGTGGGTTTTGTATCATCATTTGGGCACTCGGTCTCTAAAAGGTTCACAATCACTGCACTAGATCATATTCATATTAAACTTATGGGAAAGTTCCCACATCATGCAAGCTGTCCAACTCCTGCATAGTAATCTTTCTGTCCTTCTACTCTGCATCCTTAGATTTACCTAGAACCCACTACTGACAATCTCCCATGCACCAATGCAAATTTTGAGGGTATATAGGAATTGAGGGTGGGGTTTGGGAATCTGGTTTAAGATTCCATCCACAGCTTGATATTATATAATATCTAAAACCCAGTATTGTCACAAGTAGAGTACTGTGATTGAATCATGTTCTAGTTGTCGCTTACTAGTAGACTTCAGCCAATATCTCCCCAAATCCCACCCACCTCCAGCTTTTCTGGTACAATGCCTCTGGTAAAACATGCTTTTAAGAGGCTACTCAAGACCACACTGTTCACAGAAGCTTTTGTGGGCATCCTTTCTTGAACTTCAACATGGCTAGGCTTCCCATCATTTGATTTAGCTATGGTTTTTATGCTAGATTTGTTAGGTTCCATTTTGATTATTTTTTATCGTTTTCTATATGTCTATTGAAGATTACTATATGATAGTGTATGATACTATATGATATTATCTATGTATTTCCTTTGATTGCAAACTGCCCAGAGTAATTCCTGACGCTAACTGGGTGATATATAAGTTAAGTTAAGTTACGTTACATTAAGTAAGTAAGTAAGTAAGTAAGTAAGTAAGTAAGTAAGTAAGTAAGTAAGTAAGTAAGTAAGTAAGTATCTCCTCACCTTGTGCTACAATAAATTTGAATGACTATATCCTATTTGCTAGAAATGTTTTGATATATAAACTTCTGTCTGGCTCTAGATTTGAGTCCATAGCCACTTTGCAAGTACTACTGGTATAATGCTGTTCATTCCAACAGAATGTCATCAAGATTTTAAACACAAGTAAACAATGGGGAAGAGAGAGACAACAGGAGTTGAAGATGTTCAAATGACAACGTGAACTGACAGAGGAACCTTTGATTATTGTGTGGCCATAAGATATCAGCATTGCTGATGGAATGAAGCCGGACAGTTGTCAGATCTGGTGTTTCATATAGTCGGTAAACTGAAGATGTTAACTGTTTATCACTGTGGCCTCTTACCCATTGGCATTGTTGAAATTCTACCCATTTGTCCTTTTTTTGTCATAGCCTCAAGACAGTTACTTTTATGCTTCCTCTTCCATTCTCCACGTTCACTTAAGAAAAAAAATAACACAAAGTCTCATGGTAACAATGCAGCAATGTTTTGCAAGCTCCTGATATAATTTCTGTTCCAACTTATTCTGTCTGACCTTGCTGCCCTGACCTTCATTTATCTGGGTTCAAATGGGATATTTCATTCGTTGGGGAAACCATACTCATCATATCCTCTCTTCCTATGGTTTCTCCATTATCTCCTCAGGGAGATAAATATCCTATTAAAAGTTAAATATAATATACATTTTAAATAACATGTGTACTAGGACCATGGTGGTGGTGGTGTTCCAATGCCTCTGACGCACATGCAGCCAATGTCTTACCTTTCTCTGTGCCAGCACAGAACTGAGCTCCAATGAGGAATCAGGCTGTGATGTCATCTTTGCTTCTCCATGGTGCTGGCCAATCAGGGAGGTGGGATGATGCCTGTCCCTGCACAGCTCCTGATTGGCCAGCATCATGGAGGAGCAAATATGACATCACAGCCTGATTCCTGGTTGGAGTTTAACCTTGCATGAGCCCAGAGAAAGGTAAGACAATTGGCTGTGTGTGTGTCAGAGGCTCAAGAATACCACCTGGGCTTGCGTAGGTCATTTTGGAACCAGTAGGTTCCAAAACGAATTGACCATCCCTAGTTGCTACCACTGCTGCCAATTATTATTGCTCTCCGTCTTGAGAGGCTGAATAAAGAGAGCAGCTCTCAGAGCCTGTTACCCTATAGGTCAATGAAGTATGATAATCAGTGATGGATTGTACTTGTCACACACCCCCGACCCCAATGATGGTGGGCTGGCACTTAAAAGTGCAGATCAGCTTTTGACTGATTCAGTACTTCAAGCCAGAATGGGGCCAAACACAAACAGATGAGGGGACATCCTCAAGTTTCTTCAGGCTGTGCCCACAGGCCTCAGTAATAAGGTGACTATTGGTCCTCTTTTAGGGAGGATAGCCCTCCAGATGAGCTATGCCTGGCTGTCTCCTTGCACTTATTTAGGAGGCAATTGAAAAACGTTACTTTTCAAGGATGCCTTTCACTCTGAACCCATCTGAATGTCTTCCATCCACTCCACTTTACTGTGAAAATTTGTTTCTGTGCCATGTCTTATTTTTTATGTTCTTGCTATTTGTGTTGTAATTCAGTGTTTACTGTCTGTTACTCTGGTTTTACTGCTTGTAAACCACCTATAATACTGCTAGTTCATTAATGTGGTGGGATATAAATTAAATAGTATATGAAATAAATATTGTGAATAGAGATGGGCACGACTAGGGAAAATGACGTTTTCGAGTTGTCGTGTGTCGGAGGCGGCCTGTGTCGGCTCATTTCCGTTTTTCGTGAAACTTCGCAAAAATTTGTTGTTTCATTTTTCATTGTTTCATCTGTCGTTAAACTGGTTTTGGGGGTAGCAGGCTCCTGGAAGCACCTCTTTTTTGGGGGGTGGGTGCCTCCTATCCTCACCCGCTAGGGAAAGCAGGCTCCTGGAGACCCCTCCTCATACATGGGGGTCTCCTCTCCTCACCTGCTGCAAAATGGCATGCATGCATAGCCATATGGATATGATTGCATACCAAGTTGCACACAGAGACACAGCAGACTGGCAGAGGCACCCCTCTTTTTGGGGTGCCTTCCCTGCAACAATCAGGCCTTGGGGGCATGGTTTGCATGTCACACATGCTGCCGGCCGAGCCAAGCCTGCAGGAGTCACCCAGAGCCACAAGTGGCGGACTGGCAGACTCTCTGCACCCGCTGTGTCTCACTAAGAAGGGAATTGTACTTGTTGCATGTAGTGTAATACAAGTACAGGTCTGGCTTAGGCAACAGGGTTAGCGTAAGGGCTAGGGTTAGGCTAGTTATGGGTGAGGTTAGGGAGAGTATTGGGGTGCACCTCTGGGGGCCTCTCTGACCCACTTAGAAGGACAGTGTACTGGCGTATGGGTTAGGCTTAGGGTTCGGGTTCGGGTTCGGGCTACGGTTAGTGGGCTTTTTATGCCCGGTTGGCACATCCCAGAAGTCTCTGTGGTCAACCTGGCCAAGTGGCCACTGGCCATGCGATTGGTGGAATGGCTCCAAAAATTTGCATGGTCACTCCCATGGCCAGCCCATCATTGCGCAGGTGTAAAAAAATAAAATAAAATAAAATAATATAAAATCAATGGAGAGAGGAAAGAGGAGACATTTTGTTGCAAGAAAAACCCACTGCTACTGTAAAAATTCTGGCAGTTTTAAAATAGCAATTTTCGCATGTTTCTGTGTGGTGCTTGTATGTTTTTGGACCATGATTTCACTGCCCCATTTTGGATCCCCCGCCCGCACCACATGGCATGGCGACTCGAGTGCGGCTGCCCAGGACAGGAGAGGGGGGGAGGCTGGGACCCCCCCCCAGAAACCACCCCTCTGGTAGGTGCACTCTGCACTGCAGGCATATTTTTGCCTGCTTTTTGGCCCGGGAATGGGGGGGAGTTTAAAACTTTTTTTCTGTGCTGCTTCCGCTTGAATTGCGGCGGCCGGCGGCGAGTCCGGTGCTTGTTGCGAGCGACTACGACGAGGATTTCCCCCACCACCAGAGCAGCCCAGGACAGGAGGGGGGTCAACCACCCCTCTGGTAGGTGCCCTGAGCCCTTACTCAGGCAGGCATATTTCCGCCTGCTTTTTGGCCGGGAATCGGAGTTTTTTTAAAAAACTTTTAAAAACTTTTTTTCTGTGCCGCTTGGCATTGCAGGATCGCCGCGATGCCAGGAACGACCACGACAAATCAGACCCAATTATTCTTTAGTCGGTTCGAGTTCGAGTTCTGGCGGAGTAATTCCCGTTACCGTTTCCGTTCCATAACGGAAACGAGGAACGGAAACGGAAACGGGAATTTCGCCAAGTCGTGCCCAACTCTAATTGTGAAGGGCTTCAGGAAGACAACCTTAAGAAGGGAGGGTGATGTTGTTGAATTAGGCCATCCACTATTACCATCACCTGGAGAGCAGACTCAGAAGGTACACAGGCCCTCAGTCACTGTCTTCTTCACTCAAATGAGATGGATTAGAATCACATTTCAAATATGAAAGTCTATTCAAATTATGCTTTTCTACATATAGGTGTGATGACCCTGAGTGTCTTACGCTGCCACCCTTAGTGTACCCTGATCCAGGTATCCCCACCATAACCCCAATGGGTCACTAGGGACTTTTCTTCTAAATAGGGAGTCCAAAACCAAAGTTTCTAATTTCAAACAAAGCTTATAATGTTTTATAGCCCTTAGGGTGTACATGCAATGTTTATTGTTTTTCAATATTAGTATTAGGATGATAGATTTAGCTGATGCAATAATGTGCTTTATTATCACGTATTTTATTACAATCATGTAAAATTATAGCAATGTCTTTCTTTTATAAACTGAGCCCTAGTCAGTTACAGTATCTCACACCTGCTTAACTGACATTCAAAACTGTTAACTGATTGTCTTCCAACAACTACCTCACATCAGGGTTCTACAGAGATATATCCATTAGCCACGCCCACAAGATTTGTGATTGGCTAAACAACATACTAATAAATATTCATATACATAACTTCCTTTTCACCACAATAGGTTATCACATTAAAATTTTATATAAACTATTGTCCTCTTGAGGGCATAATCAAACAGAGATTGGACCGTTCCACTGAGAAATTTGGAGTGGTCCTGTCTGTGCTTAAAATGCTCTTATACTAAATGTGATCTGTTTTAACGCTCACCTGAGTGAAACTTCCCTCCACACTGGAGATGGCTTTGAATCCACTTTGGACATGCTACTGATCCACACAGATGAAAGTTTAGCCAGTTTACTAGCAAGCAAGGTCTGGGGGCTTGTACTCACCCCTCTTCTTCCTCCTCCTGGGATCTGCTGGCAGCCACTGTGGGCGCTCCTTGTGGACTTACTCATCCTCATTGGCAGTGGCAGGTGGTGGTGGCAGCCTCACTTGCCCTTGGTGGCTGGAGTCCTCAGTGGCAGTGATGGCGACGGTGCATACACAGCCTCCCTGAGGCCTTCCAGGCCTGGGTCTGCGGCGCCAGCACCAATGGCCCCAGCACCTGCATGGCCTCGCTCACCCTTCCAGGCCTGGGTTCTCGGTAGTAATGGTGGCACCCACCCAGCCTCCCTGACCATGGCACTGGCTCTTCAGCAGCGGCAACGGTGGCAGTGAGAGCGACAGTGCCTCCGAGCCCATCAGGTAAGGGAGGCATTTTACAGATGGAACAAAACAGTTCATTTTAATGAAAAAACAACCATTTCATTTCATCTGTAACAAAATGCTGCTTCCTCATTTCATTTTGTTTCATTACATTTCATTACACAATGAAGCAATGAAACAGCATTTCATTTTTCATTTTGTGCCCATCCCTAATACAGACCTATATGTCAGTGTGGACAAAGCTATAAGCTCATCTTTTGGAGTGCTTGTGTCCAGTTTCAGTTGATTTCTGGCAATCAGACTACTTAGAGGAAATGGTTAACCATTTGGCTTGTTGCATATCAAATCCAGACTCTTTTTTGATACATCAGGAGGCTACTTTGTTTTAAAGCTAGGCTAGACTGATTCCTATGTGAACAGAAAGTCCTTTTAAAGGAGTTCAGTCTCAGCAAAGCAAAACTTTCCAGGGAAACACAATCTTATATCACTGTTTGCTCACACCCAGAGAGAGAGGAACAAAGGGGGGGGGGTAGAGAAAGATGGTGGAAATTTAACTTTCCTATCAAATAG
The DNA here is from genome assembly GCA_029282475.1 of Phrynocephalus forsythii. NCBI lineage: Eukaryota > Metazoa > Chordata > Lepidosauria > Squamata > Agamidae > Phrynocephalus > Phrynocephalus forsythii. The sequence continues at coordinate 61,122,595 of JAPFRF010000004.1, read as the reverse complement.
CTGAATTCCCTTACTCCATGCCAGACAAATGACCTTTTAAAATTATCTGCTTCTTTTCTCCTGTCTTATAAATTTATTTTTAGATACATGTGCTGAAGCCCCATGTATACTGTTGATTTAAATATAGCTTGCTTAATACAAAATGTGTTAATCCTAAAAATCATAACCTTGTTTTAAGACAATAACATTCAAGGCTGTGAAATTATAAACACTAGCATTTTGGCATGCAACACCAAAAAAGGGGAGGGAATTGTGTGTTTTGCCTAATGTAGCAGAACAGAAATGTTGTGCTTATACTCAGTTCTGATTGCAAGAGTTCAAAGGTTCACTCAATTTTTTTGAAAAACAAAACAACTGACAAAGTTCTCTGAAACATATTGCATGAGATTCACAGCCTGCAACCCCTATTTTTAATTAGCCACTGTGCTATAACAAGCTGTCTAACACCCTTAGAAATCCCAATACACACATATATGCACAATTTTCTGATAGTTTGTGACTATATGCATTTGGTATTAGATAATCTACATGGTACTGAAATTGGTCAAAGACTGTCCAAATTACTCCAGTGACCATGTCTCCCAGCCCAAGTGCTAAGGAGAAGCTTTTCTCTCCATCCTGCCATTTTCATATGTGTGTCTGATGAGAACACAGGAGAAAGCCTTTTCTTTTGCTGCTCTCAGACTTTGGGACTCACTTCCATAGGAGACCAGACATCCCATTTTTGCTGTCCTTCCATATGCAAGCAAATACATTGCTCTTCAGACAAGCTTTCCCTGAGCAATGCAATTATCTATCATGTGACTTTTAGATGGATTGTTATTCATTATTACTTGGAGTGAATTTGCAGTTCTACAGTACTTGTGTTTTCCCATTTTTGTGTATGTGTTTTCCATCTCTCAGAATGGCATTTTTTCTGTGTTTGCTTATTGTCCTTAGCTTTAATATTGCCTTTTTAATTATGCAAAATGCCTCTTCACAGTCATTGTTCTTTGCCTTGAATATTGTCTTTACTGTTTCTTGGTAACTGTCCACTCATTTTCTCCAACTTTGTATTTTGTCTTTCGACGTTGTCAGCCACCTTGAGTCCTTTCCAAGGAGAAAGCAAGGCAAATATATTTTAATAAATAAATAAATTTTCTTATATTAGGGTAAAGTTGAAGAAAGTCTAATCTGGGATTCCCAGACTAGATTGAAAGAACTCCTGTCTGAAACTCTGAAGAACTGCTGTTTTATTAATGTTGACAATACAGGGCCAGATAGATGAATGGTCCGACTCAGTATAATGCAATTACCTAAGTTCATACATTATTTTAAATATACAATGGGCTGGTATTAAATATCTTCCAAACAGAACACACCACATTTGTGGAAGTTCAGACCGTTTACTAGTGAGAAGTATAAGCCCAATGTTTCTTGTCCTTATTTGTATTGGTTTTTAGAAAAGAGATCCACCTCAAAATACACCATTCTGATGTTCTACTTTTAAACTAGTAAATAAGTGAGAGTTTTACAAATTACTGGTCTATTTGGTTCTTTACAGCCACCATATGATCTTCTATATGCTATTACATCATCTAAAGTTGGACAAAAGCTCATTTTTAATTATTCTGGAAGTAAACAATGAGATAAAGAAGTAAATAAAGAAGCCTAAATATCTGCCTTTTATCTCTGTTTTAGCTATGCAAGGGCAGAGAGAGAGAGAAAGAAAGAGAGAGAGAGAGAGAGAGAGAGAGAGAGAGAGAGAGAGAGAGAGAGAGAGAGAGAGAGAGAGAGAGAGAGAGAGAATGGTACGCATATTAGATCTGTCCAGCATTTATAACAAAATAGAAGAGTTGTGGCACCTGAAAGACTTACTGAAGATTTATTTCAGTGTATGTTTTATTGGGTAGTGGAACCTGAGCCTCAATTGATTTTCCAAGTAGCTCAGACGTAGCAGGGAAACTGTGGTGGTGGCGGTTTGATGTCTAAACCACTGGTTCCCAATCTTGTGTCCCCACCTGTTTTTGACTAAACTTCCCAGAAGCCTTCGCCACTAGCTGTGTTCCCTAGGATTTCTGGGAATTGCTGTTCAAGAACATCTGGGAACCTGAGGTTGATAAACCAAAAATCATTCTTACACTAACACAATGCAATTTGCTTAACTTGTGGAGGCAAACTGCCTGTAATCACCTTAGATGTTATATGTCACACCCTGAGGCCTTCCCTGTTGGCTTTGAGCATAGCTGCAATCCTCACAATAGGGGAGAGAGAAATTCTAAGGGACAGGATATTATGCAAACTCCTCTTGTTGCCCTGCAAGGTTTTTGAGGACAGCTTAGTCTTCGGAGCAATCCAACTGCCCATACTTCTTGACTCTTCTTGTTGGGGTTGCTTAATGTGGAAGGCTATCATGATGAGCCCCAGTGTTTCAAAATTTGTCACTATATCACTGCTCATAGCCTCCATGGCTCCCGGTGGACTGTACTGATTATTAGGCAGAATGTAACCCAGAACAGTTCACACCCAAATAAATCCATTTGTCATTAAGTTACCACCACAGTGCTAGAATTTTTATCTTTGTTTTACAGTGAGGAGATGATTGTCTACAAGGGGTAGTTTCTTCCAGGTGCTGGAACTGCCCTCCCTACCAAAGGTGTCTAGGATTAGGGTTAGGGTTAGGGTTAGTGCTACCTTCTGCTGGCAGGCCAAGCCTCCCACTCCCCAAACTCAGGAGCCTTTTGGCAAATGAACTGCTCAGAAAGAGTGCCTTTTCTACTTTTCTACTGTTGTAATTTATGTTGGAAAACTTGTGCTTTAGTATTCTCTCTTGTTTAGCTGTGTTTTAATGCGATAATCTTCTAACATTTATATCTGTATTCGCTTTAATTTTTTTCTATGAGCTGCCTGATAGCTTGGGGGGAAAGGTTGGATACAAACATACCCACATTATTTTATCAGATACAATATTGAGAATATTGAAAATAGCAATGTTTGTGTTCCACTCTGTGACCGCTCCTGACTTCTCTAGTCACATTCAAAAATCTGTCCTTTATTTTCCCTGGACTTTCTTTAAGCCCAAAACATTAAAAAGTGAGAGTAAGTTTAAGTTGAAACATGAACTGTAGTTCTTTATTGAAAAAAGCATAATGGTTACATGGCATGTTCTTAAGCTTGTGGTGACATATAATATTTGACTCAGTTTTCTTTAGTAAAAACCAGTTGCCGTAGTTACAAAAGTACTTATATTATTCAACTCCCTGGAAAAACCCACACTTAGTACAATCTAACCTCAAATGCCCACATGCAGTTAGATCTTTCTTCTTTTTCTCCTCTCACTTCTTATAGCATTAGCCGACAACTTCTGATTAGTTTTCTCATCTGACATCATATAGTCAATTGGGATGGGCACAAAACAAAAAACGAAATGCTGTTTCATTGTTTTGTTACGTAACAAAATGAAATGATATGATGAAGCAGCATTTTGTTACAGATGTAATGAAATGATCATTTTTTTTCATTAAAATAAAGTTTCATTCCCTCTGTAAAATGGCTCGCCACCATGGGTTAAAAAAAAAAAGATGGCCCGCAGACGAGCTGGTCAGCAGGAAATTAAAATAATTAAAAATTTAAAAATTAAAAACCATGCTGACCTGGCCCGTGGGCCAGCTGGTCGGTGGGAAATTTTAAAAAGAATAAATAAATAAATAAATAAATAAATAAATAAATAAATAAATAAATAAATAAATAAATGTGTTGACCCAGTCTTTGGGCCAGCTGGTTTACGGAATATTAAAAAAGAAAAAGAAAACAATAAAAATGTGCCAACTTGGCCCATGGGCCAGCTGGAAGGCGGGAGATTAAAAAAATAAAAAAAAATGCACCAACCCAACCCATGGGCCAGCTGGTTGGTGGGAGATTAAAAAAGAAAAATAATTTAAAAACGGGCCAACCTGGCCCATGGGCCAGCTGGTTGGTGTGAGATAAATAAATAAAAAATTAAAAAATAAAAAATTAAAATGTGCCGATCTGGCCCGTGGGGCAGCTGGTTGGCAGGAGATTTTTTTAAAAAGTGCCTCCCTGGCCCACTGGCCCACTGGTCAGCACTAGGGTAAAACACAAACAAACAAAAAAGCACCCACCAGCCTCCCTGCAGGCCAGCTAGTCAATGGGAGGGGGAAAAACCCGACCACAGCCCCAACAGTGTAAAAATTAAAAAAAATATATAAAATGAAATGAAATGAAATGTGAAATGATTTTTTTTTTAAAAAAAATCATTTTATAATAAGTGAAATAAATGGGTGAAGAAACAAAAAATGGAACAAAATGGAACAAAAGGCCCATTTTGGCATTTTGTGCCCATCCCTAATAGTCAATCTTTTTACAGCCAATTGTTGCTAGGTAAACTTTTTACAGCTGTCTGTCACACTGATAGGCACTGGGTTAGAGTAGAGGCAGTAATACCATAAACATAGAAAGCAGACTTTTATTCTGCTAACCAGATATTACCATTAACAAAGTGCAGAGCAAGTGAATTTTGGCAATTTTATTTCTTGTAGTTCCAACACCATTTTTCTTCTAAAAAGCACTGCAATCTTCCACAGCAGGTTTTCAAAATAACAGGTAAGAAAGAATTAACTGAAATAAGAGCTACCCAGTAGCCAAAAGTAGAGATAGGCACAAAATGAAAAATGAAACACTGTTTTGTTGTTTCATTAGGTAACAAATAACTTTTCAAAAATACTGATCCCTTGAAAATACTGATCCTATCCAAGTTTCAGCACCAAAGTGGCAGGAGTACCTTCCTCAAATGATTCTAGGTAACCCCCTGAAATTTGGGGGTTGAGTTATGAAGCTCAAAAGGTGGTTACCTAGGGAATAAATCTGTCTAATTGGTATTGGATGCCAAGCCACAGCTCGCCTTGCAGCTTGGCTTCTGAAGTTCCGAATCCAATTAGAAAGATTTTTCCTAGGGGCACCCCCTTGGGAGCTTCATAACCCAGCCCCCTCACCCCCAAACCATTCCAAATTTCAAGGGGTTACCAAGAATCACTTGAGGAAGCTCCCCTGTCATTTTGGTCCTTTTGGACCCAGGGGAGCATGGTGTTTTGTTTCATTTCATAATGAAACTACTTTAAAATTCATTATAAATGAAATGAAAAAACTACTACAGAAACGAAATGAAGTCCTATTTTTCCGTTTTGTGCCCATCTCTAGTCAAAAGGATGCATGGGATTTTTTTTCAGAGTAGGAACTACCTCAGTACATAATCCTTGTAAATAGTGTACACCCCTATGAAACAATGCACCTGTTTGTGTGTATTAAGATAATATATCAGTGTGGGATTCCGGAGAGACAGGAGCCTTACTCTCTCCTCATTCTCCATGGACATCATGGTTGGTAGCCAAATAATGTGGAAGTGATAAAATATGATTCATGGTCAACAAAGATGCACCAAAATCATATTTGGACCCTATGATGGGCATCTAAGGAATTCTACAGCAATTCCAGCTCTTCTTTTTGTTTACAGGGAGGAGAGACACTATAAAATGATACCTTGATATCTTTGTCTTAAGCTGAGTCTGCAAACTCCATCTTGCCTGGTTGCATTCTGTTTCCAAGAAAAATGGGCATCATAGTGAAAATTAGGTCCTTTTTTTTAACCCCAGTTGGTAGGATGGCATAACCAGAGATGTTACTAGGCCACTTGTACTGTAGGTATAATTAATGAAAAGTTTTATTTAAATCACAGGAGTTAAACAGGAAATAAGATTCATGAAATGAAGAAGTAGTATAAAATGAATCAAATGAAAATCAATGAATTTTTAACACAGTACAATGCAATGTTAAAATTAAAAGTGCAAAGCAGAATAACCTGTATTTGGCTATCAGATGAAATTACAGTTATGCAGAATCAACCACAGTTAGACATTATAATGCACAGTATTTGCCCCTAGCCTTCTACCAGCCCTTTAGTTGAAACTCACTATGTTTCAGCTATTTGGTCCAAAGATTGAGAAATATGTATAGCTACCTACCCCTAGGAACAAGTTCCTGAAGATTTAGGGCAATGTGCAGGAGAATTGCTACAGGAGAATCCAGATGGGAAAATTAGAAGGAAAAATCAAAAATGAAAACTCTGTCTGTCTTTCTCCACTTGGATAAAAATGAAGCTTTGCATCATGATAAAATGTATATGTATTGAGCTATTGCAGGGTTTTTTGCTCCTGAATCGGAGCAAAAACATCAAGGTCTTTCCCGATCAGCATTAGGGGGGAAAGTATGTGTGTGCATGCATGTCAGCATTAAATGATCAGGTTTTAAACAATTCCTCCTTGTATTTATAAGTTTTTTTGATACAAAAATACATTTTTATTCCAAACATTTCTGAGGATTTTTAATCTTCCTTTCCTTTCCTTTCCCCCCTCCCTCCCCCCTTCTTTTCTTTAGATAAGATTCCCAAAGCTCTCTCTGGTAATCTTGTCTGTGGTTTTTGCCTCCCGCATAAAATCATAAGGAACCCTTTGTACACGGGGCTAAACTCCGCAACTTCGACTGCAGGTTAGCTAAAGGCTTCTTTTGTCCTTGTTTCCCCACCAGCTGACAGGAGTTTACTGATAATGGGGACGCGAACTGAAACGCCCCCAAGATCTCTGGTCACGTCTCTCCAAGCTGAAGATCTTAGGCTATTTATGATCACCCTTCTGGTGTGTGATTCTCTCAAAAACAAGGCAAATCCATCTAAAAGGGACACCATCTAGCCAAAATTCAGTTCTCTTGTTTGTAGAAATGGCATGGGGAGACCAAGGTCTTGTGCCACTCCAGATTTATTCCATGAATATCAACAGCATTCCCCTGTCCAGTAGGCAGGGGTGATGTGATGAAAAGTATCTTAAAAATTTTAAACTCTGGATTTGGAGCCACTGAAAGTATTCAACCAGACAAACTTTCCACCTTGTTCCAATGGTATATTAAACCATAATATAACATGCTCAGAGCCTTTTTGTTACCTTGTTGGAGTGATGGGATGATAATCTCTTTCCTTTCTGGCATCTTTTGTTTTCAGTAATGTCAAAGCTGGTTTGTATTCTGCCCTTTTGCCAACAGGAACCAGTCAATTGTGCTGTGTATGAAGCAAACCAAAGATTTCCTTGATATCATCCCGTAGGCAGGCCATTCCATAGATCAGGAGTCCTTTCATTCCATAGGCCATATATCTGCAGACCAGTTTAGTCAATATAGCCACAGGCCTTCTGTTCAATGTACCATGTGCCATAAAAGTAGAACCTGATTAACACATAGCTGCCAATTCTTTCGACTGTTTATTCATTTCCACTGCTGCCAAATTTTATACCATCTTTCTCTGATGAAAAGTCCTGCAGAACTTAAACAGGTAACCTTAAAAGTGATTGTGACTTTTTTGGTCTGGCAAAGTCCTTAAACCGGAAACTTAAAGGGCACCTTGCAGTTGTGTAAGTTGTTTTTCTCCACTTGGATAAAAATGAAGCTTTGCATCATGATAAAATGTATATGTATTGAAAATGGGATAGTTTTTGCTCCTGAATGTGTGCAAAAAAACCAAGTCTTTCTTGTTTAGCAAAGGAGAATACACTTTGTGTCAGCATGTCAGCAAGAAATTTTAATTTTTTAAAACAATTCCTCCTTGTATTTATCCAAGTTTTTTTGATGTCCAAAAAATGCCATTTTTATTCCAAACATTTCTGAGGGGTTTTTTAATCTTCCTTTACATTTTGTTCCCCTCTGCCATAAACAATTTTACTGTTTCCAAAAATTCAAAAAAGCAAAACTACAATCTCTTGAGAATCTCACTGCGCTGTGGAGTGGCAGGTCACCGTCATAAAATCATAGGCCCTTTCTGCAATGAGGTTCTTGAAACTCCGGTGATTAAGGCTCCCAGCTCGGATGTTAAAATTGTTTCTCCATCACAGCTCTTCATAGTTTACAGATAAATTCAGTGTTTTGGACACACCTTGCTCACGTCTCTCCATGCTGATGAGTGGAAGTTCCAAAACCCAGGAAAGTGATCATCAACCTTTACAAATCCACCTAATAGTCCATTTACTGAGCCAATCATCTACTAACTTTTTTTGCCGTGACCATTGGGAACCTTTTTGAAAAGACATACTGAAGTTTAGATAAACAATATCATTGCCTTCCCTATGTCAGTAGGCCTATTCTGTCTTTTAAAGAAAGAAATCAAATTAGTCTTTAATCACTTATTTTTCAGAAACCATGTTGACTTCTTGTAATGACAACATTGTTTGTCTTGTAATTACAGACTGCCTGTTTAATAATCAACACTAAAATCTTTCCAGGAATTCAAGTCTGCTGACTGACTCAATCACATTATTTATGTCCTCTTTTTCTTTTTTCAACTGATGGGGACAGCTGGAGATCATAGATGGAATCTTTGAGTTTTTATTGTCTGGAGCCAAGACTTTCAAATATTATCCGCCAATGGTTTTTAAAAACTTCCCCAGTTGTTTTAATTTTTAGCATGGGCAATGTTCATCTGGCCCATGAGGATGCAATTCATTTAATGTCTCCATGCTTGGTTAATTGCTGAAACTTTTGAGACTGTCTTTTTACCTGGCTTTTCAAGGTGCTCAATTTTCCCAGTGGTTCAGTACTTTTTTCTTTCCTTCAATATTAGCATGGAGAGTTCTAAAATGTGTTGAAGATTTCTGCCTTTTCCTGTGATATCATAGTATTGCATATTAAACACAGCGAGAGCCTATTCATTTCAATTTTTCCTTTTGCATCTTCCCATTCTTCCAAAAAAACCCTGTGTTCATCTTTAATTTATCTGGCAAGTCTTTGCATTTTGCCATTTTGAGTGAGGGTAAAATCCTGCAGTGATGGTGATTGTGCTGTCAATAACACTAAGAACTAACAGCAAGATGTGACACAACATGTGACACACGGGTCCCCCCTCTCTCTGGCCCGTGCAGTTGTTTCCAGGGGATGGGAGACGTGATGATGCAGCCTGGGGTGGGACTACGCTCCTCCTCTTTGATCTCTCCCACAGAGGTCCCTCCTCAGAAGCAGCATAACAAAATCCAAACTTGGCAAAGAGAGCCACAGTATACAAAATAATGATAAGAGGCAAAGAGCCGCATTCATTTTGGCCAAAGTCATGTGTGGCCAGTTAATATATATATATATACCCCTTTTAGGCCTATAATTCTATCAAAGAAAGAGATCAAATTAGTCTGGCATGACTTATTTTTAAGAAATCCATGTTGACTTCTTGTAATGACAGCATTGTTTGTTAAATAATTACAGACTGCCTGTTTAATAATCTGCTCTAGGATCTTTCCAGGAATTGAAGTCAAGCTGACTGGGTGGTAATTATTTGGGTCCTCTTTTTTTCTTTTTTTGAAGATGGGGACAAAATTAGCCCTCCTTCAATCGATGGGGACTTCCCCTGTTCTCCAAGACTTCTCAAATATTATTGCCAATGGTTCTGAAATTACTTCTGCCAGTTCTTTTAATATTCTTGGGTGTAATTCATCTGGCCCATGAGACTTAAATTCATTTAATGTTTCCAGGTGTTTCTGTACTACCTCTCTACCTATTCTGTGTTGCAATTCCCATGCTACTTCATCTACTCTTTGTCCCAGTGGATCTCTTTTTTCTTTTTTGGAGAAAACGGAGGCAAAAAAAGTGTTGAGTAGTTCTGCCTTTTCCTTGTCTCCTGTTAGTAACTGGTTATCATCACCACACAGAGAGCCTATCATTTCCTTATTTTTCCTTTTGCTGCGGACATAACTAAAGAAACCCTTTTTGCTATCTTTAATCTATCTGGCAAGTCTAAGTTCATTTTGCGCTTTAGCTTTTTTTACTATCCTCCTGCATATATTAGCTGTCAATAAGGTAAAAGTTTTCACTTCACCTCCAATAATGACTTCCACTGGGGTGCCATCCTCCTTTTTATTGACTTATGTTCCTGTGGGGAAGAGAAAACAAATCCACCCGTGCATGAAAAGTTAAAGAATGTCATATTAAGCAAGTCAAGGTGATTGACTAAAGCAAAGCATTCTGTCATTTTGTTTCTTCAAAAGCTAAATTTTAAGAAGCTTCTGCAGATTGGTTAATAATTTTTTGTATAAAACCTCTAGCTCAGGCATGTCCAAACTTCAGCCCTCCTGATGTTTTGGACCACAACTCCCAGAATTCCAAGTCTTAATTTCCAATGGCAAAGGACTGTGGGAGTTGTGGTCCAAAACATCTGGAGGGCCGAAGTTTATACATGCCTGCTCTAGCTCTCTCAAGGGGAATCTCTTGTTTCTTTTTGCTTCTGGTACCATTTCCCAAGCTGCTCACCCCAGTGGATAATTGTTTTAGGAAACTCCCATTCTACAGTGTCACCATGCTGTCTTGTGATACAGGGGCATTGCACAGTCTAAACTGGATAAAATGGCAGAATCCAGGGCAACTGCATATCAAAGTCAGTTGTTATGGCTTTAACCATGTATGAAGTAGGGAACTGTTCTCAAAGGTGTTATAATGGGGGACATGGAAGAAGTCTCCTCAAAGAACATGCAAACTGTGAATGGATTTGGGCATCCCCTGGGCAATGACAGGACCCTATTGCATGATTCTTCCACTCCAGAAGCATTAGTAGACTGGTTCAGATATGAATGAAGAAAGAATTCTTAGATTGTTTCAAATGCTTTTTATGCCTTTTAATGTACTATTTACGCTGCCTAGGTGCCCTAAGTACATCCGATCTGGCCTGATTTTGGAAGCTGAGCAGGGTAGGGTCTGGTTTTAGTACTTGGATGGGAGACAACCAGGGAGTACCAGGTGCTGTAGGCGCCTGGAGTAGGAACAGGCAAGCCACTCCAGTCTTCCTGCCAAGAAAACTCCATGGACATGGAGTCACGAAGGGTCGGTCACAACTGTAACGACACAACTCACACACACAATGTACTATTTGAAGATTATGCAATTTTCTTCCCCTTCTTTTCTTTTCCTTTTTAAAAAAGGGGACATGCCCTTTCTCATACAGAATTAACTGGATGTCATATTTTCAAGATGTCAAGGATGTATCCAACTCATGTACTCACTGAAAAACATTGGATGATTTGATGAGACATACATCTCTTCTGAAAGAAAGGGCAAGCATAAACTGCTTCCAAATAAGAGAAAAACAAGGTAGCATATCCATGGCAAAATGACAGTATTGGAACAGATAACACACAAGACTCAAATATAATGTTGATATATCATATCTGTTGCCATAATTATTCTGATGCTGTCGTGAAATGTCCACCAAATGTCCAACACTGATAAGAATTAAAATGAGACGACCCCTTTCTGAAAAATATTGTCCAAATTTGTATGTGCATTTTGCCATTTGAAAACTGATCTTTGAAATTACCCCAGTGGCTACTTTATGTTTCCCTAATGAGATGTGCAGGTTTCTACAACACTGAAAGTGAGTTCATGATCTGCCCTTGATACATGAACTTTAAGGCAGGGCTGGCCCCATGATATTTTGTTGCTAGAGGGAAAAAGACAAAATGTCACTGCTTTGGCAGTTGAATCTTACTGCAATACTTGTGATAGGAAAGCATCCATTGTTATGTTTTAGGGCATCAGTCTAGTTTTGGAGGCACCGAGCATGGCATAGATGGTTCTTTTTCATGAGATGATCAATTGCCAGTGAGCTCAGAAGGAACAATGAAGCAATATCATTGGTGCCTCTCAGGGTTTTACAGCACAGGGGATTGCCCAAAGCTACCCAATAGTAGGGTCAACTCTGACTCTTCCTAGGATCTAATTTTTTTGCATTGTCAATAAGGTAAAGGTAAAGGTTCCCTCCGCACCTCTAGGGGTGGTGCTCATCTCCATATTCAAGTCAAAGAGCCAGTGTTGTGCAAGTCTGTCGCCATGTGGCCAGCATGGCTGCAAGGAAACACCTTCCCACTTTTTACAATGGCATCTATTCATCTACTTGCATTTACATGCTTTCGTACTGCTAGGTTGATGGAAGCTGGGGTTAACAGCAGGAGCTCACTCCGCTGCATTCGAACTGCTGAGCTTCTGACTTTGCAGCCAATAGTTTTAGGTTAATACAAAATAGAAATGATTTGTGACACAGTGGTGAAAAGGATTCCTCTATGTAAGGGTTTGACCAGAGAATGAATCCCATGTACATGGAAGCTCAATATGCAAGGAACCATCTCTGGATCTCACTTGATATGATGGACACAAATAGGAAAAATAGCATTTCGGTTTTTCATTTTTTGGTGCAGGTCCGTTTCGGGTCGTTACCATTTTTCTTGAATTTTTTTAAAAATTTGTTTCATTGGTTCATTAGTCGTTTTTACCGCTTTCCTGCATGTGGGCGTCCCCCCCCCAGACCAGATGGAAAACATTTTAAAAATTTAAAAAAATTGACAACTTGACAACTGCATAGACTGGACAGGCAGCATCAAGGCGTCAACGGAGTCAGCCAGCAGCAGCAGCAGGGGCTTTTTCAGGCGCTGGCTTGGGGCCAGTGCCTGGGGTTTTTTAGAGCACCGATGGGCTGGAGGAGGAGGAGGATGCGGCTGCCTGAAGCTGGGCATGGATTCCTCTTTGTGCTATTGAGGCTGAGGCGCACAACAGGGGTGATCCTCCACCTCACACACACACCCTCCAGCGGTTTTCCTGCACTTTTTCCAGCCTTGTATTCTCCCCTGAAGTGGGGAAACCCGACCAGCTAGGAGCCTTCGCCAATCGCCAGCGCGCCTACAATAACGTTGGGGGGCCAAAGTTATTCACTCCAAACGGGGTGCCCATAGGACTGCATTGTAATTTTTTTCTATTTTTGGTGTGGGTGTGGTTTCTAACTGCCTCATGGCAGCAGAGTATAAAAGACTATGGGCTAGTTTCACTTCATGTCATCTGTGGTGGGAAAGAGAAGGAGAGAGACAGATGTCTCTGGCAGTGTGGGGGGTTAAAGTTAGCTGAAGTCCTGAAGCAGTTGATTTCGCTAGCTTCTTCACACTGCTGTTGCACTGCTCTTCTTGATTGCTTTGCTCAGCTTAAAGCAAAGCTAAGCTCAAGCTTCTTTGTGTAGTTGTGTGTTTGGTTTGTGTGGACAGTGCAGAGAGAGAGCCTTTAGCCCAATGTGCCTAGGGGTGCTTCAAGTGAAGAGTTTGAGGATGCTCCAGCAGTTTCCATGCTGCTAGCTGCCTGGGATCAATATTTTCAAGTACTTTAGAATTACATTTTTTTCTTATGGGCACCCCATTTGGAGTTGAATAACTTGTTACCCACCAATCCATACTGCTCCATATTTGGGGTGCTTCCAGGGGAGAGTTTGAAGATGCTCCACAGCAATTTCCAAGCTGCTAGCTGTCTGGGATCAGTATTGTCAGGTATTTTTAAATTATATATGCTTTTTTCCTGGGGGCACCCCATTTGGAGTTGAATAACTTGCCCCCCCATATCTCAAAGCTTTCCAAATTTGGATTGCTTCAAGGGGAGAGTTTGAGGATGCTCCAAAGCAATTTTCATGGTGCCTGCTATCTGTGATAACTATTTTCTAGCACAGAAAATTACATGTAGAAATTGTTTTCCAGGGGCACCCTTTTTGAAGTTTAATAATTCAGCTCCCAGTTCCCCAAATGTCTCCAACATTGGAAGGATTAAATAGAAGAGTCCAGTGAAGGTACCCACCAAATTTGGTGCCTCTAGGACTCACAAAACCCATTTTATAGAGGTACAAATCTATTCATTTTTGTTTTGTTTTGTACAATTTTTTTCAAAAAAATCATTTTAAAACGAAACGGAGAAAACCAAGGGGATCAACAAAACAAAATGAAACACATTTTTTCCATTTCATGCCCATCCCTAGTTATACTTCATGAAGCTTATGCGTACATTTTAAAAGTTGTATGGCTTTGTAGACATGAAACATCTTTAAAAATACCCAGATTCCATTTCATCTTCTACTGTCATGACTACTGGTTTAGATTTAGGCTGCAAGTATTGCCTTCAAGAAAATGGATATTGTCAGCTGAGACCTTTAATTTGGCATGCCAGCATGCCCATTTACATTGAAGTTTATATAATGCCATTATAACAAATCAAACACAACCTGGAATCCTGCATCTTAAATTGAATCAGTATGGTTTTAGAGAGTCAATTATTTTGAAAGCTTCATTATTTCATTTGGGCCTGCTCTAGTTGTGACTTACTTTAGCTTTGCAAGGCATTTTTAGGGCAGACCTGTTTGAATCAATGGAATTTACAGAAGAGTTGTCTCACCAAACCTCCACTGGTTCAATGGGCCTACTCTAGTGTGACTTACTGCACTATGCAATAGAATTTTAGCCACAGGGTTATTAAATAATCACTTTATAATGCAATACTTTAATGTTTCTTGAAACAAAAATATACATGCATGCTTGGTTTTCTATCTCTCTGTCTGTTTAAATAGAGGAAATGAAAATGCGAAAAAGTGACCCATGCAATATCAATGAAAGGTAAGATTTGGAGGCTAATCTATCTTACATAATCACATATTTTGCCTTTCTGCAGTAGGCCCTTTCTCCTTTGTGCCAAGAGTAAATCACCTGCACCAACAGTGTACTCACACCTGTTGATACTATCGTGCCAAAGGTACCCAACCCAAACAAGAGGAGAAGATAGATATGACTGGCTGGTAGGTGCTGCTGACTGCCAGCAAGACAGGTTGTATTGCAGCTGGTGAATGAAAAACTCATTAAGACTGCTAGGAGTGTGAGTAAATATGACAAGCAACCTGAGAATACAGCCTGCTGTTCGACTGTGTGTAGACAATCAATCTATTGTCAATCTATCAGAAACAGAGCTTGCAATGGACCCAAAGAGACCAATAGAGCAGAATTTGGGCATACTGTGTGAACTTGCTCTGTCAAGCAGAAAACTAGATGAAGAGAGAGAGCCATGTATTGCAGAGTTCATAGAACCAGTGCAGATCACTGAAATGTAGACTGGACTTCACACCTTGAGCATCAAAAAAGGTATTCCTAGAATATATTGTTCCTGTGAAGTAGTGAAAAAAAATAGTTAGGTAATAGTTTATTGCTAAAAACCATTGGTCGTCGCAATCTTGATTAGATAGATAGATAGATAGATAGATAGATAGATAGATAGATAGATAGATAGATAGATAGATAGATAGATAGATAGATAGAGATAGAGATATATTTAAAAAATTATAAAATTACATCCGCAACAAATATAATTAAAACTTTAAAATACCGTTTAACATTTACAATGCAATATAATTCTTCCAGGGTTAGAGATTGACCCAAATTTTCATAGCTGCCAGCGCAAACTTTGCTACTTGCTGTGTGACATACCTGTCTGTACCGACAAGTAGCATACTAAGTTGGGCTCCTATCGACCAGTGAACTAATAATCCCACCAAGGAATTTACGTCTAGGTTGGTCATGGAAGGGGCAGCTGAGCAAGTAGTGGGGCACATCTTCGACTTCACCTGAGCCACAAGGGCAAAAAAAAAAAAAAAAGTAGAGGATTCCTCAGTTCTTTTTGTGACCTACAGTCACAAAACATTGTTTGTATGTATTGCTATGCCCATGGGCCTCTTTCATGCATTCAGCAGACTGTTCTCATAATAAATAAATCATTTTACATGCTAGCCCGTGAAGCCAGATAGGTATAGAAATATCAAGGATATAGCAAGATGATGCAGCTACCAATGCTTGAAAAGGACTGTAATGTTGTAGTAAAGTATGTTCACTGGGAAAGAATGTATATTAGATAATTGAACATTATATCATGAATTGCAATCCTAAACACACTTATTAGAAAGATTTGCCGCAATGATTTAGCATAAATTACTCTTGAGTAAACATTCATAGGATTATTCTCTTTAGCACTATAGCTTCAGCCACAGAAGAGTGAGCTTCTTAAGTTATGATGCAAAGTAGAATACAAATTTTTGCAGTAGTTATTAGAGATGGGCAGGAAACAAACTTTTGATTCATTTCGTTATTCGTTATTCATTTTGTTACATAATGAAACCAATAACAAACTGCCCCCTCTAAGAAAAATGAAATGAAATGAAACTGAAATTTCCGTTTCATTCCGGTTTGTTTTTTGTTCCCCGCCGGTGTCTCCTACCTGACTGGTGATGGTCTCCCTCCTCCAGCTGCTGCTGTTGCCCCCAGCCCCCCAGGGAGGGGGCTTCCATAAAAAAAATTAAAAAGAAAATCTGACCAATCCGCACTACAGCTGGTAGGTAGGCCATGTGGTTGGAGAGTTTTAAAAAATGAATAAAATAAAATAAAATAAAATAAAAATATATTTTTTAAAAATGATCCAGCCTGCAGGCCTCCAAACCGGCCTGTGGGCTGGCAGGATTTAAAAAATAAAAATAAAAAATAATAAAAAATAATTCTAAAAAACTGATCGGTGGGGTTCAAACAGAAAAGAAAAGAAAAGGGAAAACAAACCAAATTAAAATGAATTATGAAATGAATTTTTTAAATGAAAATTCATTTTGTAATTAATGAAACAAAATGGCATGGGGGAATAATTATCTCATAGTTATTAAATAAATATTTCAGTTTCATTTGGGTTGGTTTTAAAAATTCAAGAATGACAGTACAGTTTACTTTCCCACGGATCAATGTCCTCTTGTTGTATACAAAATTGTGACTTCACGATGGGCCTTTGTATTAAAATCACCATGCCTAATATATATATTGCTATACCGTACTGTGGTCACCCACCATTTCGTGGTTCATATACTGCAGTCCTGGGAAATTGTGGGACTGCAGTATATGAAAGGCAAGGCCCCCTGGGGTAAGCTGCTTGGACCTGTTTGAGGCCTCCTGCACTTACCCCAGGCCTGGTGCCTCTGATGGGCTTCCTGGGTCTGTTGGAGGCCCCAGAAGTAGCTTCTGGAGGACCGGAAGTCATTTCTGGAAAACTGGAAGTGTCTTCTGGATCACTCTTTGCTGCCCCTTGATTCCTGACAACCTGGATAGTTACACAATAAACTGCCTTAACAAGCTGTAAACAAAGCTGCCTGTCATTTTTCACCTCTTTTTCTTGGTCAGCTAAAATTATTATTTATTTATTTAAAATATATTTATCCATCCTTGCTCCCGGAGAGGACTCAAGGCAGCTAAAGCAAATTCATCTGTAGAAACTTCCCTGCCAGGATCCATGCAGATTTTTCCTACTGTGTAGTCACACTCAAAGAAGATAGGCACTAAAATACATACAAAATCAAAACCTACCCATGAGAATGGTTTTGTAATGTATGGTGATGAAGTGCTTGTGCCAGGGTCCTCTGAAGCCCTGGAATCGTGGAAATTATTCATTCATTCATCCATCCATTTATTATATTTGTATCAATTATTTACAGGTAGACATGGGCACGACCAGAAAAAATGACGTTTCGAGTTTTCATTTGTCGGAACGGGTCTGTTTCGGGTCGTTTCCATTTGTCGTGAAATTTTTCAAAAATTTGTCGTTTCTGTTTGTCATTTGTCATTTGTCGTTTGTCGTTTCCACCACAATTTAGCACAATTTGACTTCCCAGAGCATAGGGGCATCCCGCAATCAGGGCCGGCACTAGGTGTTTTTGCGCCCTAGGCGGCGGGCGGGGTGGGGTGGCGGGCGAGCGGGGTGGCGGCAGCAGCGGGCGGGCGGCAGCACAGGCCGCAGGCGGGTGGTGGTGCGGGCGGACGGGCGAGTGATATCCTAGGATATCACTTAGGATAGAGGTTCTGTTCTTTGCTTGCACCCCAAATGTGTGTGTGTGCAAGCAAATTGAAGTTGGGAAAATAGAAAATAAACGGCAGTATATAAAATATTTTTAAAATAAAGCCACACCTCCCACTCCCAGTCGAACCTCCCCCTTTATCCAATATCAGAAAAAAATCCTCACAAACTGCCAGAGAAGAAATAAAGAATAAACTGCTATTCCCTTCAGCAGACAAAGCTGCAGGGAATCAAAGAAATTATTTTCTAAATTCCCTCCCTGCCTCCCTAACTTAAATCCTAAAGCCTCCAGCCTCCCTCCTCAATCTCAATCGGATCACACCAGCACCAGCAGCCAGCCCTCCTCCCTCAACCACATCCATACATCCGACTGCGATTTCTGGAAGGTGCCTTGGCTTTTTATGCCCTCCGAGACATCCAGAAGTGTCAGTCAAAAACCTGGCGATGCCATTGGTGGAATGGTTCAAACAATTTGCATGGTCCCATCCCATGCCCAGCCCAAATGGGCAGGTCTAAAAAATATATAAAATAAAATAAAATAAAATAAAATCAATACGACGTTTTATTGCTATAAAAAAACCCACTGCTGCTACTATTAAAATTCAGGCATTTAAAATAAATAAATTTCACATGTTTCTGTGGTGATTTGGTGTGTTTTTTGACCACGATTTCAAAAGAAATATTGTGGTCGCCATTTTGGATCCCCCCCCCACTGCATGGCATGGCGGGACGACGAGGATGACCCCCCCAGCCTGGTGCAAGCAGCCCAGGACAGGAGAAGAAGGGGGGAAGGAGACCCCCCAGAAACCACCCCTCTGATAGGTGGCAAAGCCTCAGGCAGGCATATTTTCGCCTGCTTTTTTGGCCGGGAGTTGGGTTTTTTAAAAAACTTTTTTCTGTGCTTCGCATTGTGTGATCGCCGTGATGCCACAAACGGAAACGAAAAACCCGACCAAATTTTTCTTTTTTCGTTTTGAGTTCGAGTTCTGACGGCTTAATTATCGTTACCGTTTCCGTTACGTAATGGAAACGATAACCGAAAACAGAAACGACAATTTCGTCGAGTCGTGCCCATGTCTATTTACAGGTCTTAGATTTTTACCCCATTTTCCCACCCATATTCAGACTCTAGACAGACTGCTTATACTTTTGTCCAAGTCGTGTAAGTCTCCATAGTGGAAAAGTTGGGAGAAATTAATCTAAGATCATTAACAGCACAGCCTCAGAGAAATGAAAGCAAGACGAATGGACTTTATAGGGCATCTAATAATTGCTAGCTGAATTACCCAACTTCATAAGGTTTATAATGCCCTTATTCCTTGTAGACAGCCCAGCCTAACCCTTTCTCTCATTTCCTTCCTTTCCATTATTTTTATTTTCCTCCATCTCTACCCAGGTGCTCAATTAGTATTTCCATTTTCCTCCATCAGAACTTTTCTCTTTGTCTTTCCCTGCATTTATGTGTCTTTTAAATGTTCAAAACATTGAGGGGTCCTGCTGAGGGAAGCATCATTTTCATCTCCCTGGAAGCCTTCAGAAGAAATGAAGACATCATCCCTTGTTCCTTTATAGAGATGCAAGAAGCTTAGGGACATCTCACAACAAGCAACCAAAGACAGTAAGTACTGTATGGCACAGACAAGTTTTAATTAACAAGACTTTTTCACTTCTGCCTTCCATTTATCTTGTCTTTTTTTTCTCCCATCCCAACTGAACAACTGAGACCCTATTTTTCCCTCTGACATTTGCTACAAATATACCTGAAGAATGTTTTTTGGTTGTTCTTTGTCCACCATTCTAACCTCAACTCACTCTCACCTCTTGCCTTTCTAACACCACCCCTGCAATTGCTTGCAACTTGCTTCTTCTCTTTGCTTGTAGCCTAGCCTTCCTTCTGCATTTCCTGTATGTATCCTCCCCCCCAGGTCTTCCCTAAACATTATGTGGAGCCACATTCATCTTTTATGCTGTTTTCCATCTTTTCTTCCTGTTGGAATTGTCTGTATTTTGCTTTTGGAATTTTCTGTTTCCAGACCTCCCATCCATCTTGGACTCCTTTTTCTGTTAGCAAGCATTGTCTGCCATGGGACCTTACATATCATTGCTCTGAGTTTATTCAAATTGGCTTTCCTTAAATCTACTGCCTATGTGCAGCTAAACTGTGCTTTTGTTTCCTTTGAAATCAAGAACTCAAGGATAACATGGTCACTTTCACCCATAGTTCCTATTAGGGATGGGCAGGAAACAAAAACAACAAAAAAAAATGCTGTTTTGTTGTTTCATTGCATAATGAAACAAAATGAAACAAAACAAAACAAGGAAGCAGCATTTCATTATAGACAAAACAAAACGGTCATTTTTCCAATGAAACGAACCATTTCATTCCATCATTTTCTGAGGGCTCCTGCCAAGCTGTCAATGGCTGGACCCCTGGTGCTGACTGGGCCATGTTTAAAGGGGTCCAGCTGATAACAGCTCAGCAGGAACCCTTTAAAGATGGCTCCCGGAGTCCGGGGCACCAAATCTGGTGCCTCTAGGACTGAGGGGAGCTGCTTTGTTTTGTTTCGTTTCATATGAATTTTTAAAAAACAAAAATTCATAAGAAATGAAATGAAACAAAATGGGGGTGATCAGGAAATGAAACAAAACAAAACATTATTTTTCTGTTTCATGCCCATCCCTAGTTCCTATTGATGCTACTTCTTCCATCAACTCATCTCTATTGGTTAGAATCAAGTCAATGACAGTTTCTCTTCTAGTTCATTCCTCCTCTTTTTGTAGGAGAAAATTATCAGTAATGCAAGTGAGGAATTTCTTGGAAGGGACATGTTTGGAAGAACTCTCCCAACAGATATTGGGATAATTGAAATTACCAGTTTTACTACATCAAGTTTCTTTGAAATTTTTGCAATTCAGTTTTAATTGGATGGTTAGTAGTAGGCACCATCAGCCATGTTCCTTTTGTTTTTCACCACAATCCAAACACTCTCAAGCAGACAACTCAGCTCATCCTACTGTATTTCTATGCAGGAATATGTGTTTTTGACATATACTGCTACTTCATCTCCCTTTCTAGTCTTGTCAGTTGGTGTATTCCGGTCATGGGAGACATCCTACCAAGTTTCATTTATCCCTATCAAGTCATATTTGCCCTCCTGAACTAAAAACTCCTGAACAAAGAATTCCAGTTTGTTTGTTTCTCAGATTCCTAGCATTTGTATAGGGACCACAGAGAGAGTGATTTATAGCCTGTTTCCTTTCCTAAACTTTTATGAAGATTGTTAAGGGTCTCCATTAATGCTGACTGTCTTGTTGATGTTCTCCATTAATGCTTGACTGACTTGTTGTACATAAGTTTTCATCTACCTTTACCTCTGCATTTTCATCTCCCTCCTTCCAGTTTAAAGCTCTCCTGATGAAGTGATTCATGCTTAGGCTAGAACTTAACATGTGAGGTTGCAATCCATCACTTGCCAGCGATGGGCATGAAACAGAAAAATAGTGTTTCATTTTGTTTTATTTAATTCTATTCCCTTTCCAGTTTCATTTCATTATTAGTGATTTTTTAAAAAACATACACATAACAAATGTAATGTAGTGGGTCTGATGGAACCAGATGACACCCATCTCTCTCTCTCTCTCTCTCTCTCTCTCTCTCTCTCTCTCACACACACACACACACACACACACACACACACACACACACACACACACACACACACACACACACACACACACAGAGGTTGCATAGGGATAAAAACAACCTAAAATGTCCCAAGGGCCTCTTTATATACAATCCAAGGGATTTCCCCATGGTTGGCCATTGGATGGTTTAAACAGCCTGCTGGCCCCCAATTGGATAGGCCAGAATCCTACCCTTCTGTTATTCTCCAGCCTCAAGCCCCCACATCCTACGCCTGTCTCCAATTACCTGTGCTTGGGAGCTTGATCAGTTTCTGCCTGGCTGGGGCTTGGCTGGAGCTAAGGTGAGCTTGGATCCTTCCTCTCTATTATTCATATGCTCCAAAACTCAGGCAGTTCAAAAGTGACTCTAAGAGCACAACAGCAACCAAAATGAAACACAACAATTAGTTACACTATATGAGTCTGCTTCCCTGGATCCTAGAGGCACCCAATGTTGTGGATTAGAGATGGGCACGACCAGAAAAAATGACGTTTTGAGTTGTCGTTTGTCGAGACAGGTCCGTTTCGGGTCGTTTCCGTTTGTCGTGATAATTTTCAAAAATTTCTCGTTTCCGTTTGTTGTTTGTCATTTGTCATTTGTGGGTTGGGATGGGGTTGGGATTTGGGTAAGTGGGCTCTGGGAGGCACCTCTCTGGGTGCCTCTCTGACGTCTGACCCACTAAGAAGGGAAGCAAGGGAAGCCTTTCGCGGAGCCGCCACGTACCATACATTACATTATGTTAGGGTGGGGTGGCAGAGGCACCTCTCTGGGTGCCTCTGACTCAGTAAGAAGGGAAGCATACTAGCGTACTGCCCTACAGGTTAGGGAATGGGATAGGGGATAGTGGGTTCTGCGAGGCACCTCTCTGGGGGCCTCACTTTGACTCACTAAGAAGGGGAGCATACTAGCGTACTGATGTACAGGTTAGGGAATGGGTTAGAGGTAGGGGATAGTGGGCTGTGGGAGGCACCTCTCTGGGTGCCTGGGACCTACTAAGAAGGAAAGTGTACTTGCGTACGGATCTGGGTTAGGGTTGGGGTTAGGGTAAGGGCTAGGCTTAGGGTTACGGTTAAGGTTAGGGTGGGTTAGTGGGCTGCACCTCTGGATGCCTCTGACTCACTAAGAAGGACAGCGTACTGGCGTATGGGTTAGGGTTGGGTTAGGGTTGGGGTTAGGTTTACGGTTTGTGGGCTTTAATGCCCTCTCTGGCACACCCAGAAGTCTCAGTCAAAACCTGGCCATGAGATTGGTGGAATGGGTCCAAAAATTTGCATGGTCCCATCCCATGGCCAGCCCATCATTGCGCATGCGCAGGTGTAAAAAAATAAAAATAAAATAAAATAAAATAAAATCAATGGAGATGTTTTATTGCAAGAAAAACCCACTGCTGCTAGTATAAAAATTCTGGCAATTAAAATACCTAATTTTCAAATGTTTATGTGGTGCTTTGGTGGGTTTTTGGACCACGATTTAAAAATAAATATTGCGGTCCCCATTTTGGATCCCCCCAATTGTCATTTTTTTGAAATCGTGGTCCAAAAACCCACCAAAGCACCACAGAAACATGCGAAAGTTAGCTATTTTAAATGCTTGAATTTTTACAGTAGCAGCAGTGGGTTTTTCTAGCAATAAAACGTCTCCATTGATTTTATTTTATTTTATTTTATTTTTATTTTTATTTTTTTACACCTGCACAATGATGGGCTGGCCATGGGATGGGACCATGCAAATTTTTGGAGCCATTCCACCAATCCCATGGCCACTTGGCCAGGTTTTGACTGAGACTTCTGGGATGTGCCAGTCGGGCATAAAAAGCCCACTATAACCCTAGCCCTAGCCCTAACCCTAACCCTAACCCTAACCCATACGCCAGTACACTGTCCTTCTTAGTGGGTCAGAGGCACCCAGAGGTGCAGCCCACTAACTCACCCTAACCTTACCCGTAATAACCCTAAGCCTAGCCCTTTCCCTAACCCCAACCCTAAGCCAGATCTGTACTCGCATTGCACTACACACAAGTACACTGTCCTTCTTAGTGAGTCAGAGGACGCCCAGAAGAGGCATTCTTCTCTCACCTCGCTCACAGTCCAAAGTTCCAAAAAACTCCAAACCTGTATGCCAGTATGCTGCCCTTCTTGGTGAGCTAGAGGCATTCAAAAGAGAGGTGTCTCTGCCAGTGCCACTTGGTACGCAATGGCTACACGGTCATATACCCTTCCTTTTCCCTTTGTAGGGGGCCAGAGGAGGCATCCACCCCAGAGAGGTGCCTCCAGGAGCCTGCTACCCTACCCCCCTAAACCAGTACTAACGACAAATGACAAACGAAATGACAAATTTTTGAAAAACTTCACGATAAACGGAAACGAGCTGAAACGGGGCGGCTCCGACACACGACAACTCGAAACGTCATTTTTCCTGGTCGTGCCCATCTCTACTTCCAATTAATTTTCTTTCAAACAAAGAACCTATGTAAACAAGCAGGAAACTTAAGGGCTAGCTGCTGCACGGAGAAATCGGAGAGATAAGCTCAACAGCTGATCCGCATGGGGAGGAAAGAATATATATATATATATATATATATATATATATATATATATATATATGTTTTAGTAGATTTTCACGGGTATAGGTATGCATGTTAGGTGTGGATTCGGTTTCTTCCGTGTAGAAATCTGGTTGTTTTGGCGACGTTTCGACGAGGTCTCACTCGTCATCTTCAGGCTGGTGTTCTGGCTTCTTTCTTCTTGAAGCAAAGTGTGGTCTCAGTTGAAGTCCTTCTATAAATACTGCTGGGGGGGTGTGTGGTTTGCTTGCTCTGTTGCTGATTGTAGGTTCTTTTGTTCCTTTGTTCTTTTGTGATCTGCTGTGTGGCTGAGGCGATCGTTAAGGGATTAACTGCTGATGGCTGTTTAGATGGCTGTTTACATGCTGGTGGGTTAGATGGCTGGTAGGTTCTGGCAGTATCCTGGGCTTTGGTGGAGTGGGGTCCTGTGTCTTGTGAATTCATTTTGGTCTGGCTACGTGTCTGTGGTCTCCCAATGTTTTTTTGGGGTGTGTGAGTGTGCTCCATGTGGTGACTGGAGTGGGGTGCCGCAGTAGATGGTGCAGTCGTGGTTTTGTTATTGGATGGTGGTTTCGTTTCATCTGTGGGAAGGGTCTGGGTTTGTGTTTGGTGTGGATGGAAGGTGGTGGCATCTTGTGTCCTTTTGGACCTGGTGTCAGTCTTTGTGACAGAGGCTCGTCTGTTGACCAGGGCTAGTTTCAGATGTCAGGCAAGCGGGAGGTGTCATCACGTTTATTCATGTTGTTTGGGTGTTTCTCTATTTCAATGGCTTCCATGATTATTCGACTGTTGAAGTGTTCAGTTTTGGAGATGAGTTTGGTTCTTTCAAAGTCAATTTCATGACCTGTTGTTTTTATGTGCTGGAAGAGAGAGGAAGATTTTTCTTCTTTTTTGACTGCGTTCTTGTGTTCTGCGATGCGTGCGCTTATTCTCCTGTTTGTTTGTCCGATGTATGTGGCTGGACAGACTTTGCATGGTATTTCGTAGACTCCTTGGTTTTCTAGCTCAATCTTGTCTTTGGGGTTTCTTAAGATGTTGGCTATTTTTTGGTCGGTGCAAAAGGCTGTCTTGATATTGTGTTTGTGGAGAATTTTGCTGATTTTGTCTGTGGTGCCTTTGATGTAAGGGAGGAGGGCGGTGCCGTTGTTCTCTTCTGTTTCTTGGTTCTTGGGGGTGTTTCCTTTTGGATTAGTTTGGTGATGGTGTTTTTTTGGAATCCGTTCGCAATTAAAACATTCGAGAGTGTGTAATTCAGTTTTTAGGTGGTCTTTGTCAGCGAGGCGTTTGGTTCTGGAGATGAGGGTTTTTGCTACGGAGTTGATCTGTGCAGGGTGGTGGTGTGATTGTGCATTTAAGTAGCGGTTTGTATGTGTTTTTTCTGGTAGATGGTATGTCCTAAGGAGCCGTCGGGTTTTTGTAGATTAGGACGTCCAGGAAGGGAAGTTGATTGTTGGCTTCTATTTCCATAGTGAATTGTATTTTGGGGTGTAGGCTGTTGAGATGTGTGAGGAAGTTGTTCAGTTTATCTTTCCCGTGTGGCCAGATAACAAAGGTGTCGTCAACATATCTGAGCCAGAGTTTGGGTTTATGTTCGGACTTCTGTAACGCGTTGGTTTCAAAGTGTTCCATATATAGGTTTGCGATGACCGGTGAGAGGGGTGATCCCATGGGTGCTCCTTCTATCTGTTTGTATCTTTGTCCATTGTGGATGAAGTATGTGTTGGTTAGGCAGTGGTTGGTCAGATCTAGGATGTGTTTGGGGGGGGTTGTATTTGTTGTGGATAGCTGTCAAGGCTTCTTGAATGGGCACTTGTGTGAAGAGCGAAACAACATCGAAGCTCACGAGTAGGTCATTGGGTTGTAGGTCTTGTTTCTTTATAATTTCTATGAAGTGGAACGAGTTTTGTACGTATGAAGTGATGGATTCTGCATAGTGATGGATTCTGCATATGGTGTGGATTCTGCATATGGATTCTGCATATGGTGATGGATTCTGCATAGTGATGGATTCTGCATATGGAAATAGAAGCCAACAACCAACTTCCCTTCCTGGACGTCCTAATCTACAAAAAACCCGACGGCTCCTTAGGACATACCATCTACCAGAAAAAAACACATACAAACCGCTACTTAAATGCACAATCACACCACCACCCTGCACAGATCAACTCCGTAGCAAAAACCCTCATCTCCAGAACCAAACGCCTCGCTGACAAAGACCACCTAAAAACTGAATTACACACTCTCTCTCGAATGTTTTAATTGCGAACGGATTCCAAAAAAACACCATCACCAAACTAATCCAAAAGGAAACACCCCCCAAGAACCAAGAAACAGAAGAGAACAACGGCACCGCCCTCCTCCCTTACATCAAAGGCACCACAGACAAAATCAGCAAAATTCTCCACAAACACAATATCAAGACAGCCTTTTGCACCGACCAAAAAATAGCCAACATCTTAAGAAACCCCAAAGACAAGATTGAGCTAGAAAACCAAGGAGTCTACGAAATACCATGCAAAGTCTGTCCAGCCACATACATCGGACAAACAAACAGGAGAATAAGCGCACGCATCGCAGAACACAAGAACGCAGTCAAAAAAGAAGAAAAATCTTCCTCTCTCTTCCAGCACATAAAAACAACAGGTCATGAAATTGACTTTGAAAGAACCAAACTCATCTCCAAAACTGAACACTTCAACAGTCGAATAATCATGGAAGCCATTGAAATAGAGAAACACCCAAACAACATGAATAAACGTGATGACACCTCCCGCTTGCCTGACATCTGGAAACTAGCCCTGGTCAACAGACGAGCCTCTGTCACAAAGACTGACACCAGGTCCAAAAGGACACAAGATGCCACCACCTTCCATCCACACCAAACACAAACCCAGACCCTTCCCACAGATGAAACGAAACCACCATCCAATAACAAAACCACGACTGCACCATCTACTGCGGCACCCCACTCCAGTCACCACATGGAGCACACTCACACACCCCAAAAAAACATTGGGAGACCACAGACACGTAGCCAGACCAAAATGAATTCACAAGACACAGGACCCCACTCCACCAAAGCCCAGGATACTGCCAGAACCTACCAGCCATCTAACCCACCAGCATGTAAACAGCCATCTAAACAGCCATCAGCAGTTAATCCCTTAACGATCGCCTCAGCCACACAGCAGATCACAAAAGAACAAAGGAACAAAAGAACCTACAATCAGCAACAGAGCAAGCAAACCACACCCCCAGCAGTATTTATAGAAGGACTTCAACTGAGACCACACTTTGCTTCAAGAAGAAAGAAGCCAGAACACCAGCCTGAAGATGACGAGTGAGACCTCGTCAAACGTCGCCAAAACAACCAGATTTCTACACGGGAAGAAACCCGAATCCACCTAACATGCATAAGAATATATATATATAAAAATAACCTCCACAGTCCTACTTAATTAGGAAAGGAAAACAATGTGTTTAAACTTTAAATCAACTTGCAGATACAGGAACAGCCAGCACAGGGAAGGAAAGAGCTCAGCTGCTGGCTAGCTGCAGGCAGGCAAATCAAGATTGGAGGTAAGTAACAGCTGAGGCGTGGGAGGGGAGGAAGGAAAACAAATCAATCAGTTTTTAAAAAATCCTCCTGTTCTCGCCACTAGGACAAATCATTTCATTTCCAGAACAAAATATGGTGTTTTGTTTCATTTCTTAAAAACACAATGTTTGCTCTTTCATTTCATTTCATAACATTTTGTAAGATTACAAAACAATGAAACACTGTGTGGTTTTTCATAAGGTGGCCATCCCTACTTTGCTCCTTTCCCTTCAACTGAGCATTTGGCCATTGAACTCATGGTGCTTCTCAATGGGAATTTCCTAGGGGTTAGAAAAATCACTTCACGTCTCTGCCTTGTTCTCCCTTTTCTTTTCTTTTTGATTCTTTAATAGACCCTGTCCTGAGACAAGTCTTGAGTTTTGTTCCTCTGCTGTACTCTGTTTGGAGTCAGCAGACAGAAATGTCTTAGATATTCATTTCCCACTTTTCAACCTTGCCCTTTGCATTAACAACGGGTTGCTGCTGCTGTTTCATCATCATCATCATCAAATGCTGCCAGGTCAATTTTGACTTATGGTGACCACTTTTCAGGGTTTTCCAGGTAGAGAATACTCAGAAATGATTACCCTTCCCATCTTTTGGGATAGTCCTGGGACTGTGCAGCTTGCCGATGCCTACACAGATGGCTGTATTCCTGTGTGCCATACTGAGTTCCCAACCTCTGGGTCTACAGTCATATACGTAATTCACTGAGCTATCTAGCAAGCTTAAACAGAGTTTAAAAATGTCAAAGTATGTTTAGTCCCACACATTTTTCCAAATGCAACTGTGAGAAAAGAGTGCTCCATTCTGAAGTGCAGTCAGATTTTCACAAAATCATAAAAATGAATTATAGAAAGCAGTTGGCTTCTCAGATCATTAATTTAAATCATGGATTTTGTTTGCAACCTAGCTGGACACTTTTATGAACAGCTGCAGTTTTGGTATGCCACCATTTGCCTTGTGCTTATAAGAAAGAAATGTAAGGATTTCTTGGGGGGGGGACTGTTGAGGGATGCAATAGCAATGTTTTGCTGCTTTTAAATTTAGTATTAAAAGCTGCATTTAAGTTTATGTCCATTTGATAGAATAAAATTAATTTGAATCTTGATTTCAGATGTAGTTTGTTCATTTCCATTTCTTTTCATTTCCGTTGCTTCTATTTGCTTTCATTTTCCATTTGTTTCTGTGGAAGCCTAAGCCAACCATCTGCAGGCTATAACATTAGTGTTTGTGATCCAAATGAAATAAAATTGTCTGAGTTTTAGAAATAATGTAAAAGAAGACTTGTTCTTATAGCAGGAGATGTAGAATCAGTGGCAACGCTTATCCAAAGGATTATGTTATTATCAGTATCAGCAGTAATGCTGCTCTGCCCACAGTAACTCATGCCCTAGTGATATCCCGACTGGACTATTGTAATGCGCTCTATGTAGGACTTCTGATGAAAAGCCTCAGGAAACTTCAATGGGTCCAAAATGCAGCAGCCAGATTGCTGACTGGGGCAGTTACAGAGATCACAATACACCCCCTACTAAAGTAGCTCCACTGGCTGCCAATCAACTATTAGGTACAATTCAAAGTGCTGACCTTAACCTACAAAGCACTATATGACCTGGATCTGAGCTACCTCAAATATCAGATCTCACCGTATGAACTGACTCGGGTGTTAAGGTCACCAGGAGAGGCTTTTGCCTGCTTCCTCAAAGACAGCACAGATGGGCTAGTGCTGGCCTGTTGCAGGAGGAAGTTCCAAAGTCTGGGAGCAGCAACAGAAAAGCTCCTTTCATGAGTTCTTCTGAGATGCACCTGTGAAGGTGGTGGGATGGAGAGAAAGGCCTGTCCTAATGACTTTAGCACCCAAGCCAGTTCATACTGCGATATTCTATCTTTGAGGTAGCTTGGACCCTGGCCGTTTTGTGCTCTGTAAGTTAAGATCAGCACTTTCCATCATCACATGAAAGACCCTTCTGAGCTGCTGTGCCCAGACTCCAAGAACTCCCTCCCAGTGGAGGCCCAGACTGCCCCATCTCTGCTATCTTTCAGGAAACAGGCAAAGACTTTTCTGTTCAGGCAAGCTTTCCCTGAATGATGGACTACCTCTTGTGTCTTTTTATGAATCTACCACACACAGCTACACAGACTTTGTGTTTATAACCACTTATAACTTTGTGTTTATATCTCTCCTTGTGTAATTGCATTGACATGTTATCAGTTGTTAAATTTTATATTGCCTTCTAATGCTGTGGGATACCCCTCAATTCCCGGGTTCTGAAACTGAATGTGTCTTAATTGTAATGCACTGTATAATGTCTCTCCTTAATGCACGCCACCTTGGGTCCTTTTCCAAGGAGAAAGGTGGGGTAAAAATACTCAAAAATAAAATAAAATAATAATGTTCAAAATCCGGGGGGGAGAACATGTCACACTTACACCATACCCATTGTGAGCACCATGTAAATGCATAGAGCCATGGGAGGATTCATTGGGGCTTTGATCCTCCAAGCAAGATCTTGTATATAGGCAAGTACAAATTGCATCAGGGATGAACACTGTCATGTGTACTTTCCCACCCATGTTCAGCTTTGAAGCACTGTGCAGAGAGTTTGTGGGCTTGAGCGTGCTGATAAGGTTCCACGCCTTGCTGCTGCCACCCACAAAGATGCAAGTATTTGTGTAACACACTGAAGCCAACAGGTGAGGATTATAATATGCACATGTAAGAATTCTATCTTCTCCTTACTCTTGATTTAAGCAAATACTTGCTCTTTGCCACCATTGTCCAGTGTGGCTTGTACCTTCAGCTGAGCACCCTAGGATACCACCTTGCTGTTTCTCTCCTGAGGATCACCATGCATGGGCTACAGTTTGTGTGACCCATGTCTGCTCTAAATATTGGACCTTTGATCCTGTAAATTGCACTGGCTGATTCTCAGATGGAGGCATTGTTAAAACACCTGGCACCTTTGGTTTTGTAGAAATTTGTAGCTGTCCTCAATTACTTCCATTTGCAGAATGATGATGAAGAGGGGGTTTAACCTTAAAGATTCTTAATGAGCATATGGCTGCAGAGGCAGAGAAACTGCATCAAAAACCATATGTGCAGTGTTTCCCAAACCCATTTGGCATAAACAACCTCTCATTCATTCTCTGGTAACTATGGCTAAATGATTATTTAATAACAGCTGTCTTCAGATACCTCCCTTGTGGGATATTTAAAGAAGATATTATCTAGAGGTTTTCATGAACAATCTATTTTCATAAGGTTTCCCTCCCATGCCGTAGCACTTCAGAATGCACATGCTTTCATTTTCTACAGCCATATTTAGCCCCAACAGATGAATGTGGTAATATTTTGCAATCTCATACAGAAGTATAGATGAGATTATGCAAAACCTGTTATCATCTTCCCTTAAAAAGAAATGAAACAGTATATCCTATAAATAAGAAATGCACACAAATATGTGTACAAATTAATGAATATAAGGGATCACATTCTGAGTTTCTGAAGTTATTATTTATATTACATGTTAAACTATACAATTTCACTCATACTACCACATATGAAAAAAAAATCTGTTGGCTCCACAGTTTTTCAAAAAAATCTCAAGTTCTTTCAGTTAAATTCAAAGGGAACTTCTCTGTTAAATGTACAAATTCTTAACTGTTTACATGGGGGAATGTAGGTACAGTTATGCAGATGTTGCTAATGAGGAGCAGTATTACGGGGGAAAGAGAGATGAGAATCATAGTTCAGTATGAGACACATACTTGAATATACAATATTTCAAATCTGGATTTTGAAATAATAGTACCCTCTATGCGAATGTCTGAGTCTGTCTCTTTTGCTTTCACTCATAATCATATTTTTAAAATCTCCTTTTCCTTCTGCTCACCTTTGGAAGAACTCGGCAAATTAGGGAAAGAGCTGATCTAACAAGTGAGAAAACAAGTGTGATTCTTCTACAGCCCAAAGCATGAAGATGAAACCAGGTACTTTGGCTTGAGCTCCTTAGAAGACAGGTTATAAATTCAGCAAGAAAACAGATGAATTGCCTCAGCAAGCTGTAATGGAAAAAAAAGGACACTCATGTTCATTACTTTAGGAATGGGAAACAAGGATTTCTTTTTTTCCCTTTGGTGAATCTGAAGGGGAATTCATGCTCCTCACTGAAATTGTCATGCAGCCAAATCTGGCCATCTGGCTGTGATCATCCACTGTGCGCTCCTCTATTATGAAACAAAGAGTACTTGCAAGATCAATGTGTTTTATTCAAACACCACCACCTCTTGAAGAGACAAAGTGGCTTAACAACAAACTTATGAGCTTCCAGGTACTGCACTCCTGAACAGTCCCTCTCCCCCAGGTTCTATAATATGCACAACATGTCTAATGTTCTCCTCCTTTAAGAAGCAAAGCAAAAAGATGTAGGAAGTAGAGAAGAGCTCGCAGTTTGTGAAAAAAGATGCAAACAACCCATCTGCGGCTTCAGACTCTTAAATAAATCAGCAGTCATTCTTGTTTGGGGCAATTTGGACAATTCACGTGCAATTTGCATAATTTTGCAGAAAAACTGATTCTGGGCAAGCACCTCACAGTTTTTTGCACAGAACTTCATTTTTTTCAATTGCAATAAGAGCATCATGAAATTCTTCTCATCAGCATGAAATGGGCAATGGCAAGACAGGTTAGAATTTTCATCACTAACCTCACCATAATAATTACAGTCTTTGTGTTTGTCTAAGAAATACTTTATGAATAGAAAAAAATCAGTTCCTGAAGACCCCACTGGAGAGGTGGAAATGTCATGGCAATAAAAATCAGTGTTCCCCAAACAAAGTGTATCTGTTAGTTAATTTGTGCTGCTGAATTCCCCCAACACACCTTCATGTTTACCCTGGCAAGTTTTGTCAGCAAAAGGTTGATGAAGCACTCATTTTATTGCCTTGTACTTGATGCCCAGATACAACTCTTCTCACGCAAGATTTCTGTGTCAGACAAGACACAATGGTCTCTATAGCAGGTTTATGTGAGCACTGTAACTCATTTCCAAACTCCAAGTGGATGTAATAATTCATCAGTAATTCTAACTGACTTCTTGTAATAGATTTAACATTTTTATGCCAAGCACACATTATTGGGAATTTAATTTCACACAGATTTCCAAACAAAGATTTTGTAACCAAGTAATTAAAATATGCAGTTTGGCTGTCATTTTTTAAAATGCAAAACAATATTATACAGTATCATAAAACTGTTATACATAGCACCATCTGTTGGCTGAGGTGTTTGGAACAGAAGAAAATGGTTGATGAAGCTTATATAGGGCTTCTATTACATCTCTAATGGTTAAGATGGAATAAAGTGTGTGTAAATATGAACCAGAAAATGTGTGTAGGGAGTGAGGAAGGAACGTTTTGAAAGGAGCAGAAATTTGATTAATGCGCATGGGTCTTTTATTTTTTTAAAAAAATATGTAAAGTACATAAAATTGCAGATACACATAAGGTAAACTTTTTAAAAAGAAAAAGTATCTTTGTCATTATAATTTGAATCCTTTTAAGATTTGATTAGCATTTGGTCTTGAGTAACTGATTTATATATATTTATATATATATATATATATATATATATATATATATATATATATATATATATATATATATATATATATATATATATATATATATATATATATATATATATATATATATATATATATATATATATATATATATATATATATATATATATGCATGTTAGGGTGGATTCGGGTTTCTTCCCGTGTAGAAATCTGGTTGTTTTGGCGACGTTTCGACGAGGTCTCACTCGTCATCTTCAGGCTGGTGTTCTGGCTTCTTTCTTCTTGAAGCAAAGTGTGGTCTCAGTTGAAGTCCTTCTATAAATACTGCTGGGGGTGTGGTTTGCTTGCTCTGTTGCTGATTGTAGGTTCCTTTGTTCCTTTGTTCTTTTGTGATCTGCTGTGTGGCTGAGGCGATCGTTAAGGGATTAACTGCTGATGGCTGTTTAGATGGCTGTTTACATGCTGGTGGGTTAGATGGCTGGTAGGTTCTGGCAGTATCCTGGGCTTTGGTGGAGTGGGGTCCTGTGTCTTGTGAATTCATTTTGGTCTGGCTACGTGTCTGTGGTCTCCCAATGTTTTTTTGGGGTGTGTGAGTGTGCTCCATGTGGTGACTGGAGTGGGGTGCCGCAGTAGATGGTGCAGTCGTGGTTTTGTTATTGGATGGTGGTTTCGTTTCATCTGTGGGAAGGGTCTGGGTTTGTGTTTGGTGTGGATGGAAGGTGGTGGCATCTTGTGTCCTTTTGGACCTGGTGTCAGTCTTTGTGACAGAGGCTCGTCTGTTGACCAGGGCTAGTTTCCAGATGTCAGGCAAGCGGGAGGTGTCATCACGTTTATTCATGTTGTTTGGGTGTTTCTCTATTTCAATGGCTTCCATGATTATTCGGCTGTTGAAGTGTTCAGTTTTGGAGATGAGTTTGGTTCTTTCAAAGTCAATTTCATGACCTGTTGTTTTTATGTGCTGGAAGAGAGAGGAAGATTTTTCTTCTTTTTGACTGCGTTCTTGTGTTCTGCGATGCGTGCGCTTATTCTCCTGTTTGTTTGTCCGATGTATGTGGCTGGACAGACTTTGCATGGTATTTCGTAGACTCCTTGGTTTTCTAGCTCAATCTTGTCTTTGGGGTTTCTTAAGATGTTGGCTATTTTTTGGTCGGTGCAAAAGGCTGTCTTGATATTGTGTTTGTGGAGAATTTTGCTGATTTTGTCTGTGGTGCCTTTGATGTAAGGGAGGAGGCGGTGCCGTTGTTCTCTTCTGTTTCTTGGTTCTTGGGGGTGTTTCCTTTTGGATTAGTTTCGTGATGGTGTTTTTTTGGAATCCGTTCGCAATTAAAACATTCGAGAGAGTGTGTAATTCAGTTTTTAGGTGGTCTTTGTCAGCGAGGCGTTTGGTTCTGGAGATGAGGGTTTTTGCTACGGAGTTGATCTGTGCAGGGTGGTGGTGTGATTGTGCATTTAAGTAGCGGTTTGTATGTGTTTTTTCTGGTAGATGGTATGTCCTAAGGAGCCGTCGGGTTTTTGTAGATTAGGACGTCCAGGAAGGGAAGTTGGTTGTTGGCTTCTATTTCCATAGTGAATTGTATTTTGGGGTGTAGGCTGTTGAGATGTGTGAGGAAGTTGTTCAGTTTATCTTTCCCGTGTGGCCAGATAACAAAGGTGTCGTCAACATATCTGAGCCAGAGTTTGGGTTTATGTTCGGACTTCTGTAACGCGTTGGTTTCAAAGTGTTCCATATATAGGTTTGCGATGACCGGTGAGAGGGGTGATCCCATGGGTGCTCCTTCTATCTGTTTGTATCTTTGTCCATTGTGGATGAAGTATGTGTTGGTTAGGCAGTGGTTGGTCAGATCTAGGATGTGTTTGGGGGGGGTTGTATTTGTTGTGGATAGCTGTCAAGGCTTCTTGAATGGGCACTTGTGTGAAGAGCGAAACAACATCGAAGCTCACGAGTAGGTCATTGGGTTGTAGGTCTTGTTTCTTTATAATTTCTATGAAGTGGAACGAGTTTTGTACGTATGAAGTGATGGATTCTGCATAGGGCTGGAGTTGTTTGGCAAGAAATTTGGCGAGGTTTTGTAGAGGTGAGCCTATGGAGCTGACTATGGGTCTGAGAGGTGTTCCTTCTTTGTGAATCTTGGGAGGCCGTAGAGCTTGGGGCATCTGGATGATTTCTCTCTGGGGATGATGCTTGGCTTGATTTCTTCACTTAAGGGAGAGGCTTTTATTTTGGCTTTGGTGGTTTTTTTCCAGGTAGGTGGTGGGGTCTGTGTTCAAAGGTATGTAAGCAGGGTCTTGTAGTAGGTTGGATAATTTGGCTTGGTAGTCGGATGTGTTCATCACCACTGTGGCATTGCCTTTGTCTGCTGGGAGAATGATTATGTTGTTGTCTTTCCTCAGGTTGGAGAGGGCTTTTTGTTCTTCTTTGTGTAAATTGCTTCTGGGTGGTTTGCTGGAGCAGAGGACATTGGTGACTTCGAGTCTGATTTTGTTGGCTTCATCTGGGTTGATTTTGGTTAGGCTGGCTTCCACTCCGCATATGATGTTTTCGGTGGGGATGTGTCTGGGGGCGATTGCAAAGTTGAATCCTTTGGAAAGGACTTTGGTCTCTGCGATGGTGAGTGTCCTGTCTGATATGTTGTGAACTGTTTGTTTCATGGGCTGTTGTGTGGGGGGTTGGGCTTCTGGCGTTTTCCAGTTTGTGGAGTTTGTTGGTGTGTGTGTCTGTCTTGTGGGAGGTCTCTGTTTCAGCTCTCCAGGCGGCCAGTTGCTTGGATTTGTTCCAGAGTGTTGGGTGGATTTTGTTGCTGAGTTTGAGGTGGAGAGTGAGTAGGTCTCAGTTGGTTTGATCTAGTAGGTATCTTTTCCTGTGTAGTTCGCTTCTGATTAGGGCTAGTTCTGTTCTTTTCAGGATCCTTTCGCTGGATGGGGTTTTTGAGTGGAATTTCAGTTGGAAGCTTGTGGGGATCACATTTTTGTCTCGGCAGTTGCGTAGGAATGCAATGTCACATAAGATGGTGGCTCTTCGGACTTCTAGTTTCTCGTAGGTTCTGGTCAGCTGGAAGGTTTCCTCCCGTAGAGGTCGGATATTTGTTTTCGTAGATTTTCACGGGTATAGGTATGCATGTTAGGGTGGATTCGGGTTTCTTCCCGTGTAGAAATCTGGTTGTTTTGGCGACGTTTCGACGAGGTCTCACTCGTCATCTTCAGGCTGGTGTTCTGGCTTCTTTCTTCTTGAAGCAAAGCGTGGTCTCAGTTGAAGTCCTTCTATAAATACTGCTGGGGGTGTGGTTTGCTTGCTTTGTTGCTGATTGCAGGTTCCTTTGTTCCTTTGTTCTTTTGTGATCTGCTGTGTGGCTGAGGCGATCGTTAAGGGATTAACTGCTGATGGCTGTTTAGATGGCTGTTTACATGCTGGTGGGTTAGATGGCTGGAGGGTTCTGGCAGTATCCTGGGCTTTGGTGGAGTGGGGTCCTGTGTCTTGTGAATTCATTTTGGTCTGGCTACGTGTCTGTGGTCTCCCAATGTTTTTTTGGGGTGTGTGAGTGTGCTCCATGTGGTGACTGGAGTGGGGTGCCGCAGTAGATGGTGCAGTCGTGGTTTTGTTATTGGATGGTGGTTTCATTTCATTTGTGGGAAGGGTCTGGGTTTGTGTTTGGTGTGGATGGAAGGTGGTGGCATCTTGTGTCCTTTTGGACCTGGTGTCAGTCTTTGTGACAGAGGCTCGTCTGTTGACCAGGGCTAGTTTCCAGATGTCAGGCAAGCGGGAGGTGTCATCACGTTTATTCATGTTGTTTGGGTGTTTCTCTATTTCAATGGCTTCCATGATTATTCGACTGTTGAAGTGTTCAGTTTTGGAGATGAGTTTGGTTCTTTCAAAGTCAATTTCATGACCTGTTGTTTTTATGTGCTGGAAGAGAGAGGAAGATTTTTCTTCTTTTTTGACTGCGTTCTTGTGTTCTGCGATGCGTGCGCTTATTCTCCTGTTTGTTTGTCCGATGTATGTGGCTGGACAGACTTTGCATGGTATTTCGTAGACTCCTTGGTTTTCTAGCTCAATCTTGTCTTTGGGGTTTCTTAAGATGTTGGCTATTTTTTGGTCGGTGCAAAAGGCTGTCTTGATATTGTGTTTGTGGAGAATTTTGCTGATTTATATATATATTTGTTTTCGTAGATTTTCACGGGTATAGATATGCATGTTAGGGTGGATTCGGGTTTCTTCCCGTGTAGAAATCTGGTTGTTTTGGCGACGTTTCGACGAGGTCTCACTCGTCATCTTCAGGCTGGTGTTCTGGCTTCTTTCTTCTTGAAGCAAAGCTTCTACACGGGAAGAAACCCGAATCCACCCTAACATGCATATATATATATATACATGCTGCCTCTTCTCCATAAAAAATCCAAGGACGCTCACAGCCAATTAAAATAATCATACTTAAAAACACTGTAAGACACTGTACTAAAAAAAAAATCAGCTTTTAGCAGCCAAACAGGTGAATGTTCTCTTTTGACACACACAAACACTGTTTCAGCATCACAGGCAGTGACATAAGTAATTAACTAGATACCACAGGGTAGTCAAAGAGCTACAAGTATAAATATAAGTATATATATATATGCTGTTAAACATTTATGCATGCACACAACTATGAAAATGATGCAACTGCAACAAAATACACAAAATTATTATATTAAAGATGGAAATAACTTGAGATTTTATAAAAGAAAACAAAATAAAACCCCTGAGTTTAGAACTGTAACAGATTTGTCCATCTAAGCCAAAAGCTTTCATTCATTAAATCTTACAAGTCTGGGTTTGAAAATGAATTCCTGCATCTTCAGCTATGTTGGTAACATGGCGCTGAATTATAGATTCCCTCTTTATTTTCCTGAGAACATCTGTTTCCATTAACATCCATGATCCCCTACATGCTTGAAATACATGCTTGAAATAGCTATGCTAAATGGATAGGGCCAGTGTAGATAAGGGAGAATGTTGTTTCAGCACGTTTGTGAAAGAATTCACCAGGATTTGTAAATGTCTACTTTTTAGGGATGGAAAAAATGAGAGGTTTTTCTTTTAAAAATGCAGGAGAAATAGAACAAGAGAGATTGCCCCACCCCTACCTATAAGCAGTCTGAGAGAATATGAGAGAAGAGTCTTTTTTTAGTTATTTGAAAAGAATAGGAAGTGGGGGGAAAATAAGGGTGGCACTACTACTAAGCAGGGACTTCCACATCAGTTGGCAAGTATTGGAGGAAGGGCACAAAATTAAGAACATAAGAACATAAGAAGAGCCATGCTGGATCAGGCCAAAGGCCCATCTAGTCCAGCTTCCTGTATCTCACAGCGGCCCCACCAGATGCGTTTGGGAGCACATGAGACTAGATATCTGTCTCCTGATACCACTCCCCTGCATCTGGCCCTTGAACTACCCTGGTTTAAAGCCTAGAGATTACACATCTCCATCATGGTTTGTAACCCGTGATGGACTTTTCCTCTAGGAATCTGTCCAATCCCCTTTTGAAGGCATCCAGGCCAGATGCCATCACCACATCCTGTGGCAGGGTGTTCCATAGACTTACAACGCGCTGGGTGAAAAAATATTTTCTTTTGTCAGTTCTTACTCTCCCAGCACTCAATTTGAGTGTATGTCCCCTAGTTCTGGTATTTTGAGAGAGGGAGAAGAGCTTCCCTCTATCCACTTTACTCATACCCTGCATTATTTTGTATGTCTCAATCATATCCCCCGTCAAGCACCTTTTTTCCAGACTTGTAGCAAGGTGCTGGGGGACAGAACCACTTGCCAAGCATCTGCTCTGAAACCCATAGCCTAGCCTGCTACTCTCAGATATAACTGATTCTCTCCTACCACCAAGGAAAAAGTTAGTTTCAAGAACCAGTCTGCTATCTTACATCAGGTAAACCTGCAGGTTTCCATGCTAATCCATCCCTTGTCATTTGAAGGCAGGATGGGCAAATGCACATCTTCCTAATCATGCCTACTTTGATGCTTAGGGTTCCCTTAACATTGGCTTGAATGATGTGGGTTCATACTCTGTTGGGGCTGGACTTCACAAGCCAGCTCAAACAAAGGGGGGGGGGCATGGTGATTCACAAGGAATCACCCAATGAGACTTAAAAAAATAAAGGCCATGAAAAGTGAGAAACATACTGTCACCCTCTTTGAATTAAAACAGAATAATAAGTGCATGTCAACACAATGTAGGTGACAACATCCCCCCACCCCTTTTAGGACACTATTAAACAAAAGTCTGTCTCTCAAGGTGATTCCTGTGCTGTGTATCATCATGTGTTTTCATAGATTGGCTGCTCTGCCAAGCTTATGCATCCATATGGCATCAACTTTCAAGGAGGAATATCTTTGCTTTAGCAACAGACGGAAATGTTTTCCATTTACTGTGGTGCTTTGGTGCATTTTTAGACTCTTTTAAACCACGGCGGGAAGCAAAGGGAAGATGACAGTCTTGATGCTACAGTGAGGCACTTCATGATGAGAGCTTGACTTACAAATGTTCATGCCACAATAAAGCCATCTTGGAGGTGCTATAAAACTTTTTTGAACAATAATTAACAGCCCACTGAATAGCACTCAGTGAACTACTTCCAATCGCTAGGAGGAACAGTCAAAATTACCATTTAGCTCCCGTTACGAACTGAGCAATACAAGTGGTTTGTTAATAAATGACTGATGCAAAGATACATGAATGAAAGGAACATATTTTGTACAGAGGCTTCTGCAAGCGCAAAAATGTAAAAACTACTAAACCACAGTGTTAGGAGATCTTTAGTTTTCCTGATGTTCTGGGATACAGAGCTTGAAATTCCTTACCTGTAGTCTTGTTGGATGGGTTTATTGCAATTGGACCATGAGGACCAGGGGACCAAATGTTTCCTACCACTGCTACATGCTTTCTCTTTTTTTCTTCCTATTGACTATGTAATAATAATAATAATAACCTTTATTGTCATTGTACAACCAGTGTACAATGAAATTGGCTGAGCTCCCTCCCCCCCAACACCATCCCACTAAAAAGCCATTCAATCTGATTTCACATTGTGTGCTTGCTGCACAACTCGCCAGCCCCACGAATCTATCATGAGTTGTCACGTCCCGTTTAACAGTCGAACAGCCCACATATAAAAACTGTTTTTAGCTTGTTGGTACGGCTTGCTATACTTCTGTATCTCCTACCGGGGTGCTGACCGGGGTGTGAGTCATCCCTGATGATTTTTCTTGCTCTCCTAAGACAGTGGTCCCTGTCGATATCATCCAGTGGACTCAGGGGACAGCCCATGATGTTTTGTGCTGTGTTCACTACCCTCTGTAAATGTGGTATCTCAGACTTATAAGTACAGTTTTGATTTGCCTTTTACACACTGAATGCAAATCTCTAGGACAAGGGCAGGGGATCTGTGACCTTTCCTCTGCTAAGGAGTTCATCTTCTCTGACCTTTGGTTCATAGTGGCTGTGGCAGTTGAGAGCTAATCCAACAAAATCAGGAGGACTGCAGATTCTTCATCTGTGTTGTGTGATAAGTTCTTCCAAGTGTGGGACCACTGGTTAAAAAACATCACCATTGTGTAATTTTGACAGTTTTGCTTGGTCTCTTGGCTACTTGATGCCTTCCCAGGACAGATAACCAAAACAACTATGTGGCATACCACATCATGACATTTCCAATGTCCGACCTTATTGATTGAATAATTTCACAAAGCATGATTTGGGAAAATCTTTCCAGCTGAGAATATGTTTAATATTATACAACAAAGAAACAAGGTCTTCCGGTTCCGGCTTGGGTGCGGTCAGCAAGCGTTTGTGAGTCTGAAGCATTTTTTCTCATTATTTATTGGGCTTTTTACTGCTTTAACAACATTTTTCGGCTGACCTTGTTGATAACGTTATTAGCAGCAGAAAACTGACCTTGGGAGCTGTGCTTGGAGGCTGCTTGCAACTAAGGTGCCGGCTGCTTTGTTTACTTACTTAATTGTGATAAAGCTCCGGTGATTTTGAACTGCCCTCTCTGTGAATTCTGCAGCTCACTGAGAGCTTTCTTATGAGGAACTCAAATACAACTCTAACATCTGCTGAAGTATTGTTTTAAACAAACCTGAGTGAATACTTCATATTTATTTACACTGTATGATATGGAAATCTTTGATCTCACCCTATCGCCTCCAGTGTTAAGGCAGCTGCAGCTGCAGTGCAATACTCCGATTTCAATTACGCCCATTTCTGATCTGGGAACCAGCAGAATACACAGCAGTAATCAGTTTTCCAAGCCTATGCAGTCTTCAGAGTGTGACCATAGTGATTTGTCTTTCCCATTTAATTTTAACATGCATTCTGCTAAACATGGCAGTAAAGCGGGACTCTACCCTGTGCATCCAAGGAAACTGAGGCAAGTTAAGATGACTGACTATATTACCTCCCAGAAAGTCTTAACAATTGGCAAAGAGAATCCTGTTTCTCCTCACATTGACTTATCTGATAGCCTTTTGATGAATGATCAGCTACTGGAAGGACATCAGTCAATTGGTAGCCTGCTAAGCAGCACAGTGAATGCAGACTTTGGCAAGTTAAACATGTCAGATTTTGTGTCTGATCCAGTTTTGGGCCTAGAGGGTCCGATGCAATCAAATGAGCCAATCTTTGGTCCAAGGGAGGTAAACTGTACAAATGTTAAGAAGCCGGAAATTATAGATACCACATTTATAACAGGGAACCATGATTCTTTTCATTCCTGCACACTAGTCTCCTTGGCCTCTGCTAAATCAACCACACCAAAGGTATCAGACAGTTGCAGAATACAGTGCTTTTTAACAGAAATTAGAGATATATTAAAGGAAGTAAAGCAGTCCGTGTCTACCATAGAAGGTTACCTGAAAGAAAATAAGATGTGCCCAGTAGGAAATCCAGAAGACCTGTTGAACCAGAGACAGACCGTACATCCACACTGTCCATCCGATAAGATGAATTATTATAGTCTGTCACCCAAAACCATTGACAAAATTGACAAACTTTCACTGGAAGAACTACTTCTATGTGTAGGTCCTCAGACAGGGCGCAGGGGAACCCTAATGTCTCTGTACCAAACACAGTTGACTTTTTCAAGCCTCCACTTGTAACTGTCTCTCCAAGCATAAAGCACATACCTTTGGGGAAGGCCCCTCAAAGATCTGTGAGAAGGCTCCTGCCCATCCCCAGTGGAAGACAAGTTGAAACATGTGAAGACAAAGAAGACAAAGGGGATCCGAAACAAACATCCAAGAAAAGAAGAAGCATGAACTTCAAACCCTTATTTAAATTATTAGAATCTTCTGAGCATACAGTGAAAGGGAAGTCCTCTGGGGCTAATGTTCAGCAAGCTGATAGTCAAATTCCAGCATCATCAAAAGACAATTCTAGAACCAAGAAGGCAAGGTTCCCTATGGATAGTGGTATCAAACAGCTCACGGACCCCACCATTTCAACTCCCATCCAATCCTCTACTCAGGGGTCCCAACCCTCTGACTGGGGTTCATTACAGCCACAATCCACAAGGAAATTATCCACCATTCAATCCAGTTTGATCTCCAACTCGACAGTAGGGAACCCAATTCCAGTAATCATAAGGAAAAGGAGTACGAATGTAAGATTTAACAAGAGGAGAAGTAGGTGGAACAATGAATTTCCAGGTCGAGTTAACTCCTGTGGACGTCAGACCCACATCCCTGGCATGGTATATGATTACAGTTCAGTTTGATATGGAGATGGGAGATGCTCTCAGGGGAAGGATGTTCCAGTGGTCCCTGTGTGCG
Source organism: Phrynocephalus forsythii (assembly GCA_029282475.1). Classification (NCBI taxonomy): domain Eukaryota; kingdom Metazoa; phylum Chordata; class Lepidosauria; order Squamata; family Agamidae; genus Phrynocephalus; species Phrynocephalus forsythii. The sequence continues at coordinate 61,079,610 of JAPFRF010000004.1, read as the reverse complement.
AAGGTGCTGGAGAGAGACTCTGTGATGCTGAGCTTTGTGATGCTGAGCTCATTGCAACTAGTGACACAGGAAATGATGTTAACATGCAGAGTTATTTTAAAATAGATAGATTGTTATCTCCCACTCAGTTAGATCCCACTTCATCCCATGGCTTTGGTAATGTTTCTCCTCTTACTCAATTAACAGCTCTGCCACACCCTACTTTTCATCATAAGAGATCTGTAATTAAATGTTTGTCCTGGAACAATTCCAAAGCAGAACAATTAAACATACCAGTCGGTATTGTTTCATGGAACATAGCTGGGTGGAAGGCAAGTGGAAATAATATGAGGGTAAAGTCTTTTCTATCCAACCACTCAATATTAGCACTTCAAGAAACATGGCTCCTTGAAACTGAAAACCTAGTAGTGCCAGGTTTCAAAGCATGGGTAAATCCAGCACAGAAAATAAATGGGAAAGGAAAAGCCATAGGGGGGTTAGCTGTTCTTGTGAAGCAAGATTTAGGTTGGGAGAGTAGTATGGTTGAGTCACTTACCTCTGACAAAAATGTGTTGACAGTTAAGATGCAGACTCAAGATCTGATGATTATTCTGGTAAATGTGTATATTCCTCCTGTCTCATCCCAGTATTATGCTCCTGATATATGGTTACATTTGGAACTATTGTTAGAAGATCTTAGAATAAGATTCCCAAATGCGTTGCCTATAATATTGGGTGATTTCAATGCAAGAATTGGAAATGACCTGTCGAAAATTGCGGAGAAATGTGGAATTTTTGATGAAGATACTTTAGATTTAGATTTAAAATATTGGAATTCCCAGGATGAGAAGATAAATTATGCTGGTGTAAACCTGTTTAAGCTGTTATATATGTTTGATATGCAAATATTAGGAATTAACAATAGCAATTCCTCATATCCATATACTTATTTTTCCCAAAGGGCAGGGAGTGTGCTAGATTATGTATGTATTCCAAGAATAAAGGTTCATTTATTCTCTGGCATAACTGTACACCCTATGTCAGACAGTGATCATCAGCCTATAATAGTGGAAGTAAAAGCTAAATCAGACCAGAGGAAAGTAAGTCCACATGATAAATGGCTAGCTCAAAATTTAACTATACAAGGGGAGAGGAGACTGAAATGGCAAAAAGTGGATGTAAACAAAATTTCAGAATTTCAAAATTCAAGCTACTGCTTAAAATTAAGAAATATAATTCTAACCCCAGATGATAACATAAACACAGCTATGGAAGCATATTATCAAATCTGTGAGAACATAAGACCTTTTTTAACAGCAGATTCACATCTAAAGCCACCAGAAGATACAAGGTCCCCATGGTTTGATAGGGAATGCAGATTGCGGAGAAAGGTATTGAGGAGACAGATGAGGAAAACTCAAACAATGTATGATCAGGAGACACATAATAATATGTTAAAACTCAGACGTGAATATAAACAATTGATTAAATCAAAGAAAAGGCAGTATCAGGAAAATATGTGGGCAGAGCTAGAAGTAGCCGCAACAGGGATAAATGTAACACATTTTTGGCACTTAGTGGCTGATAGAATCAATGAGGCAAAGTCTGTCATGGATATTCCTATCCCAGCTGCCACATGGGAATTATATTATAGAGAACTATTTAAGGAAGTGAAAGATGTAAAGCAGACTGACAAACTTTTAGAAAATGAAGAGCCAAGTCTAATTCCTCAGTGGTCACCTGTAACAATGCTTGAGATTAAAACGCTTATCCAGACACTGAGAACCAATAAAGCCCCAGGAGAGGATTTCCTACCCCTGAATTATTTAAGAACTATTTAGACTGGTGGGCCCCTATATTGTCTGGATTGTTTACTCATATAAATAAGACAGGCTGTATACCTATAGGCTGGAAAATGAGTATCATCATCCCACTATTTAAGAAAGGCAATCAATATGATCCCAGTAATTACAGGCCTATTAGCCTAATTGATATTCCAGCAAAAATTTATGCAAGACATCTCTTGAACAAATTAGAGGACTGGGAAGCAGAAAATTCCTTCTTTGTTGAGGAACAGTCAGGTTTTAGGAAGGGACGCTCAACCCTAGACAATTGCTTTATATTACAACACCTAATAAATAAATATACCTTTAAGGGGGCAGCTTTTTGCAGCCTTTATTGATCTAAGTGGAGCATTTGATTCGATAAATAGAGGACGCCTCTGGGAAAAATTGGCAATGAGAAATATAGATCCAAGATTATTGCTATTGCTCAAAGCACTGTATACAGAAACCACACTGAAGGTAAGAACAGGTTTAAATTTTGCATTGACAGACTCTGTTCCAACATATAAGGGGGTCCGCCAAGGATGCATCCTATCTCCATTTTTATTTAATTTTTATATAAATGATGTGGTGCCATTTATACACAATCAGAGTTATCATATGCCTAAGATTCTAAACAGAGAAGTAAATATATTATTATATGCTGATGATATGATATTGCTATCAACAACCCAAGTGGGTATGAGAAGACTTTTGAAAAGGTTTAATATCTATTGCCAAGAAAATGATTTATGCATTAATAATGATAAATCCAAAGTGGTGGTATTCGCAAAAAAAGAAAAACTCATAAGTGGTCTATAAATTCTAAAGACTTACAGCAGGTTAAATGTTACTGCTATCTGGGCATTAACTTTGAGGCATCTGGATCCTGGGCATCGCAAATAAAGAAAAATACATTAAAAGCACGGGCCAGTTTACAATCGGTTAACAAACTCTTAAACTACAGTTACCCAGGCACTTTAATCCCAATTTTAAAAATTTTTAAAGCTAAGATAATTCCTATGTTAATTTATGGTGCTGAAATATGGGGTTTTGCAAACCTTAAGAAAATTGAACAGATTCAAACACAATTTTACAGGGCTATCATGGGAGTTTCACGTTCTACCCCTGCACATGTAATAAGAGCAGAACTTGGTGCAAAAACAATTTCAGGTCTGATTCTTGTAAGAATGGTAAAGTATTGGTGCAGAATAAGTAGCTTAAGTGAAGAAAGATTGCCCAGGATTTGTTTGGAGGAGCAGTGTGTTTCTAGGTATGAAAATTCATGGTTAAATAATCTGTTTAAGCTCTTTCCAAAATTTGGTTTTTCAGCTCAGGCTTTAAATCCTTCACATGAAGATACAATTCATATTTTTAAGCAAAGAGTTTTTGATGTTGAGGCACAGATGGATATATCTGCTGTTGCATCTACAACAACAACAAAATGGTTGGCTAATACAAAACAGCTGCATCATTATGAACAATATTTAACTGTCCCAATGAAAATGCAATATAGGAAAGCTTATACTCACTTACGATTTGAACAAATGGATACTATGATGAAATGGGGTAGGTTTCAGGGTATCCCTATAGATAATCGTTTATGTGTTTGTGGAAACCCTGCCCTCGAGGACTTAGCTCATTATGTATTAGACTGTCCCCTATATAGCAATATAAGAGAAAAATATTTACAGCACATTTTAAAGAAAGTGGAAAACAGAAGCATCTCAGAGAAACTGAGTTTTTTATTACAAACATCCAATCTAGATATAATAAACAGAGTTGCAATATTTGCTTTTAAAGCCGCTATATGCAGAGCTAAATATTTGGATGGTATAGGTGTAAAGTGCTATAAAGATTTAGAAGTTTGAAGACAGCCTCTTAGAATGCAAATTAAATGTTTTATGTAAAGGTTTTAAAAATGTAAAGTAAATACTTTTTAGGGGATTTTAGTAAATTGGCTTACTAGTAAACAATATTTTATATTATATTTTAAAGCATTAATATTAAAATGTTTATTTTATTGTATAAATACAGATTAATATGGCATGTTAATATGGCTTGTTTGCAATGATCTGACGATTATGCAATAAATAGTTTTAACCACTTTAACAAAGAAACAAAAGATGCACAAAAGGTATCTAACTACTTAAACAAGAACAGCAATTTATATGGATTGCCCCTCCCCCCCAAAAAGAAAGTTGAAAATTTGGCCCAAATACCATAAAAATGACTGTCCTGTAAAATAATGAATCAAGAGCCTTAAGGGAGGTGACAATTAATACAATGCTGTCATCAGCTGTCTTCAAAGTCATGTGGTACATGCTGCTGGGGCTTTAACACCAGCTCCCAAAAAATCCCTACTAGAAAGAAGCTAATCACATGAAAAAAGGCTTGAAGGAAGTTTGGTGCTATCAGAATCCAGGTGAGTCCTCTGTGGGAAATATAAACAAAAATTTTAAGAGCCTTGTTCCAATTCTCCTGTAAAGTTTCTAATGCAAACCTCCACCTGGAAATTGGTTTGATAAGAATAAAGGGCAGGGTAACCCTTGCCTCTATTAATATTTGGCTTAGACTAAAGTCATACCCCCTCTGATATTACTGCATTAATTCTTTGGGACAATTACTGGTCAACTTGGCTCAAGGCAATTCACCAGGGATTACTCCAATGTGGGCTTTCACCACTGTATCTTCAGACAACACCCCTAGACCAGGCAAGAGACACAGTCAAACAAAGAACATTTGACATTGAAAGACAGAGTGCTATTGTTAGGGTGCTAACTGATTTGGGCCCCATAAAATGAGATATAGGATAATCCCAGCATCATGTGCATGGCTATTAGAAATTCCATCCTACGGCAGGGCATTTTCTATGGGCAGATGATATTTTCAAATGATATTTTTTTCCATCAGCAGTATAAATTCATGATACAAAAAATGTGCCGGTGATAGAGCACATCTGTACCTGTGGTGCCGGGGAAGTGGAAACGATTGTACCTATATTGCACTGTGGATTTTATTAGGACGTTTGTGTTTCTTTTTTCCCAAATTAGAGAGATTCTCTAGAAGCTTAGATTTAGAGAAAAGTAAAAAGTTTTTATCTAATTGTATCTCCCAGCTGACACTAATTTGCGCCGGGTTTTTCACTGTGGTCTCTAGAATCCTCAAGGAACAAGTAAAGAAGCAGAGCTAACTAAAGTGTATCAGAAAAAAATGGGTGTGCACATTTATTGAAGGGAGTTTCTGGCCCCATAGACTCTTTCTAATTGAGGTATGCCCTGATCATTGAGCTATGTTCAACTTAATTGTCCATAGCTTTGTATTTGATTTGTTCTGATTGATATGTTCTGGCTACCTACCAAAATAAGTCTTCTGTCATCATAATGAAGAAGGACCCATGACTGTCAAAGATAAGGAGGCTTCTGTAGCTTCTTGGTTTAGGCCACACACTTCTCCTATGAATTGGGGTTCCACCTCACATGGAGAAGCAACCCAGCTACAGAAGTCTCCACATCTTGTGTTTCTGCATTCATGTAATGATGGAGGAGGTGTTGTTTGTATATTCCCCCCAACCCTTAGTTAATGACTGGATAGGGCTATTAAGGCAGCACTAGTAACATCCCTGTGCTCTTCCTTGGAAAAGTTACATTACTGTGCTGCGAGTCTCCAAAAGACTTTTCATTTGGATCATAGTTCAACCAACTGCAGGTCACAGTTCAAAAACAAGCTCTAGTCAGAGCTGTGAGCATGGAACAGCTGTACTAAGAAAACTCAGGTGAATCCTCTGAAGGATGTCTGAAAGGGTATAATAAATATTGTTTGTTTGGTACAGGCATATGAAACAAAATTATCTCCAGTACAAGATATATTTCCAAAAGATCTGGAACAGACAGAGAAATAGATTATAATGAGTTATATATAAGTTGCTTCTTACTATCCTTGTATCTGTTAAATCATAAAACATAATTACATGTTTTTCTAAAGGCTACAAGCCGTTGGATGGTCAGAGATGCCCTGGAATGTTGCTCTAATGTGTGTACTGCATACACAAAAGGAGAACTGAAATGTCTTCATGAGCTTTATCAGTGTGTAGCAGAGAGAAAGCATTTGTTACAAAGGGGTTGTGACATTCTTTTATCCACATGTCTGGAGTCTGGCATCACACCAAGGCTATTTTTGAAAGCATCTGTGAGTGAGATTAATGTCCCTATTCTTCAGGTGTCAGTACAGTTTGGGCTCTAGCTCACCTTACTTTTTGTAAGCAGTGACATTATAACAGCATATTGTTTTCATCTTCCCCAAAGAAGTATTTCTAACATAAAAACTGACAGAAACAAAAAGGAGCAGAGAGATGATGCCCTGCACTTCTGTTCAGGAATGCCAAATCCAACAATTACTGTATATACTTCAGTATAAGCCATCCCGAGATTAATCTGAGGGCCTAATTTTACCCCCCCCCAAAAAACTGGGAAAACTTATTGATTCAAGTATAAGCCAAGGACTTTTTTAAAGTTATACTAGAGTATAGACGGTATATCAGCCGAGCTCTAAAGGGGCTGGGGGTGGTAATTGGCAACGTGTGCTGGGAGTGTGGAGGCAATAATACCATAGAGTAAACTCTCTGATTGCCTCCACAGTCCCTGCACAGTTGCCAATACTACCCTCAGCCCCTATAGAGCTTCAGGGAGTTCCCTAAAATCGCTTTCTGAAGGTACCCCTGCTACTTTGGAGTCCCAAGGTAAGTAAATTTATATTGCATATTTTTTTTTAAAAAAAAAACATGCACTCAAAAATTACTTACATTGCGGATACCAAATGGGTGCATTCAAAAAGTGATTTTAGGGAATCGCCTGAAATTTGGAAACATTTGGGGGTAAGGGGGTTACCCCCAAAAGCTCCAAAGAGAGTGCCCCTAAACCTTCTCATTGGAATCATATGGGAAGTGGAGGTGCCACTATCCCTGACACGATCAGGACTTGCCTTTTGCTGCCCTCTCCAAGCCATCTGAGCACCTAGTTTTACTCCTCCCCCAAAAAAAAACTGGGAAAACTTATTGACTCGAGTATAAGCCGAGGGCATTTTTTTCCAACCAAAAATAAGGGCTGAAAAACTAGGCTTATACTCGAGTATATGCAGTATTTGGGTGACTTAATTGGGAAAGGACATTCTAGAACATACAGTATTTTCCATTCAACATTTGAAAATGTGGGGAACTATATGACTTCAAACACTGTGAGGTAAAAATATGTCTTCTGTCTCATCACTGAAATGATGGAACTTTCAGAAGAGTTGACTCAACAAATCTTCATTGATTCATTGAATCTACTCTACTTGTGATTTACTCCAGTAAGCAACAGGATTTTAGCCATTCTTTTTATGATAGCACAATATGTAACAGTAGATTTGTAGTAGTCTCAGTGGTGTGTTTTCTTCACAGAAGTAAATCAGATCATCATTATTAGTATCTTAGAACTACAGAGCGGGGAAAGATCCAAGGTTAAGTAGACACAGAGAAGAATTGAACTCAAAATCTCCGGCCAGATCTGCAGCCAGATACTAACAGTTCTATCTAATGATCAACATGTTATTGATTTATATGAATATTTGTCTTAATTGACTGTATATTATCCCTCATTACTGTAAGCTACCTTGGGTCCTTTTTCCAAGGAGAAATGCAGGGTAAAATACTCTTAAATAAATAAACAAGCAAACAAACAGGGAGTCTCATGACATGACATTTGAAAGATGAGATGCAGCTGAGCAAATGGGGTATAATCCATCTATGTTTATTCACTGTCTGAAGGTACAGGGTTCCTTATTTTGGCTGTAACACAACAAAGATATAAAGAAATAAATACAAAACTGCAGCAGAAGCAGCAACCGATAACTAAAAATGAACTGACAAATAAGACTGAGGAAGAATTTGATGTTTGAAAGTGAATTTGCAGAAAGATGGGAAATTTAGAGATAAAGCAGGACACAATGTCTGCCTCTGTGCATTGTCTTCCTTGATTTAAACCTACCTGTTGTGGTTTAGTTTAGTTTAGTTTATTCTTACATTTATTCTACAGCTAGCCATTATAAAGTAGAGCTCAAAACAGTTTATTATCATCACAAAGTTAAACAAACTGTTAAAACCAAATTTAACCATAAAATAATCAGAATCATTTAAGAACGACGGAAGAAAATTCCATCATTGGAAGGCAAGATAGGAAACAACTTTTCCCTGATTTTCTTTCCTTCTTTTTTTCCCCTTTGGAAATAAAGTGTTGATCTCTGAGTGGCATTTGCATGAAATTTATTGGCTTCCTAATTATGACCAATTATAAGATTTGCCTGACATCAAATTAGTCCAATAGTAATTTTCTAGCATAAGCTGGATAATGCTTCAGCTTCAACAGTATTTGAGTTTTTATATGACATAAAGAGGAAGAGAGAGAGGTTTCAAGGAGCAAGATGTAATAGATTTCAGATTATAAACATATACAATGCATTAAAAATAGATTGAAAAGGAGGTTTTATTCTTGTTTGTTTCTTTATTTCCTTGCTTTGGTGAGATGAAAATTGGGGGTCAGAATCATGTTGACAATTAATGATTGTGTAAGCAGAATTTCCTAACCCTCACCAGCAAATTCCCACTAGTTAACAAGGTGCTTAGGTGCATTCTTGATCACACAATCATGCACAAGTTTATGAACAAAAGGAACACCTCTTTAATTAGTGGTAAGCTGGTATTGCAACTTTTGTTAAATCATGTAAGCATATTGACAGCAGGATTTTGATTCACATGTACTAAGAATAAGGTGATGTTTAGTAGCTATGAGATCTAAAGTTGTCTCCTGAAGAGTCTCCTGCTGAACAGCAAGGACCTGGAGGGTACTTCAATCAGCCTCAACCTGAGTCTTCGGCATTTTGTGGATTCTGACAAAATGACTTAGTACTCAAGGAAAGAAGGTGGGATGGAAGAAAGAGTGTTGCTATTTTTTTGTCTCTCTGATACTTTCATACTCCACAACTTCGTACTTTCCTACTGATTATTATCACCGGAGCTGCCTGTAACTTTGTTTGTATTTTGAGAGAACGGGTTGGAATTTGTGAAGTTATAAAATTTGAAGCTATATGAAGCTATAAAATTTCAGAAATATTCCCACATGATCTTTTAAAAAGTCTATCTATCTATCTATCTATCTATCTATCTATCTATCTATCTATCTATCTATCTATCTATCTATCTATCACTTTAATATACATATTGATACCTTTTATATCTCTTGGCATAATTAAACATTTGCAATTATAGCTGTGAGTTTTTTGGGCTATTTAGCCATGTTCTAGAAGTTTTTCTTCCTGACGTTATGCCAGACTCTGTGGCTGGCATCTTCAGAAGACAAGGAGCTCAGGGAACAAGGAGTTTCTCTCTGTGCTCTTGGGTATAGAGTGAGTGAGACTGGGGTTCTTAAAGTTGTGGGAAAGAGGAAACTTATCCTATGCAGGACAATAGGTGTTAGTAAATGTATTGTGATGGAGGAATTAAGAAGTTTAAAGGGTTCCAGCCGATAACAGCTCGGTGGGAGCCCTTTAAAAATGGCTCACTGGCACCAAATCTGGTGCCTCTAAAACCCAGGGGAGCCGTTTTGTTTTGTTTCACTTTTTGTACGATTAAAAAAATTCATAAGAAACTAAACAAAACAAAATGGGGGGGGGCACGAAATGAAACAAAACATTATTTTTCTGTTTTGTGCCCATCCCTACTATCCAGTAAAGGAGTAATAGGTGGCTAGATAGATCAGCTGGATAGATCAGTGAGTTAAATCGTAGCAATGATCCTAATATGTAGTTGATGGATGTGTTAGTTGTTCTATTGTGTGAACTGATCACCTTTGCTTGTGGCTGGATGGGAATCGTTGAGCTTTGACTTTGACCATTTTGCATTCTGCAGCCTTTAGAACTGGAAGCCAGGCTTTGTTGGTTTTTAGACTTTGTTCTTTTTTGTTTGTGGATTTCAATGGCATCCCTTTGCAGTCTGACAAAGTGATTGTTAGAATACTTTGAGAATACATTTGCAATTATATTTGCATCTTCAGGGCACTCATATTGCAGCATTGTTTAAGAGGGCCAACCAAAGATTATATTACCTGAGATGTCACGGGAAACAACTGAATGAAAAACTGCTAGTGACCTTCTACCACTGCACTGTAGAGAGTATTCTAACCTACTGCAGCTGTGTATGGCTGGCCAACTACACAGTGGCAGATAGGAAAGGGTTCCAGAGGGTTACCACTATTACCCAGAGGATTATCGGTTGCCCTTTCCCCTCTTTGGAAGAACTCTACAGCTCCTGCTGCCTTAAGAAAGCTCAAAACTTTCTTAAAGATCCATCACATCCAGGACATTCCTTCTTTCAATTATTACCATCTGGCTGATGGTATAGAATAATAAAAACGAGGACAAATAGATTGAAAAATAGCTTTTATCCCAGAGGTGCAACCATTTTGAATTCTTCTGTATAGTGCAATATAAATGGGAAAATAGGGATTTGTGCAATGGCAAACAGAATGTGAGGAATGTGGATGTGAGGAATGTGTTTTATGCATTTTATGATGTGCACTGCAGCTGATGTTTAATTTCGTTGTACAAAAGTACAATGACAAAAAAGTTATCTTATCTTCTGCTTCCAGTGAACACAGATTTTAGAGTAATGGTTGCTATTAAGGATCTCACAGCACCCATTCTCACCTTCTTTCAGACAGAGATTTGGCTGCAATAAGTTACTGGCCTACATTATAACTGGTTCTGTAATACATAGAGGAAATGGAAGCAAGCAACAATGCTGCATGGATTCTGATATCCCCTCATCTGAATGTGCTTGCAGGGACCATCTGTAGCTGGAGATAAGTGCTGTCTCCTCCATGTATCAATTGTCAAAGAGAAAATCCTGTAGAAGCTTTACCTAGTAGAAGCCTGAGAACTCATAGCTAGTAGCAGTTATTGCATTGAGTACTGTAGTAGCATCCTAGTGATGGCTTTAAAGCAGTACATAACCCCCCAAAATCCTCACCATGAGCTAAGCTCACTAATGCTAGAAAGAATTGTAGGCCTGATTTTTTTTCAGGGACATATTTACCTACCGTTGCTTTAAAGCAGTGGCTCCCAAGTTTGGGTCCCCAGAAGCTTTTGGATTACAACTCCCAGAAGACTTCATCACTAGCTGTGTTAACTTCTGGGAGTTGCAGTCCAAGAATCTCTGGGAACCCAAGCATGGGAGTGACTGCTCCACAGAAAAGCCAATCCAGCAAGTCCTGATTGGTGCTGCTGCCCACACTGTCAACAAGCATAAAGTCAAAACATGCAATATAAACATGAAAACCACTTTCAATATGTTCCTTCTTGATCCCCTCCCAAAGCACCATGATTAGAAGTTAAAAAAGGAGGGCCTTGGTGAAATATAAACTTTTCAGCATTTAAACACATCCCACTCAAACACCCAGCAATGATCATGTCTCTTTTTCCATATGTTCTCTATGGATTTGTGGCCTGAAGCACAAAGCAAGCAAAATACTCTGAAGAAATGTGAATTGCAGTTCAGTTATATGCACCTAAGTCCCTGCCGTTTGAGCTGGAAAATATTGGATTGCTATCCACTAGGGATGGGCACAAAATGAAAAATGAAATGCTGTTTTGTCCTTTTGTTATGCAACAAAATGAAAAGGAACAAAACAAAATGAGGAAGAAGCATTTCATTACAGATGAAAATTTTAGCAGAAATCACATTTGCTTTATCAGAATTCAGAGAAATTTTGCTTTCTGAGAACCATAAATGTATTCATTGCTGCTTAATTTGGTTTGGATTGTAGGATTCATTCAGTGGACTACACATCTATGGCATTCAGTTACCCCATAAATAGCCTGAAATAATAAACTTATGGTAGTGGCTTGCTACTTCTCAGAAGATTATGTTCAATAAAATTGTTTAATCATTGTGGTGGTTGTCTCAAAAATCAATACACTCTTAAGAAAGAATTTTGAGGTCCATCACACCTTCTTTATACAAAGCCAATGATTTTTTGATTTTACCATACAAAATGTAAAACAGCAATATACAGTGAAGGGGGGAAAATGAACAAAACTCAGGCAAATAGGAAAAAGAAGAAGAAGAAAACCATGCAACCCACCCCGCACTCAGGAGTTAAACAAAATTACAACTCTTATGGTACTGACCAGCCCATTTCCCTCCAGATATACATTGAATCTTCTCCGGGTTTATACCATTTACCTTTTGAAAATACATATATCAACAGTTTATCCCATATTCCATTAAAATCATTAGACTTTCTCAAGCCTTTTCTAATTTTAATTTCACAGGTCAATTTATCATCAATAGCCAGATTCCATAAATCCTTATACCATTACTCCCATGATATTAAGTTGTTGGATTTCAAATACTTGGCAAAAATCAACCTTGTCGTAGTTATCATTATAATTACCAGCTCCGCCTCCTCTTTCTTCAATTGTATATCCACAACCATATTTACGTAAAAATACCAATTGTGGGTACATTTGAAACTTTCCCCCTAATATTTCTTGTATTTCATTAAAAACCAAAGTCCATTCCGTTTTCTTTATCTCATACTCCCAATGCATGTGTAAATATGTCCCTTTTTCTTTTTTACAACTCCAGCATGTTGGAGATATTTATTTATTATATTTAATTTTGCGGGTGTTATATACCATCTCGAATATACTTTATAACAATTTTCTTTTACTCTCAGTAAAATATTTTTCACTATTCTTTTATTCCATATTTCCCCATTCTTCCTCTTTTATTTCTTTATTAATATCTTCCTGCCATGTCTCTTTTAGCTTGTTTTTTATATTCCTCCTGAATTAGTGACTTGTATATCTCACTTATTATTCCTTTCCTCTGTTCTTTATTCATCATCTTATTTCTTCTCTCTATAATTTCTTCAAATCTAGTCAATTTTCTACAATCTCCTACTTTAGTTATCTATTATTTAGTACAATTTTCCATTTGTATAATATTCAATGAGAAAATATTTTCTCTAGGGATGGGCAGGAAACAAAAAATGAAATGCTGTTTTGTTGTTTCATTATTTAACAAAACAAAATGAAACAAAACAAAAAATGAGGAAGCAGCATTTTGTTATAGATGAAATGAAACAGTCATTTTTTTTCATTGAAACAAACCATTTTGTTCCATTGTTTTTGGGCTCCTGCCGAGCTATCAATGGCTGGAGCCCTTTAAATCTGGCACAGTCGGTACCAAGGGCAGGAACCCTCAGAAAACAGTCAGTTAGGCAGCTTGCTCTGCCTAGCTGACCATTTTCTAAGGGCTCCTGCTGAGCTGTCCATGGCTGGAGCCCTTTAAGCCTGGCCCAGTCAGCACCAGGGGGACCCAATTTTTCTGCAACTACTCTTGGCGTCTTCATGGAAGGGGTAGTGAAGGCCATTCACAGTGAGATACATAAAGAGTGACATTACCAGTTTCACTCCCTAATGGGTTTCTGAGGCCCAAGTAGGAATTTGAACCCTGGTCTCCAGACTACTAGCCTTTCACTCTACCCACTATACCACACAGAGTACATAAGCTTTACTGGTCCACTACAATATATCTGATTAGATTACTCTAATGCTATATATGTGGGGCTGCCTTGGAGGTTAATGCAGAGGCTGCAGCTAATGCAAAACTCTATGGCCAGACTAATAACAGGATTGAGAAGATACCAACATATCTGCCCTGCCCTGCCTGCTTTGCACTGCTGCTAATTTGCCACCGCATTGACTTCAAGGCTTCAACGTTGATATACAAAGCCCTAAACAGTTTGAGACCTTGTTATCTGGCTGACCAGCTCCTCCCAAAAAATTCTGCCCACATCACCTAATCATTTCAGTCAGGTCAATTGAAGGTCCCAATGTTGAGGGAGGCCCGCAAATCAACAGCAAGGAACTGGGCCTTCTCAATAGTGGGCCCTCATTTGTGGAACCAACTTCCACCTGAGATCTGTTTGGCCCCTACCCTGTTGATCTTTAAAAAGCAATTAAATACATGGATATTTAGATCTGATTTCACTGACAATTAATTATTTATTTCACAATTTGTCATCTTAATCTGTTCACTCTCCAATGTGCTAGTTTCTGTAAATGTAAATGTATTAATGATTTTATTGATGTTTCAGGTTTTGTAACAGGTATTTATTTTGTTATAACCATGTAAACAACCCAGAGTGTGGCCATGTTGCTAGATGGGCAGTATATAAATCCAATAATAATAATAATAATAATAATAATAATAATAATAATAATAATAATAATAATAATAATAATAATAATAATAATAATAATAATAATAATTAGAGATGGGTACGACTTGAAAAAAAATTTTTTGAGTTGTCGTTAGTCGGGCCGGTTCCATTTCGGGTCGTTTCCGTTTTTCGCAAAAATTCGCAAAAATGAGTCGGTTCGTTTTTTCGTTTTTTCATTTTCATTAGTACTGGTTTTTTTGGGGGGGAGCGGGCTCCTGGAGGCACCTCTGTGGGGTGGGTGCCTCCTCTGGCCTGCTATAAAGGGAAAGTGGGCTCCTGGAGGCACCCATGGGTGCCTCCTATCCTCACCCACTAGGAAGGGGAAGCAGGCTCCAAGAGACCCCTCAACATGGGGGTCTCCCCTCCTCACCTGCTGCTGCAAAATGCATGCATAGCCATATGGATATGCATACCATTTGCAGAAAGTGAGACTAGTGATGGCAGTGAACCCAGAGCCATAGGTTGATGCCTAAGGCTCTCGCACCACCATGTCTCACAAAGAAGGGAATTGTACTTGCGTGTAGTGCAATGCAAGTAGATCTGGCTTAGGGTTAAGGTGGGTTAGTGCAAGGGCTAGGGTTAGGATAGTGACGGGTAAGGTTAGGGTGGGCTAGTGGGTTGCACCTCTGGGTACCTCTCTGACCCACTAAGAAGACAGTCTGTGACGTATGGGTAAGTAAGGAGTCAAGGATTAGGGTTAGGGTTAGGGGGCTAGGGCAGGTTTTAGGGGGCTTTTTGGCACATCCCAGAAGTCTCCATGGCCAAGTGGCCATGCGTTTGGTGGGATGGCTCCAAAAATTTTCATGGTCGTCCACTCCCACATGGCTGGCCACTCGGCCAGCCCATCATTGCGCAGTTGTAAATAAAATAAAATAAAATAAAATCAATGGAGGACAGAGGAGGAGAGGAGAGACATTTTGTTGCAAGAAAAAACCCACTGCTACTGTGAAAAATCTGGCAGTTTATAAATTTTCGCGTGTTTCTGTTGTGCTTGTGTGTTTTTGGACCACGATTTCAAAAACAATATTGCCTTCGCCGCCCCATTTTGGATCCCCCGCCCACACCGCATGGCATGGCGAGTCCGGCTGCCCAGGATGGGGGGGAGGCAGGACCCCCCTCCAGAAACCACCCCTCCGGAATGTGCCCTGCGCCCTTAGTCAAGCAGGCATTTTTCCGCCTGCTTTTTTGGCCCGGGAATGGGTGGGGGGAGAGTTTAAAAGTTTTTTCCTGTGCCATCCATGCCGCTTGCTTGCGCTTTAATTGCGGCGGCCGGCGGTGAGACTGGGCTTTTTGCTGGCTGCGAGCCTGCGGCGAGTCCCACCAGAGCAGCCCAGGATGGGGGATGGGGGGAGGCCGGGGATCTCCAGAAACAACCCCTCTGGTAGGTGCCCTGAGGCACGGCAGGCATTTTTCCGCCTGCTTTTTGGCCGGGAACCGGGTTTTTTTAACTTTTAAAAACTTTTTTTCTGTGCCGCGTGGCATCGCGCAATCGCGCGATGCAAGGAACAAGCACGACAAATCAGACCAAAAGTGTTTGTTCCTCGGTTCGAGCTCGAAGTCTGGCAGAGTAATTCCCGTTACCGTTTCCGTAGAGTAACGGATACGAGTAACGTAAACGTAAACGGGAATACCGCTAAGTCGTGCCCATCTCTAATAATAATAATGGGAGGAGGAAAGTTGCATTGTTTTTAACTGGCTTATTACTGTGAATTATCAATATGCCCATCTTTTTAGTGGTGATTGGGGGTTGATCTGTGGCCTGAACTTTCTTTCTGTTGGGGGCACAGCTTCAACCACAACCTCGTGTTTAAAGATTTTTCTCTTTGGGGATGTATCTATCCCCAAAGATCTATCTATGCACATTTAAAAATATATTAAAATGAGAGCAATATGGAATTATCAATAGAAATACTTATTCATGTGGTGAATTACAGTAATAATGGCTTCTGTAGATTTGGAGTTTTTTTTTTAAAAAAAATAATACTACAATGGATTGGAAACATCAAGCACTTCTATCGTGCTCTGCCAGGAAGTAAATTAATAATTGATTTCTGCTATAACAAACAGCACTCTTTTTGACTTAATTGGGGGCATTCATTATAAGACTTCAGAGATGGTGATGCCCATCAGGGTGCCTTATAACAATCGTTGGAGTTTAAAACCATGTAGCCATTACTGGTGCATAATTTTTGTGTTTGACATGAAGGACAGCATGGAGTTGAGCTAGAGAGAAAAATATGATGGTGTGTAGCTATTCTTTTCACAAGCAAAACGTAGACAGTGTCTTCTTCAGTCTTCTTGAGGGTGGAAAGTATGTTAAATCTTACCAAATGTCCACACAACAGACAGGTTCCAGATGTAGCTCTGAACCACTGACTGCCCGTGATGAAAGCTCAAAGGAAGCAACTAATCACAATATACAGAAATATTTATTTCAGGAGTGTCCAAACTTCGGCCCTCCAGATGTTTTGGACCACAACTTCCAGAATTCCAAGCCTGTATTGCCAATGCCAAAGGACTGTGGTTGTGGTCCAAAACATCTGGAGGGCTGAAGTTTGGACACCACTGATTTATTTTATTTTGGTTTGTATTTGAAGGGAAATAACCAGAACTCAACGTTCAAGTGAGGCCATAGTTGGAAACACACTTATTCTTCAGGTTTCACATTTCTTTCAGTTTTCTGGGGCAGCCCTTGACTCAACATCTCTTCCCTCACTCATTTTGCTTTCAGAAGTGCATATTTTGAAAATGAGTAAATTTAGATTTGCAAAGATAGGTGTGTTTAAAATTATTTTATAAATCTATTTTGTTAAGTTGCTAAATAACTGTGCAAAGTTTGTTTCTTTTTCCAATAGATATCTCTCTTGTTCTCTTTACTCAGTTCTCTTTACTCTTTACTCAGTCTATAAATTCATATACGCTCATAAAAGTCACTTATTCCTAAGACTTCAAATCACAACAAAGATAAAGAGAAAGGGGGGGGAGAAGTGGAAAAATATAAGAAAATAAGAGCAGAGAGCAATAAAAAAGAAAGAAGGAAAGAAAGAAAGAAAAAAAAAGAAAGAAAGAAAGAAAGAAAGAAAAAAAGAAAGAAAGAAAGAAAAGGAAAGAAATTGTGGTGGAATACTGAAAATAATCCCTTCTATAATTAGTAATGACCTACTAATAGGAGTAGCAGACTTCTCAAAAGTTCAGTTCAGTTTAAGCTTCATGACATTCATTACATATATGTCTTCAAAGCTGATTTTAGGAGTCCGGCTTCTCATTCAGCTAGCTTCCAAGGCTGAGCTCTTAATGAGACACTAGCACTCTCCACACCATTCCAGTAATCCTCAGTCCGTATATGTATGTGGAGGAGAGAGTAACAAGATAAGAGTACTGTCTTCTTATAGATTTATAAGGAGTGCTTGGTTGTTAAGCACTTCCTAAAGCAGCTGGTTGGATTTTATTATTTTATTATTTTGTTATAACATATATATCATTGTCATTCTCGGTTGTATTGCTATTGGTTGAAAACTATAGGTTATAAGGGGGTGTGCTTAGCTTAGCTTTATAAGCAGTATGGCTTCTAAAGCCCCCAGCTCTAAAAAAATCACACCACAACAGACACCACAGGCAACACCCCAAAGCTCTCCAGATGTTACTACAATGGGAGCATTAAAATTGGCAGAAAAGACTACTTTGGAAAAAATCATGACAGAAAAATTTCAGGAAAATAATCTTCAGTTACTTCAAATGCAAACCTCAATTGACCAGACAAGTGAAATTCTTAAAGAATTGATTAGAGAGGTTAAAAATCTGGGTGCAAACTTTGGGAATTTACATAACCAGGTTGAAAATAACACAAGACAGTTAGAAGACAATAAGGAATCAATGGCAAGATTGGAAACACAGGTAGAAAGTTGCAATGAAAAGCAACAAAGATTGGAGGATTGCTTAGTAGCAATGGAGATGGAAAAGGCAGAATATGTTCTGAGAATTCAGAATGTACCAGAGAAACAGGATGAGGACATAAAACAACTAATCATAGAGGCCCTTGCACCATTAATTGAAATGGACACAGACAAGTTCCTATTGGAAATTGATTATGCGTTCAGATCAAGCTCAGGATATATTAGAAGGAATAAATTGCCAAGAGAGATACATTTAAAATTTGCAAGGAAATGTTTGAGAGATAAAGTACTTAAGGAAACTCAACAGAAGCAGATATATATTTTAGATACAGAGATTAAGATATTAAAAGACATTCCTTGGCAAATGAGGCAACGGCGAAAACAATATACAATATTGGTGACATTCCTGAAAGAGAGGTCTATTAAATATAAATGGCTGACACCAGAGGGAGTATTTTTCCATTTCCAAGGGAATAGATACACAATAAATTCAACATCTAAGGCACAAGAATTTTTGAGGAGACAGGGGATTATGGAAGAGTCACAGACAGAGGGAGAGTCAGAGACGGAACTAAGAGAAGAGGCAGAAATGAAAGGAAAAAGAAGGACCAAAAGAAATGGGAAAGATTATTCAACCCAACTGGGCGAGGAGGAAAGACCTGGAACAAGGAAGGAATTCAAAAGAAGAGAGGAAAGGTTAAAGGATAGTAAAAAAAATAGTCAGGATGAATAGACAGATCCAAGTAATCTCATTAAATATTAATGGTCTTAACTCAGCCCAGAAACGGAAGAGGACATTTTATCAATTAAAGAGATTAAAGGCTGACATCATATGTTTGCAGGAAACACACATTAGGAAAAAGGATGAACACCTTCTAAAATATCCAAAACTTGGGAAGTTTTTACAGCATCTGACCAAAAAAGAAAAAAAAAAAAAGGGTTGGCGATTTATGTTAAAAAGAATGGAACCCAAAATTAGTCTTTGCCTCCGATAATGCTAGAATTTTAATGATAGAGATACAGAGAGAAGGCAAAAAATCTTTAATAGTAAATATATATGCACCTAATGGAAAACAAGATCCTTTTTATAAGCTTCTAGAACAAGAGCTGGTCAAAGCCAATCAGGACGAACATATTATAGTTGGAGATTTCAATGCAGTGGTGGAAAAAAAATAGATACAAAATCAGAAAAGGAAAAGGGAAGAGAAGGTAGGAGACAGTTAATCCCTCAAAGTTTTCTACAAATAGCAGAAGAATTAGGTTTAGTAGATGCATGGAGAACTAGAAACCCCACCGGTAGAGACTTCACTTTTTATTCACATAGACACAGATCATGGTCAAGGATAGATATGTGTTGGATATCAACTAGTATTATGAAGGAACTTAAAGAAATAGAAATTTTACCAAATACATTTGCTGATCACAATCCCATTTTAACCAAGATAGGACTTCGGAGGAAAAACCCCCAATGGAAACTCAATAGCTGTCTACTTAAAGATAAAAAATTAGTTATACAACTTAAAGAAGAAATGAGTTTTTATTTCAAGGAAAATATATCTCCTGACATGCCAATGTGTACTGTATGGGATACTGCCAAGGCAGTTGCACGGGAATCTTATTAAAGATGGCAGCAAAAAGAAAAGAGAAAAGCAAAAAGAAGAAAAAGAATTAGAAAGGGCAATACAAGAACTTGAGAAAGAACTTAAACAAAAAATAACCCAAAGAGGAGATAAGAGCAAGGCTTAAAATGAAACAACATCAATTAAATACCCTCTGGACAGAAGAAATGGCAAAAAATATGAAGTTTGCTAGGGTAAACTTTTTCGAAAATGCAAACAAGCCAGGGAGGTGGTTAGCTTATAGACTGAGAAAAGAAAAAGAAAGGACATGTATACAAGTATTACGGGATAAAGAGGGGAATGAAAGATATGATGAGAGAGAGATGAAAAATATTGTTAAACAGTATTATCAAAACTTATATCTAAGAAAAGAGATTTCAAAAGAAAAACAGGAAGAATATCTGAGAGGAAATAGTAAACTAAAAATAACAGATAATCAAAGAGCAGCCTTGGAGGAACCTATAGCTTATAATGAGATTGTGGATGCAATAAGACGGCAGAAGAGTGGCAAGGCACCGGGCCCAGATGGTTTGTCAATTGAATTTTATAAGGAATTAGAAGATACAATAACTCTACCATACAAAAATTACTAGAAGAGATATTGGAAAAGAAGGAAATCCCAGTAACATGGACGCAGGCAACAATAGCCATAATTCATAAAGAGAAAAACTGACCCCAAAGAAATAAAAATTACAGACCAATATCATTACTTAACTCAGATTATAAAATCTTTGCTTCTATATTGGCAGCCAGATTAAAAAGGTTCTAGTGCAAATAATACACCAAGATCAAACAGGTTTTTTACCAAAACGTCAGATACGTAATAATATGAGGACAATATTGGATGTATTAGAATACTATGAGGCCCACTCAGAAAAACAAGTAGCTTTGATATTCTTAGATGCGGAGAAAGCGTTTGATAATGTTAATTGGAACTTTATGTTAAAGCATCTAGAATATATAGGAATTGGCCAAAGATTTAGAGATTATATAACAGCTATATATACACAGCAAAGAGCCAAAATAAAAATTAATACTGAGTTTACAGAAGAGATTAGAATTGAAAAAGGAACTAGACAAGGTTGCCCCCTGTCACCTTTGTTATTTATATTGACATTAGAAGTATTGAATCAAAAAATAAGAGACCAAAAGGAGATACAAGGTTTGAAAATAAAGCAAGAGGAATATAAATTACAGGCTTACGCAGATGATGTAGTTTTTATATTGGAAGATCCAGTCAACTCAGTAGAGTTATGGAAAAAAGTGGTACTGGAATTTGGAGAGATGGCTGGTCTTAAAATAAATGAAGAAAAGACAAAAATATTAACTAAGAATATGGGAATAGAAGAAAGAAGAATATTGTTGGAAAGATCTAATTTTAAAGAAGAGAAGTCCATAACATACTTAGGAATTAAAATAACAAAAAAAGCAAGTACAGTATATCAAGATAATTATTTGGAAACTATGAAAGGTATTCGATCAGACTTAGAAAAATGGAATAGGATGCATTTATCAATAATGGGGAGAATTGCAGTCATTAAAATGAATGTGTTACCTAAAGTGCTGTTTTTATTCCAAATGATACCAGTAATAATGAAAAGAGCATTTTTTATTGAAATGGATAAATTGGTTTTGAAGTTTATTTGGCAGGGAAAGAAAGCGAGGATTGGGAAGAAGGCTTTACAAGATGGTGTAAACAGAGGAGGATTGGGAGCTCCTGATTGGGATTTGTATTATAAATCTTGTGCATTGGGATGGGTAAGAGAATGGATTCTCTTAGAAAACCCAAGAGTTTGGAAATTGGAAGGCCATGATTTGAATCTGGGATGGCATGCGTTTGCATGGTATGAGAAGGCAAAAGAACAGAAAAATTTAGCAATCATATGATTAGGAAGGCTTTATGGAGAATATGGGAGAATATTAAAAACAAATGTATAGGAAGATCCCAGGTTGGGTGTCCCGATAGAAGCCTTCACACACCCAAATTTGATGACTGAGACGAGTTTTGGTAGATATCAAGATATATTAAATAGTAAGACTGAATTAAAAACAGAGGAAGAATTAAAAAAACAAAATATTATACTAGACTGGTGGGCAAAATTGCAGTTGCAATCAAGGTTCAGTAAAGATAAAAAGAAGGTTTTTATAAGCAGAAAACTGAATTTGATATATTGTTTTTGGGGAGCGAAGAGAAATTTATTAGGAAAATGTATAAACATTTATTGGAGCGTAAAACCGAGGATGAAATTGTTAAAGATTGTATGATTAAGTGGGCTCAGAATATAGGACATAATATTGAGATAGATAACTGGAAACAACTATGGGAAGTTAATATTAGGTATATCAGAGCGACTAGCTTGAAAGAAAACGTATATAAAATGTTTTATAGGTGGTATATAACACCACAAAAATTAGTGAAAATGTTTGGAAACGGATCTGATAAATGTTGGAAGTGTAAGGAGAAAGAAGGAACTTTCTATCACATGTGGTGGACATGCACAGTGATTAAAAATTATTGGAAAAGAGTACATGAGATGTTACAGAAAATATTGTGTTGTGTGATACCATTCAAGCCAGAAATATTTTTGTTAAATATCATGCCGGAAATTAAAGATTATAATAAGAAACATTTATTAATGTATATGTTAACTATAGCTAGGATTCTGTTGGCAAAATACTGGAAAACAAAGGACTTACCGGAACAACATGAGCTTCTGGACAGATACTTGGAAACAGCAGAAATGGACATTTTGTCAGAAATACTCAAGGAGAAAGACCTACAGAAGGCAAGAGAACGCTGGAGACCTCTATATGTTTTCTATGAGAAAAAAGGTGCTAATAGACTCTGATCCATAGTAGACTGAATTTATATTTAGATTTGAGATCAAGATTGGTAATGAGGTGTATTTCTATGTAAGGTCTCCTTTTTTATTTATAACAATAATAAAATTATAAAAATAAAAAAATAAAAATAAAAAAAAATAAAATTATTTTATGAGAAAATAACACTAGAATCCAAATATTTATTTAGATATTAATGTATGACAATATATTAAACTACACATTAAGAAACAGCCAACCCTGAAAATATTAAAATAGTTGGAGCTGAGCAGCCTTTAAAAACAAGAGAAAGGGAGAATGTGAATCTTTAAAGCTTTCCTAAATGCCAATATTGAAGATGTCCAATTAAGCAGAGCCAAATTGTTTTAAGAGGCTAATAGAAAAAACAAAGCAAAGGAGAAAAATACTTTCTCCCTTGTTTTCTCCAGTCTATTTGCATTCAATGGCAGACAAATTAGAAGAGCTGACCTTCAAGTATGGTCAGGTTGCTGCAGGTAACAGTCAGATCTCCAGCTTTAGAGCTTTAAATGTCAGAAACAGCAATTTCACTTTGACTTCAAAATGCACTGTTAGCTCACCTGCTACGCTGTAGGCATCAGAAGAAGAAAACATTTGCCTCTCCCTATTTCCTATGTCAATGTATTCTCCATCTAGATACACATTCATGAGTAGACATGGGCACGACTTGGCGAAATTCTCGTTTCCGTTTCCGTTTCTCGTTTCCGTTACGGAACAGAAACGGTAACGACAATTACTCCCCCAGAACTCAAACTCGAACCGACTAAAGAAAAATTGGGTCTGATTTTTCGTTGTCGTTCCTGGCATCGCAGCGATCGCGCGATGCCAAGCGGCACAGGAAAAATTTTTAAAACTAAAAAAAAAAAAACCTGATTCCCGGCCAAAAATGCAGGCGAAAATATGCCTGCCTGAGGGCACCTACCAGAGGGGTGGTTTCTGGGGGGGTCCCCACTCCAGCCTTCCCCCCTCCCCATCCTGGGCTGCTTGTACCAGGCTGGGAGGGGGCATCCTCGGTGGCGTCTCCATGCGCGTTGCAGGGGGATCCAAAATGGCGACCGCAATATTTGTTTAAAATCATGGTCCAAAAACCCACCACAAAAACATGCGAAAATTAGCTATTTTATATGCCTGATTTTTTATAGTAGCAGCAGTGGGTTTTTCTTGCAACAAAACGTCTCCATTGATTTTATTTTATTTTATTTTATTTTTATTTTTTTACACATGTGCAATGATGGGTTGGCCATGGGATGGGACCATGCAAATTTTTGGACCCATTCCACCAATCGCATTGCCAGGTTTTGACTGACACTTCTGGATGTGCCAGAGGGTATAAAAAGGCGAGGCACTCAAGAGAACACTCGCAGTCCGGGTTTGGATTTGGGGAGAGAGGGCTGTAGCTGGCTGGCTGCTGTGCTAGACCGACTAGTTTCGATTTCGCGGACGCAGAGCCTTTAGATTTCAGTTAGGCAGGCAGGGAGGGAATAATTTTGATTTAATTGAATTATTTAGGAAATATTTCATTCCCTGTCTGCTGTGGGGAATAGCAACACGCAGTTTATTGCTTTTTATGCTCCTGATTTGTCAGGACTCAGGAGGATTTTTTTTCTGATATTGGTTTAGGTTTGACTGGGGGGGGAGGTGTGTGGATTTATTTTAAAAATATATATATACTACCCGTACCATTCCAATCCATACTTATTTTCTATTTTACAAAGTTCATTTTCATTTCAATTACTTATTTTCTATTTTTCATTTTCATTTCATTGCTCCTTCTCTCCTCCTTTTTTGAGAGAGAGAGGATTTTCATTTAGTGCCACTGGCACTGCTTCAAGTTCAAAGGGGAGCTTTTTGGAGGCGAGGTGTGGATTTATTTTAAAAATATATTGAATATACTTTACTTACTACCATTTATTTTCTATTTTCAAAAGTTCATTTGGTGGCTGGCAACAAGTTCCTTTACCCTGCCTCCAGCACCAGCACAGTGCTGTGGCTTCTGGGGAATAGCAAGCCTAGCAGTTTTCTTTAATCTCTCCTCCTCTCCTTTTTGTGTGAGTGGAGAGAGGATTTATATTTCATTTAGTGCCACACCACTG
The DNA here is from genome assembly GCA_029282475.1 of Phrynocephalus forsythii. Classification (NCBI taxonomy): domain Eukaryota; kingdom Metazoa; phylum Chordata; class Lepidosauria; order Squamata; family Agamidae; genus Phrynocephalus; species Phrynocephalus forsythii. The sequence goes on along the minus strand of JAPFRF010000004.1, from coordinate 61,055,024 downwards.
CTTCATTCAAAGTTCAAAGGGGGGCTTTTTGGGAGGCGAGGTGTGGATTTATTTTAAAAATATACTAGATTTCCCCCCAACCAGTGCACTCAAACACATTTGTTGGCATTGGCAAGCCAAGGGCACCTCTGAGGGAGAATAATATTTTACAGAAATACATTACAATATTATTTGTGTACTTTACTTTTACTTTTGTTTGTTTGCTAAACTTTTTGTGAGGAGTGGACACTGCAGTTAAACAACACAGGCCCATTCAGTTTACTTTGCTCACAGTGTACAACACAGTCCTACTCCTGTAGCAGTGTAGTGTGCTTGCTCGTTCATTTATTTACAACAAGTTAGGCACACCCTTGGTGGGTGCCTGTACAAGTTTACTTTGCTCACAGTGACAACACAGTCCTACTCCTGTAGCAGTGTGCTAGCTCATTCATTTATTTACAACAAGTTACAACTCAAGGCACACCCTTGGGTGCCTGTGCAAGTTTACTTTGCTCACACAGTCCTACTCCTGTAGCAGTGTGCTAGCTCGTTCATTTATTTACAACAAGTTACAACTCAAGGCACACCCTTGGGTGCCTGTGCAAGTTTACTTTGCTCACAGTGACAACACAGTCCTACTCCTGTAGCAGTGTGCTAGCTCGTTCATTTATTTACAACAAGTTACAACTCAAGGCACACCCTTGGGTGCCTGTGCAAGTTTACTTTGCTCACACAGTCCTACTTTGCTCACAGTGACATTTATTTACAGTCCTACTCCTGGGTGCCTGTGCAAGTTTACTTTGCTCACAGTGACAACACAGTCCTACTGTGCTAGCTCGTTCATTTATTTACAACAAGTTACAACTCAAGGCACACCCTTGGGTGCCTGTACAAGTTTACTTTGCTCACAGTGACAACACAGTCCTACTCCTGTAGCAGTGTGCTAGCTCGTTCATTTATTTACAACAAGTTACAACTCAAGACACAACCTTGGGTGCCTGTGCAAGTTTACTTTGCTCGCAGTGACAACACAGTCCTACTCCTGTAGCAGTGTGCTAGCTCATTCATTTATTTACAACAAGTTACAACTCAAGGCACACCCTTGGGTGCCTGTGCAAGTTTACTTTGCTCGCAGTGACAACACAGTCCTACTCCTGTAGCAGTGTGCTAGCTCGTTCATTTATTTACAACAAGTTACAACTCAAGGCACATCCTTGGGTGCCTGTGCAAGTTTACTTTGCTCACAGTGACAACACAGTCCTACTCCTGTAGCAGTGTGCTAGCTCGTTCATTTATTTACAACAAGTTACAACTCAAGGCACACCCTTGGGTGCCTGTGCAAGTTTACTTTGCTCACAGTGACAACACAGTCCTACTCCTGTAGCAGTGTGCTAGCTCGTTCATTTATTTACAACAAGTTACAACTCAGGGCACACCCTTGGTGGGTGCCTGCACAAGTTTACTTTGCTCACTTGTCCTACTGTGTAGAACACAGTGCCAGCCCATTATAATACTTTGAGAAATGAAAAAAATAAGGAGGGGTGCCACAGCCAGATGGAAGGGGAGGGGGACCCCCACCAAGATAAATCGGGCCGCATTTCTGAAGGAAGGCACAGGAAGTAGTGCAGATAGTACTCCCTCGCCAAGCAGCTCCACAACCAGTACCGTACCATCCTCTGTCACTGAGGGAAGCATGGATGAGGTGATAAAAATCCCTTCAGCGATACTTGACTCCGACCTCCTTTATCAGGAAGAAAATGAGGACTCAGAGTCAGAAATGGCATCAGAATCAGAAACGGGCACTTTGAATCTAGAGGTTCCAGATTCTGAGGACCGGATGGCAGGAACTGACGAAAGGCAGGCTTCAGACAGTGATGGAAGGAGCAGCCCTCCTTCCTCCCAGAGTACCGCCAGTGATAGCAGTAGTACTCTACTTTCCAGGCAGGGCACGGGCCACACCACTACCACAGCAGCGGCAGCAGGCAATACCAGAGGGGCCGGTACTTTCACTAAGCCACGCGGGTGTCTCTGGGAGCATTTTGAGAACAGCCCACAAGACGCAAGGATGGCGGTGTGCAAGAAATGCGGGGTGGTGGTGCGAAGGGGGAATGACCCGAAACACCTCTCCTCAAGTGGGTCGCGCAGCCACCTGATGCGAAAGCACCCTGGGACTCTGCCTGGAACCCTGTCAGGCCCTGTTTCCTCAGGGAGGAAGAGAGTGGAAGAAGGGTTAGGGAAAGAAAAACACAGCTCCACTGGTGCTGAGAGTGGGAAGAGGCAGGCCACTCTGCAGCAGGTGGGGCCGTTGTGTGGGAGTTTTGTCAGCCAGCGAAATAGGGCTAAGGCACAGGAGAGCACCACTCGTGTGGTGGGTGAAATGGTGGCCATGAACGGGTTGCCCCTCTCCTTTGTGGAGTCATCAGGCTTCAGGCACCTGATGAAGCACGTGGCTCCATGGTACGAGCCTCCATCCCAGCGTACCTTCAGCAGGCGGGTGATTCCCTCCCTTTATGAGTCTGTCAGGAACATGATCCGGGCCCTGCTGCAGGCGGCCAGAGGAAGGAAGATCCACTTCACTTCCGACCTCTGGACCGGTGGGCACCACGGATACCTCTCTCTGACGGCTCATTGATGGCAACCCAAGGAGGTCCTGGAGGCCAGGACATCCCAAGAACAGCTGCAGGGGGAGCCACAAGGCAGTACCCCAAGAGGGTATAGGGCGGTGCTTCTCCAGGCCCAAATCATGGAGGACAACGCCACAGGGTTCAACATTTCAGAGGTCCTCAAGACAGCAATGCGAGAGTGGGGATTGGGGACGGAGGGGCAGGTCAATCTCGGATTCATGGTTACTGATGCGGGCCGTAACATGACCAACATGGTTGAAAGGGCAGGGTTGCAGGGCATCGTGTGCGCAGCACACAAACTGCATCTGGTGGTGGTCGATGCCATTGGGGTGGGAGCACCGAAGGACTCCTGGGGTGAGGGGACCCTGGAGACCAAGGCCTTACTGGACAAGTGCCGGAAAATCGTCGGGCACTTCTCTCGCAGCGTCAAGGCATCCAGGATGATGCGTGAGAGGCAGGCGGAGACGGGCCGACCAGAGCATGTCCTGATCCAGGACATGACCACCCGGTGGAACTCCACCTACGAAATGGTCAAGCGCCTGGTGGAGCAGAGGGAAGTGGTGGAATACGTCATGTCAACCACCCCAGTCCTGCATGAGGGGAGGGAGATGGACATTGGTGCTACCGAGTGGCTCGCCCTCTCCCAGATGGTGGGTATCCTGCAGGTGTTTGAGGAGACCACCCACGTGCTCAGCAGCTACAATGCCAGCCTGGGCCACGTACTCCCCCTGGTCAATGCCCTTCGCCAACGCCTAGAGGCCACTATCCGGGAAGAAGCCAATCTTCTCCCAAAGAGCAGGGCCTTGGCAGACAGGCTGCTGACTGGCGTGGATACCCGCCTTGGCCCACTAAGGAGGGAAAAGGTGTACCAGATGGCATGCCTGTGCAACCCTCGCGTCAAGGGTTCCCTGGCGGGCAGTGCTGCCGACCTGAACTGCTGGAAGACGGAGCTATGCTGTCAAGTCAGGGCTCTCTCCAATCAGGGCCAGGCATTTCCAAGGGCGCACGGAAGCCAGAGCGATGCAGAAGAGGGATCCTCACAAGGATCCTCATCCTTCTGTACTCCAGGAGTATACACCCAGAGGCCAGGTTCCATGCCAGCTGCCAACTACCTGGCCTCTACCCTAGCCATGGCAGTCTCCTCTGCAGTGGAGGCAAGGGAGGAAGAAGAACCGGACCCCGCTCTGACCATGGTGAAGGAGTACATGGCCGAGCCCCTCCAACCCCTCACCTCGGACCCACTCCACTACTGGGCCAGAAAGGCAGACCTCTGGCCCGCTCTTTCGACTCTGGCGTTGGACCTCTTGTCCATCCCACCCACCAGTGTCCAGAGTGAGCGTGTCTTCTCCCACATGGGAGATGTCCTGAGGCCGCGCCGCTCCCGACTGGACCCGGAGACCGTGGAAAGGTTGACTTTCATCCGCTTCAGCCTTTCCATGTTGGGATTACCCCAACACTCCAAGACCTAAGTCCCATGTCGTTCTGCCATGGGTTCTTTAAACGGACCTCCCTTGCCCTAACATCAACTACCAGGGCAACATTTATGCCGGTCCACCTGCCTGTCTGCCTACAAGCCTGCCTGCCTGCCTACAAGGCTACCTGCCTGGCTGGCCCTGTGACTACCTGCCTAGTGCCTAAATGCCTGCTTGCCTGTCTGCCTGCCTGCCTGCCTGCCTGTATTCACACACACACAATTGGAAGGGTCTGTATTGGCCCAATTTTTTCAGCCCTTGCCTGGGTCCAATCCAGCAAGGACCATTCTCAAAGTGTCATTTGAAAGGGTCTGTATTGGCCCAATTTCTGCAGCCCTTGCCTGGGTCCAAACCAGCAAGGACCATTCTCAAAGTGTCATTTGAAAGGGTCTGTATTGGCCCAATTTTTGCAGCCCTTGCCTGGGTCCAATTCCAGCAAGGACCATTCTCAAAGTGTCATTTGAAAGGGTCTGTAATCTGTATTGGCCCAATGTTTCCCCGTTGGCCATGGCTGGTCTGAGTGAGACCCTAAAACCTGCCTTCCTTGGTGCTTCCTCCCTTCCCTGGGGTTTAGGCACCAATCTGCTTACAAAGTGGTCAGGAAGCACTTTACAACAACCTACCTCAAAGACTGAGTAGCAGGGGGGTAGCTCTCCTCCTTACAGCCTTAAAGAAATAGCCCAGTTCTCCTGCTTCTACTCTGTCTCCTTGGTTGATGAAACTCGGTCTCCTGGGGTGGAGAGAGAAACTCTGCCTCCCAAGGCAGAAACAATCCTTCCTTTTTGGCTTTGTGCCTTCCCAATCCCTAGCCTGGGTGGCTGGTATCCTGCAAGCCTGCCTAGCCTACATATACCTGTAAACCGGACTGCCTGCTTCCCTGCCTGCCTGCCCGCCCCTCTGCCAACCTGCCTTCCTGTCAGACTCCCAGCTTTGAGCATGACTTCCAGCTGCTTCTCATTCAACCTCCTCTAGTCTGGCCTTCTGGCCTCCCCGACTTTGTCCTCTGGGCTGGTCTGTGACCCACTAAGCAGGACTCTGGGTTTGTGGTCTGGTCTCCTTTAGAGGTGGTGGTGGTGGTGAATGATCACCCGAGAGGGGAACTCAATCAGGAATACTGGGAAGGGGGTTAGGGTTAGGCAAGGGGGATGGGCTGCAGAACACTGTGACTCACTAAGAAGGACTGGAGTGGAAAGTACTTGCGCGTGCTGTGTGCTGTGTATACTGTACTGCACATAACCGTGTGTTGTCCATTTCTTAGAAATATAAGAGCCTGTCAGGAGGAACTTCCAGGGTGGTTCATGGTGGATCTGTGAGTCTGTGTGACTCATTAAGAAGGGCATTGCTCTTGCCTATTGGCAGTTTGCTACTTGCCAGCGTAACAGCACATGGGAAGGAAGAGTCAGACAGAACTCTTCCTTGCTGTCCTTTTGGCAGCATCAAGACTCAGGCCTTTGGGTCTCCGCCACTCTTCCCTCTGGGCTGCACGGCACTGTGGCTCACTAAGAAGGAAGGGAGGAAGCCTCCAGATTTGCCCGAAAGTTCCAGGCTTGGCTCTTGGAGTTGTGGAAACTGTGATTCACTATGAAGGGCATGGTAGTAGATTGCCGGCAGTTAGCAAGTCTACCAGCACACAGTTGGGAAGGAAGAGTCAGACTCAGATTCTGGCTTGCTGTCCTTTTGGCAGCCTGTGTGGTCTAAGACTCAGACTCACTCAAGCTCTGTGTCTTCTCCCTGCCTGCCTGTCAGGCTCCCGGCACTCCCGGCTTAGAGGAGGCCTTCCAGGTGCTTCTCCTTCAGCCTAACAGCACGGTTCAGTGCTTCAAGTTCAGCCTCCGAGCCGACATGCGCCCTGTGGGACACTCCCCTCAACTTGCCCATGCAGCAACCCCGGCTGCCCCCGCCTCTAGGCGGAAAATCACTTGGCCAACTGTAAGGTGCAGTCATGACATCAACTATTTTGTTTAGAATTGGGGGAATCTGTCATCCTGGTTCTTCACACAATCCAGGTTGGGAAATCCCTTGGCAGAAGGAGGGGAGATTCCTAGGTGCTTCTCACTCCACCTCCTCTAGTCAGGCCTTCTGGCCTCCACGTTAGGGTTAGGGGGTTTGTTTAGGCCTCCGCTACTCTTTCCTCTGGGCTGCCAACTGTGGCTCAATAAGAAGGAAGGGAGGAAGACTCCAGGCTTGGTACTTCATGGATACTCTGTCACACACTGACTGAGACTGTGATTCACAGGCCTACTGTCTCCTCCGCCACTCTTTCCACTGGGCTGCCAACTGTGGCTCACTAAGAAGGAAGGGAGGAAGCCTCCAGGCTTGGTACTTGGTGGATACTCTGTCGCACACTGACTGTGAGACTGTGATTCACACAGGCCTACTGTCTCCTCCGCCACTCTTTCCACTGGGCTGCCAACTGTGGCTCACTAAGAAGGAAGGGAGGAAGCCTCCAGGCTTGGTACTTGGTGGATACTGTCACACAATGACTGTGAGACTGTGATTCACAGGCCTACTGTCTCCTCCGCCACTCTTTCCACTCGGCTGCCAACTGTGGCTCACTAAGAAGGGAAGCATACTTGCGTATACGATTGCGTGTGTACGTGTTACGTACGTAATTACGTATACGTAATAAAATAGTTTGTCAGGAAGTTCCATCCCTGGTCCTTGTTGGTGGATACTAGTAGTAGTCTGTTTCACTGACTGCGAGTCTGTGGAGGAAGGGCTACTTGTCGGTTCCATTGGCAGTGCAAAGCACTGACTCACTGAGAAGGGAACGTGCCTGGGATGGGATTTTACCAGAGAAGCAGCACACACACAGCTGTGTAGGAAGACCCTCTGGCTTGCAGTCCTTTTTTCAGGCTGGACTCAGGCCTCAGAGTCAGGCCCCACTGTGGCTCACTAAGAAGGAAAATGTACTTGTTGTGTGTGTAACTGTGTACTCCTGTCAGAAAGTCCCATGTGTGGTTCTTGGTGCTGTGCTGTGTGACTCAGTCAGTACTAGTTGTTGTTGTCACATTTTCTTTGACCCAATTTTTAATATTTTTCTGCTCACTTCTCATAATGTGCTCTTCATCACTGTCAGTACAATGTTTTCAAGTTGCATTGGAATTTGGGAGATTTTTGAGACATTCGCCTCAGAGTTAGGCCCCATGTGGCCCCTGCCACTCTTTCCTCTGGGCTGCAAGACACTGTGGCTCACCAAGGAGGAAAATGTACTTGTTGTGTGCGTAACTGCGTACACTCAAGCTATGATGTGGCCTCCACCACTCTTTCCTCTGGGCTGCAAGACACTGTGGCTCACTAAGAAGGACAACTTACTGGTGTACTCAGGCCATTCAGTCACTTTGGGTACTGGAGCTGGCTGGCAATGATCCTCCCCTACTCGGGCCCTGTGGCCTCAGACTCAGGCCTTTGGGTCTCCGCTACTCTGTTCTCTGGGCTGCATGTGAGTCACTGAGAAGGGAATTCAGGAATTCTTCTTCTAATCATGTGGTCCTTTTGGCCTCGCCTACTCAGGCCCTGTGGCCTCAGACTCAGGCTATGCCTCCTCCAGCCACTCTGTCCTCTGGGCTGCAAACCACTGTGGCTCACTAAGAAGGGATGAAAACTTACAGTACTAGTACTGTAGCACACTATTTGTATGTAATGATTGCTTTTCCTGCAAATAAAATGCAAAAAAACACACATAATGTAGCTTAACAACTAACCTGAACACATGATGTTCAAGCTGGCACTCCTTAACACTGCTTAAACATTTTATAATCATTTTTGCCCAAACCCTGGAACAAAGACTGCTGGACAAGAAAACTTAATGTTACGTTCAAGCTACACTTGTAGGTGGTGGCAGTTGAAGTGGGAACACTCAGTTGGAGGTGCAGTTAGGGTTAGGGTTAGGGTGGATGTTTTGGCCCCCACCACTCTGTCCTCTGGGCTGCAGAACACTGTGGCTCACTAAGAAGGGACTGAAAACTGCTTGTAGCACAGCTTTGAAGAGGCAGCACGCTGCCTTGCTGGCCTTTGGGCAAGCCCGTACTCAGGCCATTCAGCAGCTCGTTTGGGTACTGGAGATGGCTGGCAATGATCCTCCCTTACTCGGGCCCTGAGGCCTCAGACTCAGGTCTTTGGGTCTCTGCTACTCTTTCCTCTGGGCTGCAAGACACTGTGGCTCACTAAGGAGGGAATTTTACTTGCGTGCTGGTGGCACTCTGTCTGTCACCAGATTTGCCTGAAAGTTCCAGGCTTGGCTTTTGGAGGTGTAGGAACTGTGACTGACTACTCAGACTCACTCAAGCTATGTGGCCTGCACCACTCTTTCCTCTGGGCTGCAAGACACTGTGGCTCACTAAGGAGGGAATTGTACTTGCGTGCTGGTGGCACTCTGTCTGTCGCCAGACCACCGAGTTGCCTGAAAGTTCCAGGCTTGGTTTTTGGAGGTGTAGGAACTGTGACTGACTACTCAGACTCACAAAGAAGGGCCTGAAAACTCTTTCCTCTGGGCTTGCAAGACACTGTGGCTCACTAAGAAGGGAATTGTGTGTCCTCCGCTACTCTTCACTGTCACTGCAAAACACCACCACTCACTGTCAAGAAAGTGCCATGTTGCCTGGTTCATGGGAGTTTGCTGGGATAATAGTCACAAAGAAGGGCTTTGTGGCCTTGTGGCCTCCGGTTCGCAGCCCTGTGGCCTCAGACTCAGCCCTTTTGGGCTCCCCTACTCTGTCCTCTGGGCTGCAAGACTCTGTGACCCACTAAGAAGGACACATGTTACTGTTAACACAGCCCCGTGATGATAAGGCAAAAATCTGCCATGCTGGCCTTGCTGGCACCCTTACTCTGTGGCCTTGTGGCCTCAGGTACTCTGGCGTTGTGGCCTCCCGTACTCAGGCTCTGTGTGGTGGTCTCATACAGTCTGGCCTTGTGGACGCCCTTACTCTGGCCTTGGACTGTGGACGTGGACGCCCATAGTCCTCCTTGTATAGCCTAGTGGGATCTGGGCTGTATACTAGAGTTCTTCTGCCTAATCCAAGCTGTGTGCCCGTACGCCAGCACACTGTCTTCCTTAAGAGCAACCCAGAGCCCAATCCCTACCTATTCCAAGTTCCTAACCCTAACCCTAACCCTAATATCAGACTGTAACCGGCCGCTAGATGACCAGGGTTGCATTGGCTTGGCTTTACAGTGATGTGAAGTCAGGACCTTGGAGATGGGGGGGCATTGAGAGGAGTAGACCCTCATCCAGATTTGGGGAGGAACGGAATGTCTGTGTCTCCTGCTGCCTCTGAGAGGTGGAGGGGAGATGGGATGGATAAAAGCTTCAAACAAAACAACAAAAAAAGTATAACAGGCAGCCTGACCAAGAGAAAAAAAAGAATATTGCATTTATGCATTAACATTTCTGGCCACTTTGTTTGCTTTATTGCATAGGATACAGTCTTATGCTATGATATATATTACACCAGTCAGTCACCACCCACCCAGTTTAAAGTGTTTTCCGCCTGCTCTCTCTGGGTCATTGCGGGACGCCCCCATGCTCTGGGAAGTCAAATCGTGCTAAATCGCAGTAGAAACGACAAACGACAAACGACACGACGAAACGACAAATTTTTGAAAAATTTCGCAAAAAACGGAAACGACCCGAAATGGACCCGTCCCGAAAAACGACAACTCGAAAAAAAATTTCTGGTCGTGCCCATCTCTATTCATGAGTACTCCTGGAATCTTTCTCTTTACATACTATACAAGGTCAGACCCATGGCATGGCCTATCCTGAAGCTTGCCCTGCCCTTACTTTTAGGTTTGTTTTTTTAAATATGTTGCTAACTGTGGAGGGTTCTGTATGCCAAGAATGGCCCTCTGGATTGGTGGAGTTTGAACAGCATTCCTGTCTGCAGTTTCTCAGCATAGCTGAGAACTCATTGAGAACATGCCACAAAGCAAGATTTCTTCACAGCTATGTCACATATGTTGCTGGATTGCATCTCGGATCCATTCCTACTTCCAGATATACTTCAAGGTTTCATGAAAATTGCAGTCCAGCAATGTCATTGCCTCCACTCCAATACAATATATAAAAGCATGCAAAATTAAGAGGAACCATGTGGCCTCTGCTCAGAAATGGAAAAATTACCTGAAGGAGATTAAAGCCTAACTCTTGGTGACCACAAAAATATAATTCAAGGTGGAGGAATCATATCACTCATCAGCCTACATGGCTTAAAAAGGTAAAGGAAAAGGTTCCCCCCGCACATGTGTGCTAGTTGTGTCTGACTCTAGGAGCGGTGCTCAGCTCTGTATTCAAGCCAAAGAGCCAGTGTTGTGCAAGTCCATGGCCATGCGGCCAGTATGGCTGCATGGAAACACTAGGTGGTACCTATTTAACTACTTGCATTTACCTGCTTTTGAACTGCTAGGTTGGCAGGAGCTGGGGTTATCAGCAGGAGCTGATTCCGCTGCATGGTATCCAGGATTCGAACTGCGGAACTGTTGACTTTGCAGCCGGCAGTTTTCAGAAGCCTTGCCCCACTGAGCCACCATGCCCCCCTTACTACATGGCTTAAGCTGGGGCAAATATACTGCCATGATAGAAATGAACAATGTTGCTTACAACTTAAAATACTCCGAGGTGCCTTTAAAAGCATCTGGCCTAGTTCTATTGGACTAGAAACTGCAGTATAGGAAGAAAATAATGTTGAGCAGCCTTTTCCAGATGTTCAAACAGGGGTCAATGGACATGCTGAGAAGTGCCAGGCTTCTTTCTTTCACAAACTGTAATCATTGTAACACCACAGGAAGATTCCTACATGAATACCATGCTATACAGTACACAATCTTTATTTAAGGATAGAGGCTTAAGCATAGTGAAGTCTTGTGAAGATGCTGATTCTGGTCCGGGATCTGTGTTCAAGTGCTCACATGATCTGGGTCCTTGTTTCTTTGTTTGGTAATAATGAAATTCAAGCAAGTTAGAAGAAGTGTTAAGCAGGTGGTCGCTTGCAGCTTTAAAGAGAAAAAATACTTTATGGCCTCATCTCTCCACCAATTTCCTTTCTCACAAGTACCTATAAGTTTAGCCCTGGCTGCTACTCAGAAGTAAGAAACCTTGTGAACTTGGGATCAGAGGCAGACAGCAGCCATGTGGAGTTGGGAGGAGGCAGACAGCAGTTCAGCTGGACCTACTGATCACATTAAAGCAGAATGATGACCTCATCTCTCTGCCCATCTCCTTTCTCACAGGTACCTATAAGTTTAGCCCTGGCTCCAAGAGTCAGTGTACCTCTTAATGCACGCACAAATTGCAGCATTAAGTGCACACTTGGCGCCACAAGGAGTCCCATAGGGAGCTCCCCAGACTGATGTGCGACCAAAAGGGTAAGATGTCACTTTTGGAAAAGTTTCAGAGAGGGTAACCGTGTTAGTCTTTTCAAGAATTTCAGGCAAAAATCAAAGAAAAACATTACAAAACAAAACAAAACAAAAGATGAAAAACATGTGGCACCTTAAAGACTAACTTTCATATTTTAATGTAATATTTCGTGGACTACACATCCACTTCTTCAGACATATAGCAGCAGAATGAGGTGTGCAATATAATATGGAATGGGATATACATTTCATACTAGATATTCATTGGCTGTAGTATATAGAGTTGGGGGTGGGTAGGGGAGGGGGAGAGGAGGAGGGGGAAGAAGAGGAGGGAGAGTTGATTAGTAGAAATGGTGGGAATATTAGGCCAGGATCTATAAAGCTGTATAGTTTAATGGCTATGAGGCCAGGATCTGTTTATATGTTTAAGTGTGGTATTCCTATGGGAAACTACTGTTCAACTTACAAATATTTTGACTTCCAAAGATACATTCAGAATGGATTAATGTCATAAATCGAGGTACCACTGTGTTTGTGTGTGTGATGTTATAGGCCTACGTTATATGTGTAGTGTGATACATCTTCTTAAAAACAAACTATTAAATGCATGAAATAAAAATAGTTCTGATATTTATATTACCTCCCCATTGATGATTAATGTTCTGCTATATACTGTAAATTTAATCTGGGATTAGTTCTGAAGGAAGATGGCATGTTACGTTCTCATCCAAGTTTATACTTCTGTTTCAAGGAGAGTCATGGATGTGAATTATCTTCCTAGCCATCACAATGCACCATACAATTTTGAATGCCATATTTAGCTGACTTATGGGAAATGGAAATGAAAAATTGCCCTGATCATAGGGAATGTAACTGCATTAAATTCTTGGCAGTGATTGCTTTCTATTATGTTATGATTATTTTATTACTGGTCATATCACAATAGCCTCAACTTTCTCAATAAAATTGCCACTAGGAAGGAAGACTTTTCTTCCAAGGATAGAAATATTTTGCAATATAATTGCTCAAGAACTAATTGTATTATGCACAGTGGTTATACAACAAAATACACCTTGCACCAATTTTTCAGAAACATATGACATTGCAGTGACATACTTTTCACATCATTTCCACAATGTGTCAATTAATTTTATCCTAAAAATAAAATGGAAAGGAATCTAAGTTTTGACCTAGCAAAAGACAACCAAGCTTCAATCTTAGAATTTTCTCCAGATTTATTTACATTGATACAACCACACCCTTAAAAAGAAGTGTTTCCCATTTTTTTAAAAAAAACAGGCAAAATGTAGCTAGCTATGGTTAGAGATGTGCATGAGCTGGTTTTGTCCCAGATGTTGCTGTTCCCAACCCCTGCTTCCTCAGCCAATGGGTCACTCCCCAGACCCACCTTGCTTGCTTTTTCCACCTTTTCAGATAACATCCGAATCAAAAGAAAGAGCACAAACTTCTCTGCCCTGCTCTTTTTTCTGAGTGGGAGATCAGCCAAGAGGGTGGGGCAGAGAACCCTGAGATGTTACCAGGAATGGAAGATCAGCTGACAAGGTGCAGGAAGCTAGCATGCTGGGCCAAGTGAGTGGCTGATTGAGCCAGAGGAGGCAGGGAAGGGAGTAGCAACACTTGAGCTGCTGCCTTTACAAACTAGGACAAACTGATTGGTGCCAATCTCTAATTTTGATGCAGTGTGATCAGGGCAAGAAGCTGCTCTGTTGAAAATTGATCACACAATACTGTATCATCTATCAATTAGAAGTATAACACCACAGCTATTATATCTGATTACAGGGGTTAATATGCCAGTATAAATAAGCAAAGATAATTAATTTATGCTCCCTTTATTCAGAATATAGTGCTTCCTGTATTCAGAATTAGATATCAATTAAATACTTAAGGAGGAGGTGTAAGTGGATTGGTTTTGCACCAAGATGTCTCGTATCATTATTTTTGCACTATTCATGTTTGTTTATTTATTTATTTATTTATTTATTTATTTATTTATTTATTTATTTATTCATTTATTCATTTATTCAACTTATATGTTGTGCAAGTGGTTGCATTTTCTCAAAGTCACCCCAGAAGTGATTTATCCTTCTTGCAGCGGCGTGCTCTGGCAACGTTGGGGAATCTGATTCCCCAATGTCGCTCGCCATACTGCTGCGAGAAGTCTCCCCGCAGCGGGGGATCAGATCCCCCAATGCTGCCTGCCCGCACTGCTCTGAGAAGTTTTTGAGCAACCTGAGTGAGCGCCATGGGGGATCTGATCACCCCCACACCCCTCAGGCCCCACCCAAACCACATCTGCATATTGCGGATTTTCAGTCATTGCAGGTCGGGTGGGTCCCTAACCCCCGCAATAGGCAGGGGTTACTGTACCATATGATTAATAGTTTTCCTCTTAGAAAAATATAAATTGGTAATATGTTTTTAAAAGGCCTCCCTGTGTCCTCTGACACCTTCCCGGTGATTGTGCCAAACAAAAAAAGTGCACACCACCAGCCAGCAATGACGAAGTATTTGGAAATGAGTGTAATGGGCATATTGATTGAACCCAGAAGGAAGAACTGAAGGCAGTGATGAAAGAGGAAAACAGCATGCATAGACCAGATTCTACTTTGACTTAGAATCTAGTTAGTCAAATAAATACACCAATTAAACCTATCCACCATCCAGTCATTAAATGGAACTGAGTAGTAAATTCCTATAGTAGAGATTATCATCCCAGCTGAAAGAGGAGTTTGAGTATTTTAAAAAGAAGGTGGCAATATCATAACATAGAGAAGAAATATGAGAAATATGAGAAGCTAGGAATGGAGCAAAATTATTTCTTAAATGTCATGAATATATTGACTTTTATTCAATAATTGCCATTGCCAGGCAAGTCTGAATGTTAAGACTGTTGGCCTAGCAATTCTGGATACCTGGGTTCAAATATGTCATGAAGCTTACTGTATGACATTGGTGAGCCACTGATGTGTTCAGAGTATTTACATTTTAGCATGTAACGTAATGGATTTTTTTTACATTTTCCTGTACTTTTGCACTTGTATGATAGAATTTGGATTGAATTCTTGTTTACGTATTTGTCAGTTTTTATATACAATATTTTCAACAATTGTGCCTACAGTTCTCTTTATAATGGCAAGACTGAGATGTAATTTAATGCATATGGAACATAGAAACAATGATGACAAAGCTTCTACAATTAGATAAGAGCGAGTTACCTTAAATAATTGCAACAGTGGAAATGCTTATACTTTGATACTTAGATGAACTGATTGTCAAAGACTGTTTGGTCTCATTCTGGAATTAACCTTAATTGTTGTAAATGGCAGCTGTGATGAATACAGACTTGTTTTTTTCCTGGAGGTCTATGCAATTTTATAGCAGTCTTAGGGAGGGTTCAGCTTTAGCTGAGCTTACATGGCAGGGAAGAACAGAATAATGTTTGTTTCCTTGAGCATATTCGAGGAAAGCTGGGATGTAAGTGTGAAAAATAAATAGATAGTAGATGAAGTTGATTTTTGGCTTATACATTCCTTGACCATATAGCAATTCTAGCAATTAATGAAGCTTTTACAATGGCAGTGCTAATGTTTTTTGCCAAAATGTTACCTTCTGATTGCTATCAGTATGACAGTGAATCGATGTAACAGTGTTACAAATCAGCACAAAGCTGAATATATATTAGGACATTTTATGCGGTTGTTAAGTAAGAGTTAAGCTTTTGTTTTGTCTTCACCTTGGCCTTTGGGGCTTTGACACTTTGGTTTCACATTGAATTTGACTGTTGAACTTTGTTGAACTGCTGTACTTTTAAGGGTTGACTTTAGCTGCCAGACTTAAAGACATCAGTGCATGCAAGATGAGCACCATATGTATTTCTTGTTGTAAGAAAAATCAGCAGGCAGAGATTGCCAAAAGAAAAAAATTGTACTGGGCCCCATGAAATTATACTGAGTGACAGCAACAGAATACTGATCCATCTGGCAGTTTTAAACAACGTGTCTGGCAATTTACGGGTAGTCGTTCTGCCAGCCTTGACAAAAGGCAGAAATATTTCTTATCACTTCTGAACAAGACACCTGCAAACCAAGATTCAGCCCTTATAAATCTAGTTGCAGAGTCAGGGAGCAATCTGCACACCGCATACACAGCCTATTGACCTTTAAAGATGTGAGAAAGGCCACAGACAAGCTATCAAATTTACACATAGAGATTATCTGTTTCTATGGCATATATCTATGATTAACTAGGCCTTCTTTGGTTTATGTTTCAGTCAGTGAGGAAATTTTAACATCACAGGAGCTCCTTAGAAACACATGCCTACTTAACTACCTGTCTTGATAGAATCATAGATACTTTTAAGTACAGCTTAGTGTAGTAGGGACAGATGTGTCAGAGCTAGAGTGAACCGAACACTTCGTAACGTCTACTCAATAGTCACTCACCCAATTCGGACATTAAAAAACCATACATACTCTTGATGGGTAGAGGGGACTGCTTTAGTCTCAACTTCCCCCTTCCAGTTTTTCTGTACTTCTACACATGAAGAGTGATCTATCTGCAGAGAAGAAACTCTACTTTTGGTAGGGGCTCTCCATGTTAATTGGAACCACATAAATGCCATGTCTCCCTTTGACTCCATGGAAAACAATGGCTCTTCTCTTTACAATTGTCACTTTTTGTGTGTAGGAAAGTGAGGGGGGGGACTGGAATCGAAGGAGGTGGGGTTAGAGTGTTTCCCTCAGCTTGTCATAAGTATATATGGTCTCCTCATGCCTTGGTGTCATCCTAACCAACCTCAGAGGGTTGTTACAAAAGTAGAGCTTTAAAGAACAAATAGTTTGAAACAATGTGTGCCCAATCTGTTTGGGCAATGTGTAATGAGTCCAGTTTCTGTTTGTGCTATGGGTTTACAATAATGTATAAATTTGCTCCAATTCATCCTTGAAAAACAGCTGGCCATTTCACTTCAGTCTGAATCTCATGCTTTCAGTTATTTTGTCAATGGATAGTGATGAAGCTATACTGTTGTTGTTGTTGCTGCTGCTGCTGTTTCAGTGTGTATGTATATAAATAAACATAATTATCAAGCTTACTGTTGTGTCTCAGTTAGAGTTGTCTCCAAAATAAATTATTTTAAATCTCATTAGTTTGATAAAAAATGCAGATTGGAAAATTGGATGAAGTTAACTGATTTGGCTCACCTCAAAAAAAAATCAGTTAAAATATTGTGAATGTAAGGCTGCAACTATTTAGCACCATGTACACCAGTATTCCCATATGTAAATTTTAAAATTTACATTTAAAAAAAAATCAATTCAATACAGTTTATTATGAAGTTTCTCTTATCTTATCCATTGTGGATGAGTTTGATTTTCTTAATATTTTCTGACTAGATGAATCTAGGGAATTTGATTTCATGCCAAGCAATTACATCTATAGTGAACAGTGATGTACCCTGTTCTTTATAGATTGCTTTCTCCATTAAATTTTGTCCTTGTGTGTATTCTTCTAGTAACATTCTTGGCTGATTTCTTCATTGCAGTTGACAGCCTGATGACTCTTAATAGGGTGTTTCCTTTCTCTTTCTCTCAAATCTATTTTCTTGTCAGCTTATTACCATGTTTTACTGTATCTGTCTCATTTCTTGTGGTTCTTTACTTGGGACTTTACCAATATACTTGCATCTGAACTCTATTTGCACTCTATTAGCCAGGTACTTAAATGACTGAAGTCATGCTGAATCAGATTACATTTCACATTGTCCTTTATTATTTAATGAGACTTCTAATTTAGACTCTTGGAAACTTCCATAAAACATTATCTACAGGAACTTTTGCCTTTTGTCTCTCCTTCCTTTCATTTAGGCCTATAGGAAACTAATTCAGTGCCACTAGAATTTTCTTTTCCATTCCGTTAATCAAACAAATATGATTGGAAAACAAGGAGAGAGAAACAGAAACCAGGCAAGGAAGTGATGATTTCAATTGTTACTTGGCTAGTAATTAGCCACTATGGTATGTATAATATATTACTCTTGATTCCTTGGGTCATTTTAAGGAGAAAAGTGGAATAAAATATTTTAAATAAATAAAAGAATATGACTGTAGATTCTCAGGATCCCAGGTTATCTTGAAGACTATTTTGCTCCACCATCACCCTAGCTATTGCATGAGTGAAGACCTGCTTAGTAGTGGCTATTTGGTTAGTCTACAGAGGAGACAAAATCTGATTGGTTCCTAGTGTGAGATAATTTTATCATAAATTGAAGTCTTATTTGTTTGACCCAATTATGCTTGCCAGTTCTCCCAGGTGTTTTAATGAATTGGTCTTCTGCCTTTATCATTGCTTTATTAATATATAAATTGGTTTTGCTTTTTATTTTTTAGTATGGTAAATAACATTGGAATGTTTTATGAAGAGCTATGCATGTATTATCAAACTCATAGCTAAAATTAAATAAACTTTATAGCACTTCTACTCCCTTGTATTTACAATCAGAAGGTTGAGGCCGAAGCTGGAGGACAAAGCAAATGCACAGGATAATCAAAACAGATGTAGGTGGTGATATCTTAGCCAACTCAAAACACAGAATTAGTAGCAGGATGAGCGCTAGTCTCACAAGATGGATGCAGGGTTAGAATTTTGCAGATGATGACGTGATAGAAAATTCAGGAACTAGCTGAGCTATAGGTTCAAGAAACAAAAATGAATAGCTTGAATTAATCAGACATGAAGTCAGTAGGACAACAATTTTAATTTGCTGTATTTACACTCAACGCTGGTCCTACCTTCAGGCAATGCGAGCCAATTGCCTTGGGCAGCAGATGATAGGGAGGGAAGCAACAGCTGTTCTTCTGAGCTCCCAGTAAGTAACACTTTCTTCTTCTTCTTCTTCTTCTTCTTCTTCTTCTTCTTCTTCTTCTTCTTCTTCTTCTTCTTCTTCTTCTTCTTCTTCTTCTTCTTCTTCTTCTTCTTCTTCTTCTTCTTCTTCTTCTTCTTCTTCTTCTTCTTCTTCTTGTTTGTCCCACTTAATGGTGGGGTCTGCTATTCTTGTTTTGGCCCTCCAATTGCTAGACTTATTTGCACACAGAGTAGAAAGAGATGTCATCTTGTCCTTTGCTTTGTCCTTTGCTTACTAGTTTGGTTCTCTCTCTCTCTCTCTCTCTCTCTCTCTCTCTGTGTGTGTGTGTGTGTGTGTGTGTGTGTGGCTATTAGATCTATAGATTTACAAAATTAACCATACTATTGGATCAGTCTAACTCTTCAGGAATTCTTTAGGGGAAAAATCAATTTGGAGTAGGAGAATTTCACTAGATTCTCATGTGAACATAGACTAATTTGCCACATTACAATCTTTCTCATAGTCAAATGATGGAAGAAGGACAAACCTGCCATGCTTTGAAACAAAAAGTTCTGCAAACTTTAGTTAGACCATTTATGATATTTATTTTATAACATTCTGTGTAACTGTGTAGTATTTATTTGTATACTTCTTTTGTTTTAATGCCGTTAAAGGTTTATGGAATGGAATGGAATGGATTCCAACCTGGATTGTAGCAAAAGTAATGATTTAGCCCCACCTCAGGCTGAGGCCACAGTCACAATCCAGGTACCCCATGACAGTGCTTCCACAGTTAAAAGTAAGTGCAGTGGGGGAAAGATATATAACAGCTTAGTCGGTACAGGTACAGCTCAGTATTTGGAATGTCTGTGTTGAAAATTCAAATCCACACTGAGCTTCCTCCCAAAAAGGCCAGCTGCAATCATCCAGAGTAGACATGGGCACGACTCGCGAAATCCTCGTTTCCATTTCCGTTCCTTGTTTCTGTTATGTAACGAAACGAAGAACGACAATTACTCCACCAGAACTCAAACTCGAACCGACTAAAGAAAATTGGGTCTGATTTGTCGTGGTCGTTCCTGGCAGCATTGCAGCAATCGCGCGATGCCAAGCAGCTCAGGAAAAAAGTTTTAAAAATTAAAAAAAACCCGATTCCCGGCCAAAAAAGCAGGCGAAAATATGCCTGCCTGAGGGCACCTACCAGAGGGGTGGTTTCTGGGGGTGATCCCGGGCCTCCCCCCTCCTCTCCTGGGCTGCGCATCCTCGTCGTCTCGCCAACTCGCCAAGCAGCGCGGCACAGAGAAAAGTTTTAAAAATAAAAAAACCCCGATTCCTGGCCAAAACAGCAGGCGAAAATATGCCTGCCTGAGGGCACCTACCAGAGGGGTGGTTTCTGGGGGGGTCCCCGGCCTCCCCCTCTCCTCTCCTGGGCTGCACATCCTCGTCGTCTCGCCAACTCGCCATGCCATGTGGTGCGGGCGGGGGATCCAAAATGGGGCGACCGCAAGCAATATTTATTTATTTTGAAATCGTGGTGGTCCAAAAACACACCAAAGCACCACAGAAACATGCGAAAATAGCTATTTTAAAACTGCCTGAATTTTTACAGTAGCAGCAGTGGGTTTTTCTTGCAACAAAACATCTCCATTGATTTTATTTTATTTTATTTTTATTTTTATTTTTTTACACCTGCACAATGATGGGCTGGCCATGGGAGTGCACCATGCAAATTTTTGGAGCCATTCCACCAATTGCATGGCCACTTGGCCAGGTTTTGACTGAGACTTCTGGGATGTGCCTGTCGGGCATAAAAAGCCCAATAACCGTAGCCCGAACCCAAACCCTAACCCTAACCCATACGCCATTACACTTTCCTTATTAGTGGGTCACAGAGGCACCCAGAGGTGCACCCCATGAACTCACCCTAACCTTACCCATAATAACACTAAGCCTAGCCCTTGCGCCAACCCCCCTAACCCTAAGCCAAATCTGTACTCGCATTGCACTCACGCAAGTACAGTTCCCTTCTTGGCGAACCACAGAGCGCCGAGACTGAGGAGGAGCCTTCCCCAGTGTGCAGTTCACACTGCAGTGGGCCTGTGGGCCTGTGGTCAGAGAGAGGCACCCAAAAAAGATGTGCCTCGAGTCTCAACTTGGTATGCATATCCAATTGGCTATGCATGCCATTTTGTAGTGGGCCAGAGGAGGCACCCACCCCAGAGAGGTGCCTCCAGGAGCCCGCTTTCCCTTCATAGCGGGCCAGAGGAGGCACCCACCCCAGAGAGGTGCCTCCAGGAGCCCGCTCCCCCCCAAACCAGTACTAACGACAGATGAAAAAAATGACAAACGAAATGACAAATTTTTGGAAAATTTCACGAAAAACGGAAATGAGCCGAAACGGGTCAGCTCCGACACACGACAACTCGAAAATGTCATTTTTCCTGGTCGTGCCCATCTCTAATCCAGAGCATGTATGGCAGATGGGTTTGTGTGCCCTGTCATTTGTGTGGCCTTTCACACACTGCACAGTTCCAGAGAGGCACAAGAATGAGGCAATGGGGAATCTGTTGAAAACCTCATGCCTAGAATACCCTGGAATAGTTTATAGGACATTCACACACTGCTCCTGCTCATCTTCATAATCAGCATGAACCACAACAATAGAAATGTTCATAGGGAAAGGTGAGGATGCTTTTTAAATATCTGCCCCACAGAGACTGCCCATCTAAACCATGGAGCACCTTCTCTCCTTAACCTGTTTGAAGATATGAGGCTTATATAAAGTTGAGAGAGATTTTATATTTATATAAGCTCTGCTTTCCAGCCCTGATCACTCTGTATGTAAGACGTTTATTATTATTATTATTATTATTATTATTATTATTATTATTATTATTATTATTATTATTATTATTATTATTATCATCATCATCATCATCATCATCATCATCATCATCACTCTTTTTTTGTTTCTGATGTTGTCTGATGTAAACCACCCAAAGTTCTTGCTTGAGGAAATTGGTGCAGTTAAGAAGTATAAAAATAAATAAATATAAATAAATAAGAGTGCTCATCTGCAGACTGGAAGGACTTTTACTTTTCTCAGAGCTATGGCACTATTGTTTTTATGTGACATCAAGTCACCTCTGACTCATAATAAGTCCATGAATGGATGCTCTCCAAAATTTCCTATCCTTAGATGTGCTGCTCAGCTCTTGTAGACTCAAACCTGTGACTTCCTTTAGGGAGCCAGTCCATCTCATATTTTGTCTTTCTCTTTTCCTTCTGCCTTCCACCTTTCCTTGTGTTATTATTGACATTTCCAGAGAATCCAGTCTTCTCATGATGTGCCCAAAGTAGGACACCCTCGGTTTCAGCATTTTTGCCTCCAGAAATAGTTCTTGATTTGATCTAGAACCCATTTGTTAGTGTTGCTGGTAGTCTAGGGCAGTGATGGTGAAACTTTTACTTTTAGAGACCAAGTGCCCAAAATGCAATTCAAAACCCACTAATTTTTTGCAAAGTGCCTATACAGCAATTTAGCCTGAATACAGGTGGCTGTGAAGGGGTGATGTCAGGTGCCCACAGGAAGGGCTCTGAGGATCACCTTTGGCACCCATGCCAAAGGTTCGCCAACACTGGTCTGGGTACCTACAAAACTCTCCTCTAACACCACATTTCAAACAAATCAATTGTTTCCTGCCCAGCTTTTCCACCCATACATGGTGACTGGAAAGAGTGTGAATGGCCTTGGTCTTAATCTCCAGTGATGCATCCTTACACCTGATGGTCTTTTCTAATTCCTGCATTAATGGCCTTCCTAGTCTCATTCTTCTTTGGCTTTCTTAGCTGCAGTCTCCATTTTGATTGACAATTGAACAAAAATATACAAAATCTTTGGTTCAATTTTTTTCATGGTCAGTGTTAAAATTGTATATTTATTGTGTAGTCATGATTTTTGTCTTCTTATCCTTCACTTATGCTTTGGCACTTTCTTTTTTCACTTTCCCTAAATATCACTTCCAAGTCATTGCTTCTGTCTGCCAGTATGGTGGTATTATTTGGTTTTTGCCTCATGCCAGGCTATTTGTCTGTGTTTATTGTTTTATTACATTTATGTTTGATTTTGATCTTTGGTTTTCACATGTTTGTTTTATGTAAACCACCCAGAGTTCCCTTTTGGAAATTTGTGTGGTATACAAATATAAAAATAAATAAATAAAATAAATAATAAATATCATCTGCTTATCTTAAATTATTGCTGTTTCTTCCACCAATTCCTCACTGTTCCTTCATCTGAATCTAGTCTGGTTTTCCCTATAATATGTTCTGCTTACACGGAATAGATAAGGGGATAAAATGCACCAATCTTTGCCTATAGGAAATGATTCTGTCTTTCCATAGATGTGTATTAGATTCTTGTCTGCAACACAAGTTACACATTAGGATAATCAAGTGTTGAAGCATGGCCATTTCTTTTAGAATAAGCCAGCCTTGTATCCTAAACCCCACTTACATTAGGGAGGCCACCAAAAGGACCATTCAAAACTGAACTTTGGCCACTGGTCTGCAAAACTTTCCCAACTCTGCTTTAAACAGAGTCATGTTACTGCCTCCAGGGACAGACAATGGTGGGAAGTAGACATGGGCACGACTTGGCGAAATTCTCGTTTCCGTTTCCATTCCTCGTTTCCGTTACGCAACAGAAACGGAAATGACAATTAAGCCGTCAGAACTCAAACTCGAACCGATAAATGATAAATTGGGTCTGATTTGTCGTTGTTGTTCATGGCATCGCACGGCGATCGCGCGATGCCAAGCGGCACAGAAAAAAAAGTTTTAAAAATAAAAAAATCCCAATTTCTGGCCAAAAAGGCAGGCGAAAATATGCCTGTCTGAGGGCAGCTACCAGAGGGGTGGTATCTGGGGGGGGGGTCCCCGGCCTCCCCCCCTCTCCTGTCCTGGGCTGCTGGACCTGGTACCAGGCTGGGGGGGCATCAGTCTCGTCGTCTCCATTTGCCATGCAGTGCGGGGGGATCCAAAATGGCGACCGCAATATTTTTTTTGAAATCGTGGTCCAAAAACCCACCAAAGCACAACAGAAACATGCAAAAATTAGCTATTGTAAATGCTTGAATTTTTACAGTAGCAGAAGTGGGTTTTTCTAGCAATAAAACGTCTCCATTGATTTTATTTTATTTTATTTTATTTTATTTTATTTTTACACCTGCGCAATGATGGGCTGGCCATGGGATGGGACCATGCAAATTTTTGGAGCCATTCCACCAATCGCATGGCCACTTGGCCAGGTTTCGACTGAGACTTCTGGGATGTGCCAGTCGGGAATAAAAAGCCCACTATAACCCTAGCCCTAACCCTAACCCTAAACCATACGCCAGTACACTGTCCTTCTTAGTGGGTCAGAGGCACCCATAGGTGCAGCCCACTAACTCACCCTAACCTTACCCGTAATAACCCTAAGCCTAGCCCTTGCCATAACCCCAACCCTAAGCCAGATCTGTACTCGCATTGCACTACACGCAAGTACACTGTCCTTCTTAGTGAGTCAGAGGGCACCCAGCAGAGGCATTCTTCTCTCACCTCGCTCACAGTCCAAAGTTCCAAAAAACTCCAAACCTGTACGCCAGTATGCTGTCCTTCTTGGTGAGCTAGAGGCACCCAAAAGAGAGGTGCCTCTGCCAGTGCCACTGGTACGCAATGGCTACACAGTCATGTACCCTTCCTTTTCCCTTTGTAGGGGGCCAGAGGAGGCATCCACCCCAGAGAGGTGCCTCCAGGAGCCTGCTAAATGCCTTCCCTTCGTAGCGGGCCAGAGGAGGCACCCACCCCAGAGAGGTGCCTCCAGGAGCCCACTACCCTACTCCCCCTAAACCAGTACTAATGACAAACGACAAACAAAATGACAAATTTTTGAAAAATTTCGCGACAAACGGAAACGAGCCGAAACGGGCTGGGTCCGACACACGACAACTCGAAACGTCATTTTTCCTGGTCGTGCCCATCTCTAGTGGGAAGTAGAGATGGGCATGAAATGGATTTTTAATTTGTTTCATTATTCATTATTTGTTTCATTCCCTAACAAAACGAATAACAAACCCCACTCTGGAAGAGAAACAAAACAAAACAAAACACATATTTCTGTTTCATAGCATTTCATTTTGTTTCCCCATAGGAATGCATTAGCAATGCATTCCCATGTGAAAAACCCCACAGTTTCCCGCACCCCATGGGGCGCATTGGGGGAGGGATGGGGTTTTCTTTTTTTTGAAATGGAATGAAACAGAAATTTCTCTTTTTTTTTTTTTTTAGAGAAATGAAATATTTTTTTTTTTTTAGGAAATGAAATATTTTGGCATTTCATGCCCATCTCTAGTGGGAAGCAGTGATGTCATCTTCTTGGCCATTTCTTTTGAGTTTCCTGTGTGTGTTCCTCCATTAGAAAGCAGCGCTATAGACACCAGAGTCCCTGAATGGCACCCTTTCAACTTTCCTGTTCAGTTCAAGTAGAAGACAGTTCTGCTGCTAGTGTTGGTGGAAAATTCAACTGGTAGTCCCAGCTGTGTCTGTACCTGGAGCAGACAAGAGCATGCTACTGATCTTTTTCACAGGCAGCAAAACATTGTGGGCTTGTTCTGGTGGCTTCCAAATTATTAAATAACAGAAAATAAATCATTAAATAACAATTACATAATAAAGGAATATAACAGTATAAAAGAAGATAAATGATTCTATAAGTTTACAAAATGAACCATAAATACATACCAAGATTGCAAGGTTTCAGCAGTTGCCTTGAAACTCACAGAAAGGCCATCTGCATCTCCTTGGAAAGACCATTCCAAGGGAATGGGGCCGTCATAGTTAACTTCAATCAGGGCTATCACTCATACTAAGACTGTTGTCCTTTAGTGTCTGGAAAAGACATTGCAAATTGAAAACAAAGCTGCAGCAACAGAAAGATTCTCAGTTTCAAGCCTTTAACAGTTTCAAGCTTTTACCAGAAGAAATGGTCCCACTGAGAATGGATTTCATAGTAAAGATTACAGCTGAAGTAGTCAAAGGTGTAATATGAATGGGATTAATAACCTAGACGTTATGAAACATTTGTTGCCAAAAAGTCTTATACATGTGTTTAAGGTTAAGCAATGAAAAAGGAAGTTTTATTAAAATTAACTCCTTAAGCAGGACTTTTCAAGAACTAAATCTACAATGTGATTGCAAAAAGGTGGGTGG
This sequence comes from Phrynocephalus forsythii, assembly GCA_029282475.1. Taxonomy (NCBI): domain Eukaryota; kingdom Metazoa; phylum Chordata; class Lepidosauria; order Squamata; family Agamidae; genus Phrynocephalus; species Phrynocephalus forsythii. The sequence continues at coordinate 61,029,474 of JAPFRF010000004.1, read as the reverse complement.
AAACCACCAAAACAATCCCAGAGTTCTCCTCTTGCAATAAAGAAGAAACATTGCTCCATAGCAGTGTTTTTTAGAATCTCATTCTAAACATGAGTAATGCTCGCCAAACTGAATGTAAGTAGATCCAGACATTGGCTTCCCTCAAAAAGATTGAACAACTGGGCAGTGCCAGATGTTCCTCTGTGAACCCTTTTTCGTAGGGAAGTAGCACATGGGGTGGGGTGAATGGTGGTCTAACCCTTCATTTTTGTTGTCTCTGGTTTCTTTGGCTGAGTTCCATTAGTTTTTGCACCATCATCTGATGAATATTGCATGTCCTGTTTGACTTGAGCCTCTCCCCTGAAAATCTTGAGCTGCTCACATAGTCTCAGAGACATTCCTCCAGCTAGGTTATCCCCAGGTCTGGAAGAACTGAAACCTGAAATACTCGTTTTGTAATTTATTTAGTTACGCATTTATGCTGTTGAGAGCTGCCTAGATGCTCTAAGCACATCCGATCTCGCCTGATTTCGGAAGCTAAGCAGGGTCAGCCCTGGTTAGTACTTGGATGGGAGACATCCAAGGAATACCAGGTGCTGGCGGCACCTGGAGTAGGAACTGGCAAACCACTCAATATTCCTGCCAAGAAAACTCCAAGGATATGGAATCACGAAGAGTCAGTAATGACTGTAATGACACAACACACACACATTTATGCTGTTGGCATCTCTTAGAAGGAAGCTGGACTTTTCACAGAGAGACAAGCTCCCCTCTAAGTCTGAGGGGGGAACAAATGGACACGGAAATGGGCCTGACCTCTTCAGGAACATAGTAGTTAGTCTACCAGCCTGTGTTAGATAAAAATGTGGGCTGCAATTGTCATCAGATTATCTAGATTCCAAACTGAGTACAGAAGCACTCCCAAAGTTTGAAACTTACTCTTCAAGGAAGTATTACACCACCCAAATAAGGCTAAATTCCATTGCAGAACCCACTGAACTCCTGACCAGGAAAACATTTGTCCTGTGTGGATTAATTTCCAGTTTGTTAGCTGTCTGTTAGTTGTATCTGCCGATTTTATCATAATTATGCCCTTTTACAGCTGTAGTGTGTTTTGATACTCATTTTAATTGGCATTAGCTATTCTGAACTCAGTGATTTAAATTTTGTTGTATAAAAAAACAACAAAACTTGCATCTTCATAATAGGCAAAGAATGGAAGCTGTTTGAAGCATTGCATTTCACCAGCAGACGTCCGCTTGATTTCTGTTCTGCCAAAGAAAACTATGAAGTAGAGATGGGCATGAAACAGAAAAATGGTGTTTCGGTTTTTCATTTGTCATTGAGAGGTCTGTTTCAGTTTGTTTCCATTTGTCGGGAATTTTCGTTTTTTTCGTTTGTCATTTCTACCCGCTTTTTGCGTGATTTTTAAAGCATTTCCGTGCGCAGGCATCCCCCGATGCCCCAGACCAGAGGGAAAACACTAAAAAAATGGATGCTGGCAGAGACACAGTATAGACTAGGTATATAGGGAGGCTGCAAAGGCAGCGGCGGGCGTTGCCCAGGGTGCAAGGCAGCCACAGAGTGACTGCACTGCGGGGCAGGGGAGGGTACTCACCAAGAGGTACGCAGTACGCATGCACAGAGGGAGGCTGCAGGACTGAAGCTAGAGTCGCAGAGACAGCAATCCCACCCTAACTCCCACCAGAGACTGCAAGGAGGACGGGGGCTGCCAGAGCGCAACCTGGGCATGCTATTGGTTGAGCATGATCCCACATCACATGGCTTGCCTCCATTTTGTGGCTGGTGGCGACATCCATTTTAAAGGGAAAAGAAAAATACATCGCAATGGGAGAAGACAAAAACAAACGTTTTAAGGACCCCAACCCCCCGGTAGGTATTATCAGACAATATAAATAATTATTGCTGCGTTTTTTTTTTTTTTTTTTTAAGCTTTTTTATTGAGGAAGTTACAGCATATATTTCAATCTTTACAATTTTCCAAAACATTACATCATCGTTTAGTCTCTTCCTCATTGACCCCCCTCCCCCCAGCAAGCCGAAATCACTATCCTTTCATGTTGAACATTATTAAGGCATGATGGAATAGTCTAGCCCATTTCTCGTTCTCAGGCTTCCCTTTTATCCAATTTATATATTTCTCCCACTCCTTTAGAATTCTATGTTTCCCTTCTATGTTTTCTTCTTGCATACTTTGTATCCAATTATTTTGAAAAAATTCATGTATATAATCTTTCCATTTATCATATTTCCATTTCTTTTGGTCCTTCCATCCACCCATTAGTACCATTATAGCTGCTGCTATTCCGTAGTAGACAATCTTTTTACGCTTCTCCATTGTTTTTCTCTATCTACTAGGCCTAAGAAAATATAGTCTATTTTTAGCTCAATCCTTTTCTTTGTAATTTCTGATAACCAATTTTCTACTTTCCTCCAATATGTTTGTATTTTCTCGCAGTTCCATATCATATGTACAAAAGTACCTTTTTCTTTTTACAATGCCAACAATTTTGTGATATATTATTATTTATTCTATTTAATTTCTGTGGGGTATAATACCATTTATGCAATATCTTCAATTGCATATCCTTAATTAATTTTTCCAATTTTACCTCTCTTATCCCCCATAATATAGCCTGAATCTTTTCTGTATTTAAGTCCATATCTCCCTCCCAATTATATTTAATTAAATTTTCATTCTGATTTCCCAATCTAACCAAATATCTATAGATCTCTCCTGCTCCAACCTTTTTTTCTTCATATTTCTTATACACCACTTCCCATTGTCTATCTTCTTTTCCCTTAAGAGAAAGGAACCATTGATCATATTTCCTTTTCATACTTTCTGCCACCATCCATTTTTGATTCCCTAATATCCCTTTTAATTTATTTATTGCCCCTCCTGTTGACATTAATTCATGCATATCTTTGATTTTGTAATATCCTTTCTCTTTTAGATTCTTTATATCTTTTTGTGACAAAATCTTCCCCTCTTTATTAAACTGTTCTAAAGGGCCCCAATTCGATACTCCACCTATTTTCGTCCTTTTTATTAAAATTTCCATTGTTACTTGCCTTGGTCCCTTAACTTCTTTCAGTATTCTTTTATCTCTATCAAATATCCCTAAGTAACCTGCTGAGTTATTTATTGCATCTTCTACTCTTTTCCATTTGGGTGTGGGGTATTCCTCCACCTTCATTGCCCATTTTAATTGGAAGGCTATATAATACTTTTCCAAAGAGGGCATACTCCATCCTCCTTCTTCTTTTATTGCATATAGGATTTTATGTTTAATTCTTTGATTTTTCTTGCCAAGAGCCCATTTCCTTAATGATGTGTCCCATTTCTTTAAAATCTTTTCTGAAAGTAATATTGGGAGAACCTGAAATAAATATAACAATTTTGAAACTATAAAGATTTTCAAAGCCCTAATTTTTGACAGTATTCCCATTTTTTTATCTTTCCAGCCCTTTATTATTTTCTGGATCTTTCTCCAAGTTTTGTTATAATTTTCCTTACCTAGTTTTTCCCAATTTTTTGTTAATACCACTCCTAAATAAATCATTTTTTTAACACCCTTTCCCATTTTCATTTGCAATCTTAATTGATCTTGCTCCTTCCTAGGAACGTTTAGAAACATAATTTCTGATTTTTGTAAATTTACTTCTAGTCCTGATATTTTTTCAAATTTCTTTAATATATTAAACAGGGGACCTGCTGCTTCTAATGGGTTAGTCAATATTAAAATTAAGTCATCCGCAAACATGTTTAACTTTATTTCCTCTTTTCCTATTTTATATCCTTTTATTTGAGCACATTCTCTCAAATTTTGGGCCAATGGTTCCATCGCTAATGCAAATAATGGGGAGATAAAGGGCATCCCTGCTTTGTACCTCTTTCCACTTTAAACTTTTCTGTTAATGATCCATTTATTCTTACCCTTGCAAAGTTTTCTTTATAAATTTCCTTTACTGCATTTGCATAGGGACCTATAATATCCATCTGTTTTAATAACTTTAGTAAATACTCTCTTCCTACCGAGTCAAAAGCTTGTTTAATATCCAATTTTACCATTGTTACTTTACTTTGTTTCCTTTTGGCATCTGCCATTATATTCATTACTATTCTTATTGGATCACCTATATATCTTCCCTTGACAAACCCATATTGATCCTCCTGTGTTAGATCTGGAATTGCAACCTCTAATCTTTTAGCTAATATTTTTGTAAAAATTTTGTAATCTTGATTAGCCAATGTGATTGGTCTATATGAAGCTACTTGTTCTTCTGCTTTACCTTGCTTTTTAATAGGGATAATTTCTGTCTCCTTCCATGTTTCTGGGATTCCTTTCCCTTGCATTATATCATTAAATAATTTCTCCATTCTTTCCCCTAACCCCTCTTGAAACTGCCGGTAAAACAGAGTCGTAAAACCATCTAGGCCTGGAGCCTTCCCCATTTTTAATGTTCCAATTACCTCCTTAATTTCATCTACTGTAATCTTATCATTTAGCCTCTTCTTTTGTATTTCAGAGATTTTACTTCTGACTTGTAAATCTTCTTCACCTTGTCTTTTCTTTTGGAACGCTTCCTTAAAATATTCAGTTATAATTCTTTTTTCTCCTCTTCTTTATATTTACATTCCCCTTTTTATTTTTTAATCTCCTAATGAAGTTTTTACTTTTCTGTATTTTTAAATAAGATATAAATCTTTTCCCTGCCTGAATTGTCGTCCTTTGAAATTCATTTTTAACCAGGGCTTGTTTCTTCCATAGAAGTAAATTATTTATTTCATCTAATTTTCCTCTTTGTTCCCTTATTTGCTTTTCTATCTTTTTTGAATAATTATTTTGTAATTTTTCTGTAATTCTAATAGTTCCTCCATAGCTTTATCTTTTTTTCTCACTCAATTCCTTCTTATATCTCCTCTCTTCCTCTAGACACAACCCCCTTATGACCGATTTTGAGGCGTCCCATAGAAGAGATGACTTAATTTCTTCTACATCATTTTCCCTAAATACTCTTTTTATCTTATTTTCCATTTCCCTTTTCTTAACTTCTGAAGAAATTATTCTTGGGTCAAATCTCCATTTCCAATTCTTTTTTTGGAAGGTTTGAATCTAATTGCATTAACAAATGAGCATGATCTGATAGAAATATACCCCCACTTGAAATTTTGAGATTGTTTCTTTAAGTTCCTCCCTCACCAGCATAAAGTCTATTACGCTAAACTTTTTGTGCCTGTTTGAATAAAACGTTGGATCCCCCTGTTTACCTTCTAAGCTAGCCACATTACTCCATAAATGAGATCTACAATACAGTTGAGTTTCCTTATTTTCCTGTATATTCAAATTAAAATCTCCAGCCACTATCACCAACCCCTCAGAGGCTTGTTCAATTTTACTTAAGGATTTTTCAAGAATCTAACTTGACCTTTATTGGGAGCATAAATCGAAGCTAAAGTATATTTTTGACCCCAAATTAAACATTTGACCATTATAAATCTTCCTTGAGTATCAATCCTTATTTCTTTCACTTGGACATCCAGGTCATTTCTAAATAATATTCCAACTCCTCTTGATTTTTTCGTTCCATTTGATTGAAACTGCCATTTAGTAGGCCATGCTGGGTGGGAGAATAACACTCTATTTTCTATTTTGTCCATATGAGTTTCCTGTAGAAATAGAACCTTCACCTTTTCTTTATTTAACAGCTGTGCTAATTTCATTCGTTTTGCCTGAGAAGACATTCCATTAATATTTAATGAGAGGAATCTCATGTCCCCTCCCATTGATCTTTCTCGTCACCTATTTTGGCCTTACCATTCCACCTTAATTCGCTTTTATTTGCTTGCTTCTTGTTTCTTACCGCCCTACTTTGCCCCCCCACCCCCCTGCTTTGCATCCCCACCCCTTCCATGGGCTTACTACCCATTCTGAGCACCATGCAAAGGTTGGACTTCCCGTTGCCGCTCCCCTTTTGCCCCTGTAGACAATATTTAACACATTTGTAATGACTGCTCAGCCTCCTTTCTTTCCCTAAACATTTCATTATTTATGTGTTCTCCTTACAAAATTATCACAACCTATAACTTACTTCTTCCTTCTCCCTCACTTAATTCAGTACTCCTTATCTACTCCACCTCCCTTTTACCTTGAAACATACCCATGGCAGTCCTCCCCGGCATCATGTACTTTCTGTTCTCCCTCCCTTCACCTCCCTCCTCCCTTCTCCCTTATTAACACTTTTCATATCTTATTCTTTTCATCCCTGTAGTTCATATGAATTAAGTCCTGTAACAATATTCTTTTTACATCTTTATGTCCTATATCCCTATTCCTATACCATATCCTATTCCCATTTAAACTATTTTTCTCTCATTCACAGTTAACTCTGCTATTCTCTGTTTACACAAACAGTTATTTATTCTTCGTCACGAGGCTCTCGTTCTCCTTGCAAATCTCCTTCTCCTTTGGATCTTTCTGGCGAAGTAATCCCCAGGCTTTGTAGCATCAGTTCTGCCTCACTTGGATTTCTTGCTTTAAACTGTTTATTGTTTTTAATTACCAATATTGTAGCTGGGTAAATCCATGTAAATCTGCAGTTGGCAGCAGTCAGTTCTCTTGTATACGGGCGCATTTCCTGTCTTCTCCTTGAAGTTTCCAGAGATAAGTCCGGGAAGAATCTCATTGTAGCCCCCTTATAATTTAAAGATCCTTTTTTCTCGTCTTTTCAATAGCTGATCAGCCAGTCTCTCCTTACACAGTGCAACTATAACATCTCTCGGGCGTGCAGAATCTTTAGGTTTGGGTCTAAGTTCTCTATGAGCTCTTTCTATATCATTTTGTGATATTACTCCCACATTGTTAGCAGCCAAGAGAGATAAAAGTTCAGGAATAATGTCCTTAGCATTAATCAATTCCGATAAACCAACAAGTCTGACGTTTTTACGACGTTGCCTGTCCTCAGCTTGAACAACCCGATTCTCCATCTTCTTTAATCTCAGTTCTGTTTGATCAACCCTTTTTTCAAGCGCTGTGACATCAACACTTAAATCGCTTACATTTTCCACCAGTTTTTTTATGCTGTCATTTAATTTCCTGTTTTCTTGCTGAATTAATTCTGTGAGGTCCTCCTGGATCACTCGTCGTAACTCTGCTCGAACTGTTTTAGAAATCTCCTCCTTCACTGCCTGTACAGTTTTGCTTATCAAGAGGTCTTCTTGGCGTTTGGTGAAAGCAGCCATTTCGTTTGACTCTCCTCTCCTTTGACCCTCTGATCTCGAAAGACCTCCAGACCGGAGGGAGATATCAATCACTGGCTGGAGGGGATTAGAGGGAGGACTCCCCCTTCCTTTCCCACAAGTTTCAACTTCTCTCCTTTATGACTGAGCCATTTAAAGTTATAAAATACTTATCGTCTCAGGGAGCTCGTCCGGAGGCGACTCACCCCTCTCGGCGCATGCGTGAAAGTCACCTATTGCTGCGTTTTTACAGATGTCCAGGGCGTTTTTTAACATTTAAAACAGCTCATTTCATTGCATGTCGCCATTAAAGGAAACGAAACGAAACGACCACAATTTTCATGGTTCTGTTAGTTTTGTTTCATTTTCATCACAATTTTTGTTTATCATTTCGTTATGTAACAGAAACAACAAACGGTAACAGAAACGAAAAAATGTTTGTTCCGTGCCCATCTCTACTATGAAGAGCTCCTGCATGAACCAGTGAGTTGTCTGCTTGCATAAGGGGGCATGGAATCTTTCCTTACATAAGTTTTTCAAATACTAAATTGCTTGCATGATTCTCATGTCATGGTTGTGGAAGATGTTTTAAATAAAATAAGGATAAGTAAAACTCCCAATGTTTTAAAACTACAACTCATAATATCCATGGCCATTGGGCAGGCTAGATGGGTCTTATAGGCATTGTGGTTCAATGCAGCTGGATAGCTCCAGTGCACCCTAGTGCAAAAATCTATAATCACTAGAAGAGATATAAATATGGTTGAGCTTGGTTGCCTGTCACATTGAGAAAGGCATCTACAGATCCATAACATCCTGACTTTGTGTGGGGGCACAAACATGGAGGAAGAGTCTTCTGTTGAACCAGTGGCATCCAATCTAATAAAGTAATAATTAAAGTTTTGTTTTCTTTTTCAAAAACAAAATCACTGTTTTCCCCCTCTTATATTTGTCAGATTTCTAATACTGGCTGAACTAAATGCCATTAAAGAAGAGCCCATGCTAAACATCACAGTTTTCTGAACTGGCAAGGCCCCCTAGTTGTGTTGCTGCATCCACAGCAAATATGTGTTGATGGATTCTTCCAAAAAGAGAAGGGAGAGGGAGAGAAAATCAATAGCTATTATATACCATCATCATAATCCATGATCTGCTATTATTCCACACAATGTTTTCTATGCCAAGTGTTGAGTGTTCAATTCATTGCTTTGAACTCTTGATGAATTGCTGTAAATTATTGTTCCAGCTTCAGCTGGCCAGTACACTGAACTTCTGAACGACTCATTGCTGTGGACGTTTAAAGAGGTTCTCCTCTGGTGTTTCATTATTTTTCATTCACTTCCTGTACAGAGCCAAAGCAATTATTCCAGCTGGAAGCATGCGTGTGAGGATGCATAAAGGTAGAAAAATTGTGTTGCAGTGGCTGTTTGAGGCTTCCCTAAACTCTACATTTCATTAAATTACATATTTAGTTTTAGGTGTGTATGTAGCCTTTCCTTAAGGTAATGTGAACTTGGTAGCATCAGCCTCAAAATGTTCAGAATATTATACTTCACTTTCTAATTGGTGATGGGCAAATGTCTACAAATCTGGAATCCACTCAGCAGTTATGAGCTCTCGATGGGGGCTCAGGAAAAAGCTCATCTGCTGCTACACTTTCTCTTCCAATTGGTAACACTGGCACTTGGATCTTGTCACACAGCCCACTGGGAACTAGAGTAGCCAGCAACAGACTCAACAGGAGGTAATGAGCTTCCTGGAAATTAAATCCTCGCTGGCCTTCAACAAAACAAATCTAACTAAAAACAAGCAAGGAGGCTGGATCTGTATGGGATGCAATGAACAATATAAAAATAAGAATTAAATACTCAGTTGGGAGGGTGGACCCCCCAAAAAAAGCTAACAAAAGCCTTTTTTTTAGGCAAGTGGTCCAAACATTTACTTCATAATAATTATTGATGGTTGCCTAGATAGTAGTGATGAGTTGTGGACCTAGTGATGCTCCCCCCCCTCGCCCTTCCATCAGTGAACACATATGATTAGGATTACCACATTGACAGACTTTTACATGGGTTCCAAGTATACCATCCAGTGTCTGTTTAGACCACCAGGTGACCTGCATCATGCATAATTCAAACTAACAAACACACTCACATTTTTAACAGTAAGTGTCTGTAGACCCTTGTAGTTTCTGGCAGTCTCTAATCCAGGGGTTTCCAAATTTGAATGCCCAGGCATTTATAGACTGCAGTTACCAGAAGCCTTCAGCACCAGCTGTGCTGGCCAGGGTTTCTAGGAATTGCCATCCAAGAACATCTGTCTTACATCTAGGAACCATTGCTCTAATTCAAGTGCTAACTGGGGAAGAGGATTCTTATTCGAGGGCAACAGAATCATTAATATATATATATATATTTCTGGTCATGAATATGCTGGCTAAGAACTCTTCTCTCTCTCCCTTCCAAGAATGCCTCCTGTGAAGCTATGTCTTTGCTTTTGTCACATTAATATCAATACTTGTGCTTGCCATGAGTATAAAAGCTATTCAAGCATAACATTAAAGATTGCAGGTCAGATGGTTTATTACATCTAATTTGCAGAGAAAAGCAGTTTAGGCTTTTTAACATCAACACCACCATACTAACTATTATTGGAAGTATACTTGTAAAAGTATATTTGATAAATGTTCCACTTCCATTGTTCACTTCATTGTTTTATTTTCCTTCTTTCAACATGAGATGGGTCCTTGATTTTATTATTTTTTTCAGCATGACCGAATGTTTAAAACTCTGCTCTTTCATTTATTGGACCCCCCATTGAAATATGCCTAAGTCTTGTTCCATGTGCTGTTGAAATATGTACAATTTTCTACGTGCACTTTTCAAATGGAGAAATTTTCCAGGCATATCATCAACCATTAATCAAGTCGATAATTCTGGAGAACAAGATGCATATGCTCCATAGACACTCCAGGAAGTGTGATCCATTCCTCCTACATCTCCATGTTGAAAGAGGGATTGTTCTGATCATTTAATGTAGAAATTGTATGGCTTCTCTCTGTAGCTCCTAATGATTCATGTTAGACTGGCTCTTGGACCAAGTTTAGATTTGTTCATGTCTTAGTAAGAAAATGTCTTTGGGAGAGATGTGTAAGCAAACTTTTAAAAACTTCTGAATAACTTCCATTCACACTTTCTAAAAACAAAACAAAACAAAACCTCACACCATTATAGAATATTATAGAGCATTTGAACACAATGCTTATGTTGGTGCCCCTGAAAATGGGAAATGAACCTCACTTCAACTTATGATTGTTTACAGAGAAAAGAACTTGTTCACCAGTCTACTGAAACAGGAGACATGTGTATATGTCAGACATAGTTAGATGTATCTTTCATGCTCATCCATAGATGTAAAATCAATACAGTTCCAAAAACAAATGTTCTATTGCTACAAACAAACATGGCTTTTTTTCTGGGTGTGGGAAAACGATTTTCCAACCTAAAAAGGGTTTGAGATGCAATGCACAACTTATGTTGGTCATTTATCAAACACAATGGCTTTGAAAGTTGTTTTCCTCCCACATTACTTTATTTATTCTTGTGTGGGAGGTAACAAATAATGTTAAGGTCACACTTTATCTATTTACAGATGAATAGTGTCATCTTCTTGATGGTCAATGATAAATGCTAATGGAAATAAAAAGCTGTGATAGCTCATGATGTTTTGATGTGTGAGAGGGAGAAAGGCAGACTAGAAATTAAATACATAAATAAATAATGAATTAATAAAATAAATTCAGAGCTAGTGCTGAATCTTCATGTCACATTTACAGGTCAGATGGACTATAGCTATTGAAATAAGTTTTCTTTGAAGGCTCGCGATGGGATAGTATATACTGACATATCTGAGGCAACAGGTTAGTTTAGGGGAACAGGACACTGTGTACAGCATAGCTAGTTCTGCCTTCCAACAAGAGGAAATGAGAATATAAATGAAACTGATGTAGGGGCAAATGCTCATTGCCAGACCAGGCGGAAATAAACAGTCGACACACGTTTGCTTGGGTTAACAAGGGGCCACAATTTATTAACAATATTAACTTTAACGTAACTTTATGAGGGCCTGAAGCGTAGCGCAATTTTATCAGGTGGTTATTAATTTACCTAGGTCCCTTTCAACAGGTAAATTTCCTGCGGCCTGTTTACTGCCGCAGAGCGGATGCCAGACTATGTTGGCATCCTCGCACATTAATCAAGCCTTGGCAGCCCTTTAATTGTGGTTGGGTTTATGCTTTAATTTATGCCTGCCTAATACTGGCCCTAGCTACTTGTTTATGGGCTGCCAAGCACACTGCCAATGTCGTATAAGGTATGGACCTAGGTAATCACTGTTTGGTTTAGCGCTACCCGCACATTGTGACCAAGGGGTTTTAACCGAAGCCCAGCGCCAACGTGTGGATGATGGGATGGGCGAAAACTCACTGTCACTCAAGGCCAATCAGAGTGACAGTCAAAAATTCCCATCCGGCCCCGAGGCGACCAGCCAAGCATCACCATCCAGACCAAATAAGCGGCGGGTGGGCGGGAAAGACCAATCTGCGCAGGCAGGTTGGGGGAAGCGCGTCCGGACCTTAAGTAGGTGCGCTCCCCCAACGTAACCTGCGCAGGCAGAGTAGCCAACCGGCGACTGCTTCCGCCGGCTGGCAAAGATGCCCCGCCCCCGCATGCAGCGGCGCGGAGCTGCCATTGCCAGACCAGGCGGAAATAAACAGTCGACACACGTTTGCTTGGGTTAACAAGGGGCCACAATTTATTAACAATATTAACTTTAACGTAACTTTATGAGGGCCTGAAGCGTAGCGCAATTTTATCAGGTGGTTATTAATTTACCTAGGTCCCTTTCAACAGGTAAATTTCCTGCGGCCTGTTTACTGCCGCAGAGCGGATGCCAGACTATGTTGGCATCCTCGCACATTAATCAAGCCTTGGCAGCCCTTTAATTGTGGTTGGGTTTATGCTTTAATTTATGCCTGCCTAATACTGGCCCTAGCTACTTGTTTATGGGCTGCCAAGCACACTGCCAATGTCGTATAAGGTATGGACCTAGGTAATCACTGTTTGGTTTAGCGCTACCCGCCACCAAAGAGGCGCACTGACGCCTCTTTACCCCAAACGGCCGAACAATGCGGCCCGCAGGCCCTCATACAAATCTGAAACAAACAGCTCCATGCCCTTATCGGACAGGTGCACCCCATCGGGCCGAAACAGGTCAGGAGACCGTGCCGTGATTCCAGGGTGCCAAATGACGGCGCCAAGCTCCGCAAGGACTACGCGGGCTACCTCTCGATTGACGCCCTTCCGGGCTTTATGCATCTTCTGTGGGTGATGGAGCGGGCCCCACACCAACCTCGGGATCATGGCGGACCACAAGATAGTCGTATCTGGGCGATGCAGCTTCAATGTCCTCAGATCATCGATGATCTGGAGGATAAGGGACTTGCCCGACATGCGGGTCAGATCATTTCCGCCAAGGTGAACAACGACAATGGCCGGGGGGGGATCAGGAGGATCATTAAGGGCGGTTGGCAAAAACGCCCTCCAGAGCATCCCCCGTCTTCCCCTCCACACAAGTTCGGCCCACTGTCCCAGGCCGAGATCGCGGCCACGTCCGGACTGCACTGCAAACTTGGCGGCCCAGAACACAAAACTATGGCCATAGATGATAACTCGTGCCCGTCCTCCAGCAGCCACACCTGAAACGAAAAAACAGAAAGAACTGGCCCGGTCTCACCGGTCCATTAAGGGGCGCACGTAAGCCTTGAATTGCCTAGATCGCCATCGCCCGATCCGCTGGATCCCCGCCGGATCGACCCCAATGGCCGCAGCCGTGGAAGCGGCCCCGATCCTGAAGGAGTGGGTGCCAAAACGCCAACCCGAGATTCCAGCGAACTGAAGGGCCCTGGACGAGGTTTGCCAAAATTGGTACCGTGTCAATGGTGATCCATTTTTATGCTGAAATAGGTACCCCTGACCCATGCGAATCTGACTGGCGTACCGTTGAAGTGCTAGAATAGGGCAGATTTGGGGAAGGGAACACCTACCCAGGTGTATCTCCGCCCCCCTGCCTTTCTGATCCGTCTTGGATTTACGGATGCGGAACACAACATGGTCTTCGTAAAGGGTCATGTCGGCCCACTGTAGAGCTGTTTTTGATACATCCATTTGGGAGTGGGCTACCAGTTCGCTGACTCTCAAGGCCCCAAAAAATGCCACCAACGTGGCTGCCTGGAACAAACCTGCTTCGAAAGGATCTGAACACACCCGGGGCCAAACCGAGGCCAATTTACACAACATCCCAGGAGAGATAGGGGTCCTGTCATCATGGGGCCGGGCCCGCTCCCTAGCCCAACCCTCTAACATCTTACTTATTCTGAACTGGCAATCCGGCAGTGCAAATCCCTGTGCCTTGGCATAATAATACAGGGCTGACAGCTTGCCCTGTATGGTTCGAGGAGCTAAGCCCTTGAAGTGTAAATGCACTGCGAATTGCACCAGCTGGTCCGCTGAAGCCGGCCACAGTCGGGGGAATCCTTCATCAGCGCAAAAGCGAGCGTACTCGCCACAGGCCGTTGAATACGCCCGGCGGGTGTTGGGTGCCATGGCCAGCCCCATGGCCCGATTCGCCTCTACCCTCCAAGCCTCCATACCTCGGGTGGTAGAATGTCTGGGTCCATACGCGCCCGAGGTGCTAACGATCTGAACCGCTCCATCTGTTGGCGGGACAGCGCGTCAGCAAGCTCATTCTTAACCCCCGGCACATGGTAGGCACGAAATAATATATTAAATTGGAGGCATCGTAGGGTAAGTGCGCGGACCAGTACCATTACCCGTTTTGATTTGGAGGTCAATTTATTAATTATATGCACAACAGCTTGGTTGTCGCAATTAAATCACACCACCGAATTGGCAAGCCGCTCCGCCCACAGAAATACAGCCCCAACTATGGGGAATAACTCGAGAAATGTTAGGTCCCGAGTAATGCCACTATCCTGCCACTCTACCGGCCAAGCGCCGGCGCACCAACGGCCCTGAAGGTACAGCCCGAAACCCAATGCTCCAGATGCATCGGTCTGTACCTGCAGCTCCGTGGCGGCAATCGTTTCCGATCGCCAAAAGCAAATACCATTGAAATCGGATAGGAATTGCAGCCAGACCCTAAGGTCGTTCTTCATATCCGCCGAGACTCGGCGCCGGTGATGAGGACTACGTAGCCCTGCAATAGCGTCGCAAAGTCGGCGAACAAAAGCCCGACCAGGGGCCACCACCCTGCATGCAAAATTCAAATGCCCAATAATCTGCTGAAGCTCCCTGAGCGTGGCCTTCTTCTGTGCTAGGAGCGCCGTCAAGCGGGCGCGAAGGTCGACTATCTTCTCCCGGGGAAGTCTGCACATTTGGGCCACGGTGTCCAGCTCAATGCCCAAGAATGTGAGCACGGTGGTGGGGCCCTCCGTCTTGTCCTCTGCTAAAGGGAGACCTAACTCGGCTGCCATGGCACGGAAGGCCGCCATAAGAGATGCACATTGCCGAGTGCCCGCTGGTCTGGCGAACAGGTAGTCGTCCAAGTAGTGGATGACATGAGAGCTACCCGTTCGCTGGCGGACCGCCCATTCTACGAAAGAGCTGAAGCGTTCAAAGGCAGAACATGAGATTGAGCAGCCAAAAGGCATGGCCCTGTCCAGGTAATAACGTCCCTCAAAAGCAAATCCTAGGAGCTCACAGTCGTCCGGGTGGACCGGCAAGAGCCGGAATGCTGATTTAATATCACACTTCCCAATTTCAGCCCCCACTCCACAACCCCGTACCATTCTGATGGCTGCATCGAAGGAGGTATAACGGACGCTGCAGAGTTCCTGCGGTATCATGTCATTCACCGACTCCCCTGCTGGGTACGACAAATGGTGGATAAGACGGTATTCGCCGGGTGCTTTCTTGGGGACAATGCCCAAAGGCGATACCCGAGTGCAGGGAGTCGGTGGATGATCAAATGGTCCCAGGATTCTGCCCGCTAGCAATTCAGCCGCTATCTTTTCCCTCACTATCGCCTCCTTCCCAATTACAGACTTCAGGTTGTGAGCAAGAAAGGGCAATCGTTCCCCAAATGCTGGTATATGGAAACCATAGACGAAACCGTCCAGGAGGTAGGTGGCTTCCTCCCGGGAGGGGTAACTACGTAGCCACGCCCTCAAAACTGGCACTCGTATGGGACTAGGTCCCTTTCGGGGACGAAGATGACCCCGGTTGTGATCGCTTTCCCCCGGGGTCCCTCCCCCCGCTATTTCCCGGTTTGCCCCTAGGGCAGTTGGCAGCCGGGTGGTCAGCTCCACAGGTGGAGCATAAGTGTCTGAATTTGCACTGGCGGCGCCCGCAAGACCCTTTACTGTTATATGCGAAGCAGACCAGCCGGGGTTGAACCGGCTGGCCCGCGTTTGCGCGGGGATTACCAATCTGTCCAGGGCGCGAAATCGCATGGCCGCTATCGAATCTGTCGTTCAGGGCCTGTCTGGGGGCGCTCATCACCCTCAGCCATAAATAACTATGAGGCCTGTCCCAACGGAGAGTAGGATCCTTGGCTATCCGGCGGCGAAACGCCGTCATACGCCAGCCAAGCCGCCGGGAAGTCGGCACGAGCCCTGATGATATTATCCAAATAGTGCCACAAGACCGCGCCCTTTTGGGGGTGCGCCTCGGCATATATGCCAGCATACATAACGAAGGCCGTCAACCAGTTATTCCAAGTTTTTTCCGGCTTCCGCTTCCTAATTCTCTCTTTCTCCTTGTCATCTAGCTTTTCCATGTCCTTGGTATCGATTTCCCTATTCAGCAATTCAAAGATATCCACATACCTCCCCGACACAATCTTGTCAATCATTGCGTCGGAGAGGTGGTCCCCCAAGGGCAATGACTCATCCCCTTCTGGCAAGTCTAAAGGGCTGATTGCTGCCTGCTCTAATTCCTCTGTCGGCTTAGTGGCATCCAGTACGGTGGGTGCGTTTGTTTTGTTACAGACCCTTCCCCGGACTGCAGTCGGGCTCGCACTGGATGCCGTCTGGGTGGCTGCTTCCGCCAACACCGTACCCGGTGTGCCCGAGGGTGGTGGTGGCCGAATAGTCGTCCTGTGACCTGGAAGGGTGGCCTCGACCTGTTCCCCTACCGTGCTGGAAGCAGGCCAGGGCCACAGAACCCGCCTTGGTGTGTGTGTAATAGAGGCTGACTCACCCGGAGGGGGGTTGTAAATCGGTGCCCGTGGTTGTGGTTCCCGCGGGGGGTTGTTCGATGACAGGTCGATGGCCTGGTCCTGTAGCTGCTCCCCGCTCGCTTGAGTGATGGATGCTGGCGCCTGTCCCACGAAAGTAGCCGCTGGGAGTTGTGGTCCGGCTTCGGACAGGAGCGCGTCCTGGTATACCTGTTGCGGGCCAGCTGCAGCCTGGCCCGAGGGTCCTGCCATAGCGGTCTCCAAGACAGAAATACGGGACATCATCAGATCACCCAATGCTTTAAGACCTGCCCTGCGATACTCTTTGGTGTCCCTAGGAGGCCTCCCCCCATAGGAGGCCTCCATACCCCGTTGCTTGGCGCGTTCCTTTTCCAGACGGGATAATTTGGTCCAGGCGGCTGCAAATGGCTGCCAGTCCTCATCTGATGATGATGATATTTCAGGGACTGGGGGGGTGCTTGCCGCCTACGCGACTGGGCCTTGCCTTTGCCCTTGCTGGTGCTCGGTTTGGGCGGCATGATGCCAAATCGGGTGTGTAATGATCCAATACCAGGGTGCGCTGCACGGCGGAGCAGTGTAGTACCACCTGCCCTAAGGCTTGTCCCAGGCCGGAGCCCCACCGGTCGGATGGATGGGGATCCTGCAGGTAGGCCGAAGATGGTTCTGCAGCAGCCCCGTAAAATGGCCGCCCAATCCCCAAAATGGATGCCCAACCCACGTGCTGATTGCCCCTTAAGCAATGATGCCCAGGTGTAAATATGATACCCTACTACTGCCCCTGTGTGCCCCAAACTCCGTGGGATAGCCGGTCTCAAGTCCCCCCCCAGGTATGGCAAGGATGGGGATTGATGGGGAGGCTACAGGTGGAGAGGCCCAAGAGGCCACTAAAATGGCCGCCCCCTCCCGGGCCGTGCGGCCTGTGACCGCTGTAATGCCCCTCAATCTGCTTTCTGCAGTCGATCGGTGTGGAAGGGAAAAAGGGGAAATTGATAGGGCACCCCTTTGTTTGTCCGTTTGATTGTTTGTTTGTTTGTTTGTTTTTTAAATACCCTCCCGGTACGGCCGCTGACTGGATGGCGGCCAGCCGGGCGTCCGCGCCTTTCTCCGCCTCCCCCCCACTCCTGGGATCCCTTCTCTACCTCCCTACCCCCTGCAGGGCAGGCTCACGAGAGCCTGGCTCCGCCGCCCTCCCCCCTCCCGGTTCCCTCCCTATCCCCGCAGGCGCTACTTGCTTGTCCTGCGATCTCCCGACCAGCTGATGGGCGGGAGCTTAATCCGAGCGCCGCTGCACGCTGCGGCGCAACGAAACAGCCGAGAACGTCTCGGCTGCGCTGTCTCCCGGAGCTATCGCTCCGATCTCCGCCTGCCAGCTGTAAGGCGGAGACCAAAGCCGGCTCCCTGCTGCGCTGAGACAGCTCTCCTGGAGAAGAAAGACCAATCTGCGCAGGCAGGTTGGGGGAAGCGCGTCCGGACCTTAAGTAGGTGCGCTCCCCCAACGTAACCTGCGCAGGCAGAGTAGCCAACCGGCGACTGCTTCCGCCGGCTGGCAAAGATGCCCCGCCCCCGCATGCAGCGGCGCGGAGCTGCCATTATGATGGTCCCACATAACTGGCCCCTTTCAAGAAAAGTTCAAAAGCATGGTGAGCTGCATCAAATCCCTCTCAATAAATGAGAAACTTTTAAAACTTTGAATTGCTCATTCAAGGCCACAGTATCCTCACCTATTTTTCATGATACTAAATAAAGCTTGCCACAATGCCCTATTTCTGAGAAACCTATCTATCTCCCTTCCATAATCTCAGAGGGAACATGGCAGCCTGAGAGGGATGATGGAAAATTCCATAGTCTCTATTGCTTAGAGGTTTCAAACCTATGAGCCCTTGGAACAGTTAAGGAGATGTACTCCTGTACCTGTTACCTGTGGCAATGACCTGACTCTGCTTAGTGGTATTCTGGCCCCACTAGAAACATACCTGTGAACTTCATGTATCACATAGCTGCTATGTTACAAAGTCAGCACAATGAACCCCTGACCTTATTCCTCTTTTTATGTGTGCAATGACAGGGAGGGGAGATCAACATAATCTACTCCACCATGTAGTCATTGAATTTATGTGAAAACATAGGGGTACAGGAATAGTCCATCCCAGAATATGAAAAAGTTAGGTTTTATCACTGCACCTCCCTGAATGCCCTAGACAGGCAGCTGGGAGAATTTTGTGTACTGTAATACAAAATGTCCCAATTGGTGGTCTTGGTTTTTTTCACAATCTTGTTTCATGGTCACAAAATCCATATCTGTGTCATTAAATTTTATTTATATTTATTTATTTTTATATTTATATACCGCACAAATTTCCCAAAGGGAACTCTGGGTGGTTCACATAAAAAGCACAGGAAACCCACAAGATAATAAAAAGACTAAAAGATGACAACAATTAAAAAAGTAAAAAGGAAGTTCGCAAGAGGCATAAGACTAATAATAAATGCCAATTAGAACAAAAACAAAAAACAAAACTGTGATACAAACCCTAGCGATTGCCGAAGGCATCCCTAAACAGCCAGGTTTTAACAGCTTTTTTAAAGGATGCCAAGGAGGGAGCCTGGCGTATCTCGCTCGGTAATTTGTTCCAGAGCGCCAGGCCGGCCACTGAGAAGGCCCGTTTACGGGTTGCTACCCTACGGGCCTCCCTGGGGGTGGCCACCCAGAGCGAGAGAGCCAAGGAGGATCAGGTGGGTCGGGCCAGCTCTGATTGTAGGGAGATACGCTCTGCCAGATATTTGGGGATGGGTCCCAATGTGATGTAGTTGATAGAGTGATGGACTAGGGTTCTGGGTTTTAATCCTTGTTCAGCTATGGAAGCTCTCTGCTGGAGTGGAATTGGTAGAAACACTCTTAAATATCTCACATACATTTAAAACCCCTTTAGGGTCTCTATAGGTTGGTTCTGACTTGACAGCATATAACAGCAACAGTGTATGGGAATAACATTAAATTCAAATTTGTTTTCCTCTAGAAATTTCCTTAGATTTTCTTGAGAGTCTTCAAGAGTTCCAAACTATGTTTACAAGACAGGTGGCAATAGTATCATAAATTCATAAAATAATAGCAAGGAGAAACAGTGGAAGACGTATGGGGCAGGGGTTCTTTCTTTCTTTCTTTCTTTCTTTCTTTCTTTCTTTCTTTCTTTCTTTCTTTCTTTCTTTCTTTCTTTCTTTCTTTCAACAAATGCATTACTTGTCTTTCAGGCAGACAGCTTGATCCTGTTTAAAGCAGGATATCTATGAAAAGCATCATGGCTCTAAGCCAGGCCTGCCCAAAGTCCGGCCTGGGGGGGGGAATCCGGCCCGTCAGGCCATTCTGAGTGGCCCTCCCTTGGTCCCCACCTTCCTTACTCCCTCCCTCCCTCCCTCCCTCCCTCCCTTGGTCCCCACCTCCCTCCCTCCCTCCCTCCCTCCCTTGGTCCCCACTTTCCTTCTTTCCTCTCTTGGTTTCCACCTTCCTCCCTCCCTCCCTTGGTCCCCACCTTCCTTCCTGCGGGTGGGGTTGCAAGGGGTCAGTGGGTAGGGCTTATGGGTCAGTGGGTGGGGCTTGCAGTGGGGTGGCAGGGTCAGGGAACACCTGGCCCCCGACACATTCTCAGCCAACAAATCTGGCCCTCCTTACAAAAAGTTTGGGCACCCCTGCTCTAAGCTCTCATTCGCAGCTGCCACAAAAATCATACACAGAAAAAAATGATCATTGACAGGTTGCAGCAAAAGCTCCTGCATCTAGCTAACCTCAGCAGGTTATCCACTCTGTAAAACATGTCACTGGGTTTCTGTAGGGTATTCCTTTCACGTGTAAGTAATAAGATTGCAAACATCATTCACACGACAGAATGAAGGGCGAGACATTTGTGAGCTTAAGTTACTTGATTATTTGGGCTAGAAATAGGTGACAAGCATCAGTCAATTAGATGTGAGGGATAGTGATAGGAGAAAATGTAGAGAGATAAATCTATATTAAATGTGAAAGGGCAAACCGCTTATTCTAAAATTGCCTTGCATTTAGGGTTGAGAAGACAGGTTTCCCATGACTGCTTTTCCTAAGTAAAAAAAAGTTCTTTTTGTTGAAATTCAGAAAGCATCACCTGTAAGCATCACCCATGTGTATGTTAGTGGTGTCCACTTTCCTGTGATGAATATAAATCTTCATTTATTTTATTCTTGCTAGTGAGAAAAATCCATTTCAAGGCGTCTTCTCCCCTCTCTGTGACATTACAATAGTACTGTCTGTCTTCCTTCCCTTCCCTATTTTGTCATTTTCGCAAGACATTTTAAAAAATGGTTTTGTAAAGGGGATAAGCACACCCTCCACCAAACAAAAGAATCTTCATATGGTAGATACTCATTAATACTAAGGACAAAAAATGTGGGATGTTTTTTCCTCAGAGTTCTGGCCAGCTGCTATGTTTGCATCAACTTTTTGCTTTAAAAACTGTAATCCTTAATGGGATCACACAAAGTCCCCATCTGTATCTGAAAACCTCAGGTTTAGCACTAAGATCTGTAAGGGATAATAAGCACCTTAATTTGAAGAGACATTTCCATCCAGGGAGAAACTGTGTCCAAACGGGGGCATTTCAACCAACTTAACACATGTATAATGGCCTGAACCTCTGAAGAAGTTCACTTTCCTGGAAGAGGAAAAACTAAAATTATACTCATTTCAGAGACTGCTCATTTTCCACCTCTTTCATGGCCGTCTGGATAACACAGTGAGTCTGAAGAGAACCTTCCCGAATTTTCAGTATTCTTTCATTCTCTTATTCCATTTATTTATTTATTTATTTATTTATTTATTTATTTATTTATTTATTTATTTATTTATTTATTTATTTGATTGATTGATTTTTATACTGTGCATCTACCAATGGCGGCCACTCAGAGCTGTCAGAACGTTTTGTAATAATGTTCTATAAGTGAGTTTTTCAACTTGCAACTAGAGATATTAAGTTCAGCTGAAGACAAGAGCTAGTTCAGAAAAGTGGCCTTGACAGGAAGGCTAGTCCAAGGACACTGGAGCATAGCTCAGAAGCATGGATGGAATTAAGCACTGTGTCATGTGGTGTAAAAGTAAAGAGATGATTGGAAAGTGAATCTATATATACCATCTGTATTGCCATGTATTTTTGCTGCTTAGTCAGGGCTGTTTAGCCAGTATGCTGTAAGCCTGAGGTGTTGGCTATAATGAAGAAGAGTAGCTGGAGTATTTGTGTTACTGATTGTAAGTCTCTGGAAAATAATGAAACCTGTAAATATTTTGTAAACAGACTTCAATAGAAAACCAGCAATGGAGTCTGTCATATTTTTGCCTTTGGAACTCTGCTCATTGAGCTTAATCCCTCATGGTTAATGGGGGAATTGGTACTGGTTGGTGGCGGGAATCATAATGTGTGAGGGGGGGTAGGAATGTTGTACTTTTAATGGAGTGGGGGGCGATAGATTGACTTTTGATTCCTGCTTTGACCCAATCACCTTTCAAACCTGTTCAAGCCAGTGTAATTGGTCCTAACCTCCTTTGAGGCTCCCTTGGGATCCACTTTGATTTGGGAAGTTTTTGGGAGCCTTGGGATGGGATGAGCCTTTAATATCAACATCAACAAATCACTATCAGATCACCACTGCTGGGATTGGGACCACTACTGTGATGCAGCAGCAAGTTTCCCATGTTAAAGGACCACCTCCCAGTCCCAAGGCTTTCAAAGACTTCCATAAGTCAAAGGGATCCCTTGGAAACCTGGAGACCTTAAATAGGGGGAATAGGAAGCTTCAGGTTAGCCTTAATTGAATTCAATAGTCACTTGGTGGACTGTTGATAACAACAGCACTTATCCTGGAGAAGCTGTGCCAAATAGATTTCAGCTTCCAAATAAATTGTATCAAGCAAGAGACAAAACAAAGAAGTAGCAATAAAAATATAAAATAAAAAAGAAGACAAAAACATTGTGGCACCTTAAAGACTAACTGCTATATCTCAACATGAGTCTTCAAGGACAAGTCCACTTTTTCAAACACAATGAATCATAGCTCCTAAGGTTTTATAGAAACTCTTTCTAGAGCATTGCTTTGTTTCATATATTACCAAAATTATCATACACTGGTCTTGTGGATTGGTAATGCTTAAAAGAACAAGGCGGCCTTCCATCATTCATTTGCATCACAGTATGAGGAGGAAAATTATGCCCAGTGTCATCCTGGTCAACATTATCTACTTGGGTCATGAATATGAAATGTGAAGGAGGATGTTAAATGATGGGAACTGTATGTTTGAGGCAAGCATAGACATGTGGAAAATGGCAGCAAAGCAGCTTTAGCAGAAGGAAAGTAATAAAATGCAAGAATTATGTTACCAGGCCATCGAAATGTTTTTGTCAAGACAGCACATTCTGTTTTTCAATATAAACCTAAGCTAAAGAAAATTCAGCAGAGTCTGAGAATATTCTGCAAATGATTCAGCCACTTCTTTCCATGTCAGTGAATAAGCCATAAGGCTGCCTGCCACCATATGACTTTTCATTCCATTCACAATTTATATTTGATCTGTGAAAGTAGGATACGTTTTAAAATGTATGAATGAACCTAGATGGGTCCAAATTTAGTTCCATGCAACTGGACTGACTGAAGTAGTCTTAGAATCACAGAATCATCATAGGGTTGGAAGGTCTTCTAGTCCAAACCCCTGCCCAAGGCAGGGTATCTCATAACATCCAAGACAGATGGCTGTCCAATATTTCTAGCAATGGGGCATCCATAAGATTGGGAGGCAAGCTGTTCCACTGTTTAATGGCACTCACCACCAATTTCTTCACATCTCTCCTCATCGACCCCTCCAGAACCTGGAGCTCCTACCCTGCGAGTCAAATAATTTTTTTGAATGGGGTGAGCTACAGTATTGGAGTGGAATCCCTGAAAATGTGTAGTATATTCATCAGCAAGTGAAAGCCTAGGCCAGCCCTAAATGCTATTCTGTAATTTCATGCACTTTCCTATCCTGTAATCTCACATGCTAAGGCTGAAAAATAGTCCTGGACCTGCCTTTTTGGTAATCTGGTACATGAGCCAGCTTGGAGCAGCCATTAGAAAGCTATTAAATCTGCCATTTGCAACATTATTGATATTTATTTTACCATCAGGAAAACTGGTGGGGAGAACCACCATCACATCCTATAGCTAGCCTCTTAATTCTAATATGTTTGGATTTTTTTAAAAGGCAGGCTTTGGGCTCAGTTTTATTCTTTTGTTTGAGTCAGCATGATTCCACTGACAAATATATCCATGTTCTGCTGAACAACAAGAACAACAAAAACCACCCATACACAAATCTAAGGGTACAGATAAGCCATGTGCATATATTGAGTATTCTGCCAGGGGAGTAAGTTTTTCTGCTCCCCTGCCAGAGTTCTGTTTATTCTGAGGCAAATTCCAATGAATGAATCAATTCCTCATATGTGAACACCCCTGCTCCATCTTTCTTTCTTTCTTTCTTTCTTTCTTTCTTTCTTTCTTTCTTTCTTTCTTTCTTTCTTTCTTTCTTTCTTTCTTTCTTTCTTTCTTTCTTTCTTTCTTTCTTTCTTGAGAGCCAGCAGTCAGCCAAGCCAAGTCTTTCTCCCTTCCCCTTTCAGCCCCTACCATCTTCATCCCCTTCTGCCCCATTTCTCAACCAACATTGTCTCCTCACTCCCTTACTTCCTGTTTTCTATTCCTCTCAGTCATCAGCCACCACAGTCATCCCTTTCATTATTTCATATGATTTTTATATGAGATCCTCACCAAGCCAGCATCAAATCATAGATTCCATCTGTACCCACTGAAGACCAATCCCAGGGATGCCTGGAAACCATTTTTTTATTTAGGGTATTCCTATATATGAAATTCATGGGGATCCATGGGCACCCAGGCCTGGGAACCATATTTCTGTGATTTGGGTCAATTCAATACATCTGACTCCTGTGTCACAGTGGAACAAGAACATGCATTTTTAGCTGCTACAACTATTCTTCAATCTGCATGATGTTTTGTCTGTACTTCAGGCTGCAACTCTTTCACATACACACAAGAATCATCAGATGATCACAAGAGAATATCCCTCCACTCTTCCAACAACACTATCCTAAGTTCTTTTCCTTGAGTTCTCTCAGTAAAAATTTGTTCCCAGCTGAGAGGAGCAAAAGATCAAATATCTATGTTTGTTTTCCTGTTGCTCTTGGTATCTTCTGTTTTGCCTTTCAGGAATCCATCCGGTGGCTTCAAGAATATTTCATGGGAATACATCACGTGGAATGATGTGGAAAGGGAAGTGTCAGACTAATAAAGAGAGCAAATATGAACAATTGTTTGTCTCCTTTCTGACAATAAATTGTTCTATGTGCTTAGCTTTGTCTCAGGACATAAGCAGGAAAACGAACAACGGGATTAAAGACGGTCTGCTTATGTTTAAACTGGAGCACTGTCTCTGAATCACACTGGCTGTCTTGTCCTTGATCTATCTGTTCCTCAATGCACAGCCACTCATGTTTGTGGTGGGGTGTCCTCTCATCCTTACAATCACAAAACCTCCTCTGAACTGTTTACCGCCTGGGCCAATCACTGGGTTGGATCCAATGTCATCCTTGAGCTGGCAGATCTTCATGGTCCACTGAAAATGCTCAGTGGTCGAAAGAGAGGTGGGTGTGTTCTTTGTACTAATTTTCCTTTGTAGTTCCAAAGTTCCAGAGAGCTTCCTACCCTCTGGTGATAATTTTTCAGGAGAAAGACTGAGCTTTCAGAACTAAGGACATTTCCCCCAGTTTTACCCAACAGGCACAGTGTGCTAGATATATAAATCCCCGTGGATCTCATCACTGCATGTGAGTGTGAGGATCCACAAAATAAATATCCTTGCCCATGGAAGGGTAAAGTGTTTGGTGATTATGTCTGAACAACAGAAGAGTACATGAACCTCTCCTTGTATCTCTCTCGATTTGTCTGTAACTCTCTTCTGCATTTAAGAGTTAAGAAATTTTCTGTAAATGTTTTACTATGAATACTGGAAATAGCTGATGCTTTGTTCCATAGATTTTAAGGATCATAAGCCTTGCAAGGAGGCTATATGCGTGTTTTGTTTTTAAACAACAACCTAATCATTGTGTGCTTGCATTATTTGCACTTCATTTCTTGAAAGGGATTGATTCTAGCTTTCTAGTATCATTTGAGCAGCTTAGACTGTGCATGGGCCCCCATCCACTTTTGGGGCCAATTCAAGGCATCTGAATATATCCGTATTTAGGCTAGATCCATTTTTGTGTTGTCACATTTGATATGTGCCTTAGATCTGAATCCATCTGTGTATTTGTAAAGCCAATTCACTGGAAAACCAAATGAGAAGTCAGTCTTGTTCTTGCACAGTTCCATAGATTTTCTGAAGACAAAGAGGTGGAGTAAATGACACACACTTGCTTTTAAATTTCAAATTAACAGCATTTGTGTGCATTGTTGTTGTTTTTGTGTTGATGTTGTTGTGTACCATTATGTCAGAACTGACTTATCACAACCTCACTGTGGTTCCACTGGGGCTTTCAAGGTAAGTGAGATACTTAAGTTTTTATCAGTTCTACTCCCCCAGTGAGTGTCCAAGGCAAAGTGGAAATTCAAACCCTGTTCTTGAATGTCCTGTTTCTTCACTCTATCCCCTACGCCACAGTGCATTACTTGTATGTATTACACACCTTGAAATGTACTTTTCAGAAAGGAAATGAAATGTAAAAATATATTGTCCACACAGCCAATACCCATGCCAATACTTCCTACTCATTCATACCACAAGCACCCACGACAGGAAGATGGAAAAGCAGCTCCTGGCCATCAAAAATATGAGCAGATAGAGTCACCAAAATCTGACCTTATCAGAGAGATGGCAGTGTCTGTGATTCAATAATATTTAGACATCCATCTCCTCCAAACCACAAAGCTACTGAGGAAAATAAAACATTTATGTATTTAAAACAGATTAAAACTCTGTGATTTTCTCTTTTTTTAAAGTACAAATTGGCTTAGGCTGAAAATAGAGAGGGCTTACATGGTTTCCATCACTTGCTCAGCCTAAAATCCTTGACATATATCCAGGAACAGAGAATTTCACCACTGCAGAGAAGCTATCAGAACTGCCTCAATGTGTTTTCCAAACCTGACATATGGCTAAAGGGGTGTTCTAGTTTGATTTTAGGGACACAGAAGAAAATGCAATCAGTCTCTGACATGGATTGGCTGCAATCTGTTCAGGGACTTAGAGATCAAGTAGTTTCAATTGTGCTTAAGACGATGACTTGGATGACAGCAAAAAGGTTACATCAATCTGATGTACAGTTCCCTTGCCTTCATTAGGAGAACAGCTATTGTCATTTGTCTAACTGTGGAAGATTCCATCAAGAACAGTGCTCTGTCCATCATCTTATAGTGTGCTGGAATGGTCTCATCAAAGCTCGAATGGTGGTTTCTGAATTTGGATGCATCAGAATTAGCAATGGATGAACCATCCCTGATTCACATTGGATTGGACATGATCCAGTCAAAAGAAGGGTGCCGCTTTTAATTTATAAACTTATTCAACACTCACATTCACTCACATCACCAGAGTTTACTTGCAAAACATTGGAACAGCTATCTAGTGAAAACCACTGCTAAGGACCCTAATAATCTTCCATTGCAGTTCAGAAGCCTCGCCAATAATTATTTTAAATTATAGTGACTATTTAAAAAGTTACAAGTTACTTTTATTTTATTTTTTACTATATCAAATATAACTGTCTGTTTTCTAATTTCTAAAATGTTAGCAAATAGTTACTTTATAGTTTATAGTAACTTATAGGAATGGGCACAAAACAAAAACAAAATGCTGTTTCATCATTTTGTTACATAACAAAATGAAACAGAATGAAACAAAATGAAACAAAACAAAATAATGAAGCAGCATTTCATTACAGATGAAACAAAACAGTTGTTTTTCTTAAAATGAACTATTTTGTTCTGTCTGTAAAATGGTCACTTACCTGCGGCTGTTCTGCCGCTGCCTCTGCTGCCAAGACCACCCAGCCAGGCCACAGAGGGTGAGTGGCTGGCAGGCCAGACTAGGTCCGCCACCAGAGCTGTCGTCGCCGGCCTAGCCCTGCCGCCACCACTGGAGTCACCGTGGCCGCCATCAGAGTCTCCAGCAGCCGGTGGCAGCAGCAGCAGCAACGGAACACCCACAGGTAAGCGACCATTTCAGTGGTAGAAGTGAAGTTATCTCTCATTTTGCTTTAGAGGTATTGTGACATGGTTTTTAGAAATGGGGATGCATTAAAAATGAATCACAACATTCAATGACTATCGTTGATTTTTAAAATATTCATGCCTTTATATTCATGAAGTCTAGAGATCCTGACAAATATGAAATGATTAATATTTACTTTTCTTTATTCATCCAAATTGTCTCTGTCATTAGGCAGAGAGAGAAGGCTGTACCTATGGACCTCAGCTGCGATCTTGGCAAAGGCCACCCTTTATGAAGATCACTGCTGTGGTTTCCCTTTGCCATTGGCTATCAAAAACAACAACCCATGAACCAATGGCCCAACAAGTCATCATTCATGGGGAAATTAGTGGTTCATGGTGCATCAACCTGATGAACCATGAACCACAGTGAAGTGCCATTTTGGGGCAGTTTATTACCATCTCTTGTGGTTATACCTCATTTGGTGGGGAATAAAGACTTCATAAAGTCTTCTTCCCTCCATCCTTCCATCCTATGCTCTCTCTCTCTCTCTCTCTCTCTCTCTCTCTCTCTCTCTCTCTCTCTCTCATGATAATATGATAATTATGATAATGTGTCAGTCATTTTAAATTACAAAACAAATAAAAACAAATCATATAATATTTGCAATAAATACAAAGCAGACTGAAATTCAAATTGCACTTAGATATAATTTTTTAATCTGATTTCTACAATAGTTTAATCAACTGGTTTCTTATTATCCAAGCCAATGCACAAAATTTTACAACCTTAGCTGTAATTTCACTTGAAGAATCAGTGTGGAAAAAAGAGATACAAAATGTATTGTGTCTCCCTGGGTGATGTTTTAAAATTGAGGGAATGGGTAGACTGCGAGAATCTTTATAAGATGTGCAGTACATAAGGCCATGGCTGATAGTTTCCACCATACCAGATTTGTAAGGGTAAAAATTTTGATTGTATGTTCTTTTGAGAATGACTGAAGGCAGAGCATTGAAATGAAGAAGGGTGAAAACTCTTGCAGCTAGTTCTTTGCAAGCAGTTTCCATATTTTATTTCAGAAACTATCAGGAAACAGTAGACAAGACTATCTCAAGCCCAGATGTAGAAGCATAGAGTACCTGTGTGACTAGAGAACGCAAATATCCAACTCTTGCTCCTCAGCTAATAGTTAAAGTTGTATAGGCAAAATGAACATCAAGGCAAGAAGCTAATGCAAATGGGTTGGCTTCAACTTTATGCTCTGTTTTTCAAGAGCTTCATTCACAAATCGCCAGTTATCACAAAACTATCCATTTGTTGTCCTTAAGGAATTGACCAGGATGGAAGCTTATTACATTTGGCAATGTATGTGAGCTATGGATACAAGGCAACATTCCTTTCAAATCACAAGCTTAGATCTAAGAAATATATCAACACCTTCAGGGTCCAGCAAGATAAGAATCAGAATATTCCATTTACTTAAACTAGCTTAACAATTCTTGTACATTGCTATATTTCGTTCCATACTGTTTTTCTCTGCCAATTATATAAATCTTAACTTAGAATCCCCATAATACTAAAACTCCGTAAAGTCCCTTACAAACAGTTGGAACTAGAGATGGTATGAATAAAACACACACAACTAAATTCATTCAAAAATAGCTAATTTATCAATTTGTCAAC